>JAAAWM010012153.1:0-194558 GCA_036873465.1 Thinopyrum obtusiflorum | reverse complement strand
CCTCCATTATACTTCATCATGCACAGTACATCGAATGTTCTCGAATCATTAATATGAACTTATAAAGTGCATTATCATGTTTTGATCTAAACAGCAAGGTTAAGTTGTTTAAACATGCATGAAACCAGTATAGATGGAAAGATTGGATTTTTCTGATCTTTTTCATATATAAATCTTTCCATTTCGAGTTACAAATTAATTTCTATGATTTTTTTAAGTTTACACTATTTTCTGGAATTTCCTGAATAAGATTGAATCCAGAAAAGTCCATTACTGTGTCAGCATTGCTTTAGCCCTGCATCAGCAGGTCAACAGGTGGCCCAGGTCAAACCTGACCAATGGGACCCACTGGTCAGTGACACAGTTAGTTAACTAACTAAATAGGGTTAGTTTAGTGCTAATCTAGGTTTGACCAGGGGCAGGGCCCACATGTCAGTGACCCAGGGGGGTCAAATCCCTGGTCAAACTGGGTCAAATCGCTGGTGTTTAGCTACCGGCGACAACCGAACATGGCGGAGGGCGCGGGTTTTGCGCTCTGGCAACCAAATGGGCGGCGGAGGGCATCTACACGTAGCTGGGAGTGAGCCGCGTCGAGTGGTGGTGGTGGTTGGACTCGAGGTGGCCGGAGACGATGACGTCGGCGACCTTGGCAGCTGCTGGAGCTCGGGCGAGCTTGAAGGCATTGCTACGGTGAACATGCAGGCATGAGATTAGCTCCTACAAGCCCTACGCGGTGCGGTGAGCAAGTTGGACAAGGTGGCCGAGCCGTTGCGTGGCCGGAACCACGTCGGTAGCGAGTTCAGGCGACGATGCGTGCGGTTGAGCTCTGTGCAGTTGCTACGGCGAACAGCAGTGAGAACGGAGAGGGGGAGGAGAGGCAGAAGCTCACAGCAGTCACGGCGAGCTAGTCAGCAGGCTCGGGGACGAGCTGGAGCAGTCAGGGCGGCGAAAGGGATCTCCGGCGATGGCGGGGTGGAGCGAGGTCGATGCGGTGGCTCCAGGGCGAGCGAGCGCTCGGGGCTCGGTCTGCTCGACAAAGTGGACGACGGTGAAGCGCCTGGACACCGCGAGGTGACGAGGAGGTGACGGTGGTTGCGGTTACGACGGCGGCGCAGTCGTGGCTGCATCGGCCATGGAAGAAGAGGGCGAGGCAGAGGAGCAGGGGAAAGAATGGGGTGTCGGGGAGGTCGGGATGAGCTCGAGGCTTCCTCCACCCGTCGAGGCGGCGTCTAGGTGAGGCAGGTGAGCAGGGAGGTGGCGTGGCGAGCTCGGGTGGGCGCAGCTCCCTGCCTGCCTGGCACGGGCCAGCATAGTGCTGGGCTGGCCAGGTGGGCTGCCAGGTGGGTTTGCCAAGTAAGTGCGTTTTCCTTTTATTTTCCTGTTTTCTATTATTCTGTAAACTTTAGGGCTTTATTAAAAATACATATGCACTTTCAAAAATCATGAGACTGCTTATGGCCACTGTTTGGATTATTTCCAACAGCCAACATTTCAGTTCATGAATATTTGGACATTTAAAATAATATATAAAATTTAAATTCCCAAATGCAAATAAGGTATGATTTAATTCAGTGACCCAATGTTGTCCTAGAAAAATGTGAACCATTTTTGACAGAGGTTCTAAACCAAGGCAAAGATGATGAACATTTTAGAAGGGCATTTCAGGTTCATTGAAAAAGTATTTCAGTAACCCTAGATGGATTAAGTGGTGCTGGGGTTTCTGTCATCCCCATTTCAAGTTTCTGAGATATTTAAATATGATGCAAACTCTCAAATGCATGCACTGACTAGGGTTGTGACAATGTGATTATCTCTACTTGTGCAAACAAGGATCTTCTTTGAAGATAACATATATTTTAGTTGAACTGCACAAGAAGATGTTGGAAACATTAAACTAACCGAGGAGTATATAGTAAGAATGGCAACCACAGTAGATAATAACGGATGGTTCCCGAGAAGTGCTTCATTTGTATGCTCTACATAATAAGCCTCCTGACAAAGGTTGGTACCGGCCCGCGGATTTCATCCATAGGATTGAGCTTTGTCTTCTCTATTGGTGTTGTGCTACTATTTAGCTACTGTCTTGAGAAAGTGGTATTGTCCTCGAGAAGTGCTTCATCTATGCTGTCTTAAATATTTCCTTTCCTTTTTTCGAGCAAACAGGAATGCTAGCATTTAGTTGTTCTCTTGTCTTTGCACAATAGGATCATCCTCTTCATATGAGAAGGAAGCAGTTGAAGGATGGTTACATTACTGCCCACAAGAACAAACTAACTTCAACTCGGAAGGACTCACAGATCTCCATCTTGGTTGTTGTGATGGCCAATACAATGTTGTTTTAGGATTCTTTCTGGTGAGTTCCATTTTTTTAAATGTGTGCTCTACATGGATCATGTAGGTTGCCTATTTAAACTGGGGGGGGGGGGGGGGGGGGGGGGGGGGGGGGGGGGGGGGGGGGGGGGGGGGGGGGGGGGGGGGGGGGGGGGGGGGGGGGGGGGGGGGGGGGGGGGGGGGGGGGGGGGGGGGGGGGGGGGGGGGGGGGGGGGGGGGGGGGGGGGGGGGGGGGGGGGGGGGGGGGGGGGGGGGGGGGGGGGGGGGGGGGGGGGGGGGGGGGGGGGGGGGGGGGGGGGGGGGGGGGGGGGGGGGGGGGGGGGGGGGGGGGGGGGGGGGGGGGGGGGGGGGGGGGGGGGGGGGGGGGGGGGGGGGGGGGGGGGGGGGGGGGGGGGGGGGGGGGGGGGGGGGGGGGGGGGGGGGGGGGGGGGGGGGGGGGGGGGGGGGGGGGGGGGGGGGGGGGGGGGGGGGGGGGGGGGGGGGGGGGGGGGGGGGGGGGGGGGGGGGGGGGGGGGGGGGGGGGGGGGGGGGGGGGGGGGGGGGGGGGGGGGGGGGGGGGGGGGGGGGGGGGGGGGGGGGGGGGGGGGGGGGGGGGGGGGGGGGGGGGGGGGGGGGGGGGGGGGGGGGGGGGGGGGGGGGGGGGGGGGGGGGGGGGGGGGGGGGGGGGGGGGGGGGGGGGGGGGGGGGGGGGGGGGGGGGGGGGGGGGGGGGGGGGGGGGGGGGGGGGGGGGGGGGGGGGGGGGGGGGGGGGGGGGGGGGGGGGGGGGGGGGGGGGGGGGGGGGGGGGGGGGGGGGGGGGGGGGGGGGGGGGGGGGGGGGGGGGGGGGGGGGGGGGGGGGGGGGGGGGGGGGGGGGGGGGGGGGGGGGGGGGGGGGGGGGGGGGGGGGGGGGGGGGGGGGGGGGGGGGGGGGGGGGGGGGGGGGGGGGGGGGGGGGGGGGGGGGGGGGGGGGGGGGGGGGGGGGGGGGGGGGGGGGGGGGGGGGGGGGGGGGGGGGGGGGGGGGGGGGGGGGGGGGGGGGGGGGGGGGGGGGGGGGGGGGGGGGGGGGGGGGGGGGGGGGGGGGGGGGGGGGGGGGGGGGGGGGGGGGGGGGGGGGGGGGGGGGGGGGGGGGGGGGGGGGGGGGGGGGGGGGGGGGGGGGGGGGGGGGGGGGGGGGGGGGGGGGGGGGGGGGGGGGGGGGGGGGGGGGGGGGGGGGGGGGGGGGGGGGGGGGGGGGGGGGGGGGGGGGGGGGGGGGGGGGGGGGGGGGGGGGGGGGGGGGGGGGGGGGGGGGGGGGGGGGGGGGGGGGGGGGGGGGGGGGGGGGGGGGGGGGGGGGGGGGGGGGGGGGGGGGGGGGGGGGGGGGGGGGGGGGGGGGGGGGGGGGGGGGGGGGGGGGGGGGGGGGGGGGGGGGGGGGGGGGGGGGGGGGGGGGGGGGGGGGGGGGGGGGGGGGGGGGGGGGGGGGGGGGGGGGGGGGGGGGGGGGGGGGGGGGGGGGGGGGGGGGGGGGGGGGGGGGGGGGGGGGGGGGGGGGGGGGGGGGGGGGGGGGGGGGGGGGGGGGGGGGGGGGGGGGGGGGGGGGGGGGGGGGGGGGGGGGGGGGGGGGGGGGGGGGGGGGGGGGGGGGGGGGGGGGGGGGGGGGGGGGGGGGGGGGGGGGGGGGGGGGGGGGGGGGGGGGGGGGGGGGGGGGGGGGGGGGGGGGGGGGGGGGGGGGGGGGGGGGGGGGGGGGGGGGGGGGGGGGGGGGGGGGGGGGGGGGGGGGGGGGGGGGGGGGGGGGGGGGGGGGGGGGGGGGGGGGGGGGGGGGGGGGGGGGGGGGGGGGGGGGGGGGGGGGGGGGGGGGGGGGGGGGGGGGGGGGGGGGGGGGGGGGGGGGGGGGGGGGGGGGGGGGGGGGGGGGGGGGGGGGGGGGGGGGGGGGGGGGGGGGGGGGGGGGGGGGGGGGGGGGGGGGGGGGGGGGGGGGGGGGGGGGGGGGGGGGGGGGGGGGGGGGGGGGGGGGGGGGGGGGGGGGGGGGGGGGGGGGGGGGGGGGGGGGGGGGGGGGGGGGGGGGGGGGGGGGGGGGGGGGGGGGGGGGGGGGGGGGGGGGGGGGGGGGGGGGGGGGGGGGGGGGGGGGGGGGGGGGGGGGGGGGGGGGGGGGGGGGGGGGGGGGGGGGGGGGGGGGGGGGGGGGGGGGGGGGGGGGGGGGGGGGGGGGGGGGGGGGGGGGGGGGGGGGGGGGGGGGGGGGGGGGGGGGGGGGGGGGGGGGGGGGGGGGGGGGGGGGGGGGGGGGGGGGGGGGGGGGGGGGGGGGGGGGGGGGGGGGGGGGGGGGGGGGGGGGGGGGGGGGGGGGGGGGGGGGGGGGGGGGGGGGGGGGGGGGGGGGGGGGGGGGGGGGGGGGGGGGGGGGGGGGGGGGGGGGGGGGGGGGGGGGGGGGGGGGGGGGGGGGGGGGGGGGGGGGGGGGGGGGGGGGGGGGGGGGGGGGGGGGGGGGGGGGGGGGGGGGGGGGGGGGGGGGGGGGGGGGGGGGGGGGGGGGGGGGGGGGGGGGGGGGGGGGGGGGGGGGGGGGGGGGGGGGGGGGGGGGGGGGGGGGGGGGGGGGGGGGGGGGGGGGGGGGGGGGGGGGGGGGGGGGGGGGGGGGGGGGGGGGGGGGGGGGGGGGGGGGGGGGGGGGGGGGGGGGGGGGGGGGGGGGGGGGGGGGGGGGGGGGGGGGGGGGGGGGGGGGGGGGGGGGGGGGGGGGGGGGGGGGGGGGGGGGGGGGGGGGGGGGGGGGGGGGGGGGGGGGGGGGGGGGGGGGGGGGGGGGGGGGGGGGGGGGGGGGGGGGGGGGGGGGGGGGGGGGGGGGGGGGGGGGGGGGGGGGGGGGGGGGGGGGGGGGGGGGGGGGGGGGGGGGGGGGGGGGGGGGGGGGGGGGGGGGGGGGGGGGGGGGGGGGGGGGGGGGGGGGGGGGGGGGGGGGGGGGGGGGGGGGGGGGGGGGGGGGGGGGGGGGGGGGGGGGGGGGGGGGGGGGGGGGGGGGGGGGGGGGGGGGGGGGGGGGGGGGGGGGGGGGGGGGGGGGGGGGGGGGGGGGGGGGGGGGGGGGGGGGGGGGGGGGGGGGGGGGGGGGGGGGGGGGGGGGGGGGGGGGGGGGGGGGGGGGGGGGGGGGGGGGGGGGGGGGGGGGGGGGGGGGGGGGGGGGGGGGGGGGGGGGGGGGGGGGGGGGGGGGGGGGGGGGGGGGGGGGGGGGGGGGGGGGGGGGGGGGGGGGGGGGGGGGGGGGGGGGGGGGGGGGGGGGGGGGGGGGGGGGGGGGGGGGGGGGGGGGGGGGGGGGGGGGGGGGGGGGGGGGGGGGGGGGGGGGGGGGGGGGGGGGGGGGGGGGGGGGGGGGGGGGGGGGGGGGGGGGGGGGGGGGGGGGGGGGGGGGGGGGGGGGGGGGGGGGGGGGGGGGGGGGGGGGGGGGGGGGGGGGGGGGGGGGGGGGGGGGGGGGGGGGGGGGGGGGGGGGGGGGGGGGGGGGGGGGGGGGGGGGGGGGGGGGGGGGGGGGGGGGGGGGGGGGGGGGGGGGGGGGGGGGGGGGGGGGGGGGGGGGGGGGGGGGGGGGGGGGGGGGGGGGGGGGGGGGGGGGGGGGGGGGGGGGGGGGGGGGGGGGGGGGGGGGGGGGGGGGGGGGGGGGGGGGGGGGGGGGGGGGGGGGGGGGGGGGGGGGGGGGGGGGGGGGGGGGGGGGGGGGGGGGGGGGGGGGGGGGGGGGGGGGGGGGGGGGGGGGGGGGGGGGGGGGGGGGGGGGGGGGGGGGGGGGGGGGGGGGGGGGGGGGGGGGGGGGGGGGGGGGGGGGGGGGGGGGGGGGGGGGGGGGGGGGGGGGGGGGGGGGGGGGGGGGGGGGGGGGGGGGGGGGGGGGGGGGGGGGGGGGGGGGGGGGGGGGGGGGGGGATCCAAAACTCGTGTGAAATTCATGAAACTTGGCATGCTATCATGGAAGGGCAATCGACATGCCGTGGTACAAATTTTGTCCCATTTGAGGCAGGTTTGGGTATATGCTTCTCACAAACCGGAGCTTCTCACAACAAGCATGATGGTTTTCGGTAGGGAACGTCCCACCTTTGGGGACGAAACAATATCCATTGCCTCTTATTGCTTTCAAGTTTTCTCGTGTCAACATAGAACAACAGGAGTGTTGTGTGATTCTTTGTGATTTTTTGGGGGTCGTTTGGACATTTTTATGCATTAACTGAGTTTTCAATGCATTTATGTGCATAATTCAAATTTGAACTACATGCGCATGCTCCAGTGCATATAAATTGGTTGAAAAATCAAATCTGTGTCCTTGGGTGCATGCTGAGGTCCCATGCAAGAAATGGGAATGAATTTCAAACACCAGGGCACCGTTGATTGCCGGCAAAACATTGAGATGCCTGTTTTTTAAATTCTAGTAAATCCAAAACTCGTCTGAAATTCATGAAACTTGGCATGCTATCATGGAAGGGCTCCCGAAATGCTGTGGCATTTTTCGGGTCCATTTTGAGAGAAGGCGCACTCGAATAATGACAGCCAACAAAGGCATTTAAAAAAAAATAGCTGCCGCTTTAATATCTCAAACGTTTGTATAATTCAAACAGTGTGCGTTCGGTTAACCATTCACGTGATGCCACGTGTCTTGGTTTTAATGGCTATAGGAGGTGCCGTGTGGATAGCTGCTTGACTGAACGGGAGGCGTGCGAGCGTAGTCCGGTGCGCAGGCTCACCGGGAAGCGTACAAGCTGTTCAACGTAGGATCTGTGCATCTCTTCAACGCAAACGGTTCGGATTACGATATGCAAATTAAAGCCAGACTTCGGTGCTAAGACAAGAGACACTGCGATTTGTCAAAATATGCAGCTAAAAATCAATATGACTATCTATTTTTTGCAACTAAAATTCAGTAATTAAGCATATATTTCATTCATACTAGAGATTAAGCAGTCATTCTCACCGGGAAGCGAGACAGCCTTGGACCGCCGCCCGCCTCGCTCCCACTGGTCTATATTAATGGCGCCGCCGAGCGGCCGCACCCCCCCATCCTCGCCACACACACAATTCCTCTCTCTCCGCCCGCATCCTCGACGCCGCTCTGAGTCCTCAAAGCCGTCAGTGTACGAGGATGCCGCCGAAGCGCCCCATCGGAGGGAGTGGCGACGCCGGGGCTGCTGAAGCACCGGAGCACGGCGTGAATATGGAGACAGAGGTTCCTGTCCCCGCCGACGAGATGGAGAACGAGGCTGCCAACAAGCAGAGGCGGGTCGAGAAAGAACCGCAAGCGACTCCAGCAGGCCTAGACTTCATCAACAACCTCCCCGATGATATGTTGATAGTCATCATATCCCTCCTCCCAATCAGAAATCGGGCGAGGACAGCCGCCGTTTCCCGGCGGTGGCGCACCCTATTGCTTCGCACCCCTGTCGACCTCCTCCACGCCCACATGCTCTGCCATGGCTATCGCCAAAGCTTGGATGCGTTCTCCCAGATCCTCGGCAGTCACCATGGCCCAATCGAAGGCCTTATCGCGGGTAAGTTCCGTTCCAATGGCAGGGAGCGAGCCAAGCTTGACAAGTGGTTCCGATCCTGCGCCATAGATCAGCTCGAGAAGCTAAGTTATAATGATGGGCATATGAGCTTGCTGCCAACGTCCGCGCTCCACTTCGCGCCCACGCTGCGCCTCGCCAAGTTCATGAACTGCCATCCCCCCTTAATGATGCACCCGCTCTTTTTCTAGCACGACTGAAGCACCTCGAGCTCGTCGCCGTCCGCATCCCAAAGGATGACATGGAGCGCCTGCTCCGCGGCTGTACTGCACTCAAGTTCCTTCGTCTTCAGGCGATGAATTGGTCGAGTACCTTACACATCACCTCCAGGACTCTCCGCACTATTTATGTGTGTTGCTGGTGCTGCAACGAGAGATCACAAAAGGTGGACCACAATATGGTCATCAAGGACACACCTTCACTTGAGAGATTACTTGTAGTTGATCAACAAGGTCAAACAAGAATCAATGTCATTTCTGCGCCGAAATTGAAAGTGGTGGGCTACTCGTCTATCAAATACTACAACTTTCAGGTACAATAGTCGCCTTATATACCTCTCCTTCTTGATATCAATGTTATTTCTAGTTTTGAAGATGTATGTTCGTCTGTCATCCATCGAAGCTTCACCCAGACTCTGGGCACAGTGAAGGTCTTGGCACTAGAATCTGTCGTCCCCAACCTGGACCAAGTTTTCAGTTACCTGAGATGCTTTCCGTGCCTGAAGAAGCTGTATATCGAGGTGATGTTCCTTTCCTGTTAAATGTTAACCATAAGGGAGTTCAATTTTTTGCACCTTTTCCCAAGTTTACAATGACTACGTACTATGATTTCTGAAGGAATTTTGGAGGATTTTAGGACATACACCCCCACCCCATATTGGTTGCTTCATTCATATGGTTACAATCGTCCATAAGCATTTCTCCTTTGGATTCATTTGTACTAGTTTTCTTAGGGAATTTTTCATCCAATCCAACCTCTTGCGAAGAAGGCTACATGTTTCTAGATTGTAATCAAATTAATTCCCATGTTAATCATGACAGATCGAAGATGGCACGTTGGTGCATTTTACAAATCCTGCAAAAAAATGGGCGTGTAGCAGTGTTCAAAACTGCATGTAGGCACTAACACGTTCTCTTCTTTTGCAGTGCATATTAGGCCCGGTGGAAGATGTTGATAACGACAATCACATCGAATGCCTGGATCTGCATCTCTCAAATATTACTTTGAACTCCTACCGATGGACCCCACCGAAGATTACACTCGCCATGTTCTTTCTTGCCAGAGCAAAGGTGCTGAGGGTACTGAGGTTGAACACGCATTTAATTAGGAAAGATCAATGGTATGATTATCAGAGGCGGCTGGTACTGCGGAATGGAAGTGCCTCCAAAAATGCCAAACTTCATATTGGAAGAGCATATGGCAAAGCAATTGGAAGTTATTGTGTCAAACCCATACATGACTTGTCAGCGGCTGATCCATTTTCAGAAATGACGCAGCATGCAATGTATGAATTTGGGCGTTGTAATCTTCGAATTTGAACCTTGCAATATTTATGGTATTTGTTATATTGAACCATTTCTTTTCTCTTGTCTCAATGCAAATAGTTCATCCGGGTGAACCGCATGTCGTACATCGCACACACCTTGATCTGGCTGACAGTTTCTTTTGTGTAGCCTAATCACAAACAGTTCATCCGAGTGAACTGTATGCTATACATCGCACACACCTTGCTCTGACTGACCGTTTCTTTTGTGTTGCCTAATCACAAACAGTTCATTCGAGTGAACCGTATGATGTACATCGCACACACCTTCATCTGGCTGCCCATTTCTTTTGTTCCTCCTCATCGAAAACGGTTAATTGAACTGAACCGTATGCCCTGAATCGCACACGCAACTAAAATCTGAACCGTGTTTGATGCATCCGTCATCGCAAACGTTTTGCACCTTTTTTGATGGTTTTTTTACACCACCGTTTGCGATTATGGCATCGCACACAGTTTCATCGAAGGGTCTCTGATCGTAGTGTCGCGTTAGCAGCATCCTGCAGTAGTGTATGGTGTGAGGTTGCCGTCGCTGAAGAATAACAGGAGGTGTTGGTGAGTAGAGGAATGGCCTAGACGGCGATGGGAGTAGGGTGGGCCGGTGAGTCCTGCGCGGCAGCACAGCCGGCCACGGGAGGCGGTAGCAGGTGGTACCTCCAGCGGTAGTTTGGGCGGCTGAAGCAAGAATATCCGACATTGAAGAAGCACGACATCCGTTGGATGGACATCCAGCGGCCACTTTTGCTAGAATCATGTGTCTACTATAAGTTGACAAAGCCTTGTGTACACGTCAACTTACTAGGCCCACAAGTGTGTGGCAGAGAACATATAGCCCATTTCGATTTGTAATAATGTACAACCCATTTTTGAATTCTAATGGAATTTACTACAGCCCATTTACAGTTTGTTTAAATTACAGCCCATTTTCTAGCCAGGACAACGATTAATAATTTCAACCAACCACTCAAAACAGAATTCAATAAAATTTCCCACATTTTAATGGGATCCGAAATATTTTTATCCCGAAATTTCTAGTCAGATTAAATATAATATCAAAATAAATTTGTATTACGTAAAATCCAACGAAATATTGCACGTGCAACAAGTAATGAAATTAAAATTCTCAAAATCCAACAATAATATTTTTTAACTAATTACGTGTTTGGTGCATTTTTTTATAGTTACATCCCAGTTTTTTTAATTACATCCCATTTACTATTTCTTAAAGCCCATTTTCTTGTTAAGCCTAATGCATCCCTCCTAGGAAAAATTTGCAGCCCAGCGGGGCGGAGAATAACAAGTTGACCTGGGCTGGGTATTGCTCAAAAAAAGAGTATAGCCGGGCTAGCCATTTTCACCTTGAAAAAATCTAATATCTGGGCTAGATATTTGGTCAACATAAAATAATAGCCTGGGCTAGACGGGCCACAGCCCGCCCAGTTGATACCCTGCTCCTTTGAACAATAACAAAAACATCGCTCAAGAAAAACTCTGCTGCCACTCAAAAAAAAACTCTGCTCTAAAAAACACAAATACTACTCGAGCTGCTGGGTCCCAGCTGTCGGTCATTCCTTGTGCAATTCTCTCGTTTATTGACTATAGAGGTTGACAATGGTGTGAGACCGTGATGTTAGGAAACCAGGAGGAAGCAAGAAAATCTATAGTTGTATATAATAAGGAGGCACTTGCGTACGTGCGGCTATGGCCCTGGTGGGTCCCCACTGTCATCCTCTCCAAGTTAACTCATCTCCTGATTCCTCATGTTCGTTGACCATGTTGACAATGCGAGACGGCGCCACGGCGAGTGCAACAACTGGAAGGACGACGAAGAGGGCCTCGCGGGCCCTACGGTTGGTCTGATACAGTGCCCGCTGCTCATTCAGGAAGCCAGGATCGTAGGGCCACATGTCCGTGATGGCATTGTCGTTCGCTTGTTCGCCAGTGATTCGTCCTTCCGCAAGCCGGTGCTCATTGAGGAGATGGAGGTTGCAGCACAGGTCCTCCTGCGATGGTAGCTCTTCCGCCATTAGGGCGTCAACGTGCGGCCCCACCTGCTCTATTGTGAACACGCATGAACCGGCTTGGGAGGTGGCACCGACTCCTGGTCGGAAGCCACGTCCATCGTCTGATTGTCGTCGCTGAGCTCGGTGAGCTCACTGGTGAGCTAGCATGTCCGGCTGGTTGACCGGACCGCTGCCAAGCACGAGTCTGACCACTCTGGCTCACCCAGACCCCCTCCCTCGCCCGCGCGCACTTTCCCCCCGAAACGGGCAGCGCCACCCGTGCCGCTTCCCGGTGCAGGCGATTGCTCCGTGTTCAAACGACACAAGAGCCGTCCGTCCATCCATCTACCATCCACATTAATGATACGCGGCTGCCGAGGTGGCTACTCCGACGCCACCCGTCTGTCCCTCTGCCGCCCACCATTGCTATATAAACTACTATGCCGGCCATAGCCGTAGTCATCCGCCTCCGTTCCCTTTCTCCTGTCCACACCACTCCCGCCATGGCTTCCTCGTGCTCCAGCCTCTTCGGGATGGGCGGATGACGAACCAGAAGGAGATGGCAGCCATTGCTGCCGACTGGCTGGCCGGTAGGCCACCGGAGGACGAGGGCATCCCGATGGAGAAGGTGGTAGTCGATGATCCGGCGCCAACGCCCTCCTCCGGGCCATCCTCGCTGGTGCATTGCACTATGACCATCGGTGAGGCCCGTGCCCAATACATGGACATGGTGAGGTAGAAGCATGAGGAGCAGTTCCGGGAGGTGCAGGCCGACGCCGCCTACAACCACAATGTCCTCTAGGAGCACCTGCAGGCGGAGGAGCAGATCGCCACGGAGCGGGTGGAGCAGGAGGCGCTGCTCGGGTCGTTCCGCTCTGCCCGGGAGAGGCGCCTCGCGCGCTGGCGGTACCGCATGCGGGTGCGCAGGTTGCGGCCGCCTACAAAGTGGGCGATGAAGCAGACGAGGCACTGTTTGGCGAGACCAACGACGAGGCGGGGGACAATGCCAGCTCCGCCGAGGCCCCGCCCTGCCAGCACTGAGGCGAAGGACTTCGCCGGCTTCGGCGAGTCCCTCTTCCGCCGAGACCCCGCCCCGCCAACAATGAGGCAGAGGACATCGCCGGCTCCGCCGAGTCCCGGCCCTGCCGACAACGAGGGGGAGGATTTCTCCCGCTCTGCCGAGGCACCGCCCTGCCGGCAACAAGACAGAGGCAATCGTCGGCTCCATCGAGGCCCCGCCCCACCGCCAATGAGGCGGCGCCACACAAAAAACGAGGAAGAGTAGAACACGGTAGGTTGCCGCAGCTCGAGTCCAAGTAAGGCCACCGCTGCTACCCTCCGGTTGAAGCCAAGCTTGGAGGGTTAAACATTGACGGCCGATTAGCTTCTTGGCGGCGACGTGGAGTCAAAGAGCTGAGCTGGTGAAGAAGCTTCTGTTCGGCTCAGCCGGACACGGGAAATGGGTGCCAGAGATCATTGATTAGGTTAATTAATTATACCTCCAGCGCACCCCTTTTTAGTTGAAGAATGTATGAAATGTAATGAAATCTGGCATGTTTATATGATATACGGCCGTGTATGAATGAAATTAGTTCAATTAGTACGAATTCTTGTATCACTGGCATTGGATGAACATGCAAAACAATACATACTAGCATTATTCCCAGGACGCATGGTGATCACCTCGTTCACAGCAGTTTCACACGTACAAAAAGTTTGAGCAGCTTTTTAGCATGCCTGTACATTGCAATAAAACTCACAGGCTTGGCAATTCATAGAGAACACTCAAAACAATTGATGATTATGCATCTCAGTGATTCACATGTTAGAGCCAATATTTACTTCACAACTAAAGAATAAAGAAAAATCGATCGATGTTGCTGACAGCAAAGGGTGTCCCATTCGAAAATATCAAACGCATGTCTTCCTGCTAACATCAATGAGCAAAATTTGACAAGGTTGTCCCATTCCAAAATATCAAATGCGTGTCTTTGCGTACATCAATGAGAAAACTTTGACAAAGTTTTCCCATTCCAAAATATCAAATGCCTACGATTGTGGAATGGGCGGGGTTTGCCATTAGTTCAGATATTGACATGTCACCTCGTGCTAAATAAACCAGTTGTTCTTTTTGTGCAGTTCCACTAAAATCATCCAACTTCGCGCGCAGCTTGTATGATTTCGCCTTTGGATATTGCAACACCTTGAACATATCCGCACCTCCTTTCTTGTAGCTAATTTTATGGCTGGAGGTGGAAATTAATGATTCGAGAACATTCGATGTACTGTGCATGATGAAGTATAATGGAGGGCACGAACCATCAGAACATTTTCTGTAGTTCCCATTGAAATGAAGCTGAGCGGGGGGGGGGGGGGGGGGGGGGGGGGGGGGGGGGGGGGGGGGGGGGGGGGGGGGGGGGGGGGGGGGGGGGGGGGGGGGGGGGGGGGGGGGGGGGGGGGGGGGGGGGGGGGGGGGGGGGGGGGGGGGGGGGGGGGGGGGGGGGGGGGGGGGGGGGGGGGGGGGGGGGGGGGGGGGGGGGGGGGGGGGGGGGGGGGGGGGGGGGGGGGGGGGGGGGGGGGGGGGGGGGGGGGGGGGGGGGGGGGGGGGGGGGGGGGGGGGGGGGGGGGGGGGGGGGGGGGGGGGGGGGGGGGGGGGGGGGGGGGGGGGGGGGGGGGGGGGGGGGGGGGGGGGGGGGGGGGGGGGGGGGGGGGGGGGGGGGGGGGGGGGGGGGGGGGGGGGGGGGGGGGGGGGGGGGGGGGGGGGGGGGGGGGGGGGGGGGGGGGGGGGGGGGGGGGGGGGGGGGGGGGGGGGGGGGGGGGGGGGGGGGGGGGGGGGGGGGGGGGGGGGGGGGGGGGGGGGGGGGGGGGGGGGGGGGGGGGGGGGGGGGGGGGGGGGGGGGGGGGGGGGGGGGGGGGGGGGGGGGGGGGGGGGGGGGGGGGGGGGGGGGGGGGGGGGGGGGGGGGGGGGGGGGGGGGGGGGGGGGGGGGGGGGGGGGGGGGGGGGGGGGGGGGGGGGGGGGGGGGGGGGGGGGGGGGGGGGGGGGGGGGGGGGGGGGGGGGGGGGGGGGGGGGGGGGGGGGGGGGGGGGGGGGGGGGGGGGGGGGGGGGGGGGGGGGGGGGGGGGGGGGGGGGGGGGGGGGGGGGGGGGGGGGGGGGGGGGGGGGGGGGGGGGGGGGGGGGGGGGGGGGGGGGGGGGGGGGGGGGGGGGGGGGGGGGGGGGGGGGGGGGGGGGGGGGGGGGGGGGGGGGGGGGGGGGGGGGGGGGGGGGGGGGGGGGGGGGGGGGGGGGGGGGGGGGGGGGGGGGGGGGGGGGGGGGGGGGGGGGGGGGGGGGGGGGGGGGGGGGGGGGGGGGGGGGGGGGGGGGGGGGGGGGGGGGGGGGGGGGGGGGGGGGGGGGGGGGGGGGGGGGGGGGGGGGGGGGGGGGGGGGGGGGGGGGGGGGGGGGGGGGGGGGGGGGGGGGGGGGGGGGGGGGGGGGGGGGGGGGGGGGGGGGGGGGGGGGGGGGGGGGGGGGGGGGGGGGGGGGGGGGGGGGGGGGGGGGGGGGGGGGGGGGGGGGGGGGGGGGGGGGGGGGGGGGGGGGGGGGGGGGGGGGGGGGGGGGGGGGGGGGGGGGGGGGGGGGGGGGGGGGGGGGGGGGGGGGGGGGGGGGGGGGGGGGGGGGGGGGGGGGGGGGGGGGGGGGGGGGGGGGGGGGGGGGGGGGGGGGGGGGGGGGGGGGGGGGGGGGGGGGGGGGGGGGGGGGGGGGGGGGGGGGGGGGGGGGGGGGGGGGGGGGGGGGGGGGGGGGGGGGGGGGGGGGGGGGGGGGGGGGGGGGGGGGGGGGGGGGGGGGGGGGGGGGGGGGGGGGGGGGGGGGGGGGGGGGGGGGGGGGGGGGGGGGGGGGGGGGGGGGGGGGGGGGGGGGGGGGGGGGGGGGGGGGGGGGGGGGGGGGGGGGGGGGGGGGGGGGGGGGGGGGGGGGGGGGGGGGGGGGGGGGGGGGGGGGGGGGGGGGGGGGGGGGGGGGGGGGGGGGGGGGGGGGGGGGGGGGGGGGGGGGGGGGGGGGGGGGGGGGGGGGGGGGGGGGGGGGGGGGGGGGGGGGGGGGGGGGGGGGGGGGGGGGGGGGGGGGGGGGGGGGGGGGGGGGGGGGGGGGGGGGGGGGGGGGGGGGGGGGGGGGGGGGGGGGGGGGGGGGGGGGGGGGGGGGGGGGGGGGGGGGGGGGGGGGGGGGGGGGGGGGGGGGGGGGGGGGGGGGGGGGGGGGGGGGGGGGGGGGGGGGGGGGGGGGGGGGGGGGGGGGGGGGGGGGGGGGGGGGGGGGGGGGGGGGGGGGGGGGGGGGGGGGGGGGGGGGGGGGGGGGGGGGGGGGGGGGGGGGGGGGGGGGGGGGGGGGGGGGGGGGGGGGGGGGGGGGGGGGGGGGGGGGGGGGGGGGGGGGGGGGGGGGGGGGGGGGGGGGGGGGGGGGGGGGGGGGGGGGGGGGGGGGGGGGGGGGGGGGGGGGGGGGGGGGGGGGGGGGGGGGGGGGGGGGGGGGGGGGGGGGGGGGGGGGGGGGGGGGGGGGGGGGGGGGGGGGGGGGGGGGGGGGGGGGGGGGGGGGGGGGGGGGGGGGGGGGGGGGGGGGGGGGGGGGGGGGGGGGGGGGGGGGGGGGGGGGGGGGGGGGGGGGGGGGGGGGGGGGGGGGGGGGGGGGGGGGGGGGGGGGGGGGGGGGGGGGGGGGGGGGGGGGGGGGGGGGGGGTCAGAAAAATCCAATCTTTCCATCTATACTGGTTTCATGCATGTTTAAACAACTTAACCTTGCTGTTTAGATCAAAACATGATAATGCACTTTATAAGTTCATAGTTTGACTTTAAACTTGAACCTTGGGTTCAAAATAGCTCAAACCCTTCTGGTTTTAGTTGCATTAGCTCGATCACAGCATATTGCCATGTCATTATCATGCATCATAATTGTGCATTGCATTGATTGTGTTCTTCCTTGTTTGCCGGTATTTGTCCCCTCTCAGTAGACGTGGTTCCGACGATGAGTTCGATGACACCGATGAAGAGCTATACTATCTTTAGAAGTGCTAGGAAAGCAAAACCCCCTTGTTCATTCCGATACAATCCCACTCTCCTACTCCTGCTCTCTTTTACTGCATGAGGATAGCAACGATTCAACTATTACATGTTGCGGTAGTTGAACCCCTTTCCTCTGCATGAACTGTCATTGCCACAGTAAATAGATGAAACCCACTAGCATGAGTAGGAGTTGTTTGAGCCCTATTGTGCCTACTCTTTCATGATTGTTTGTCATGCCTGCTACTGCTTAGAGTTGAGTCAGGTCTGATTCATTGGGGATGAATTGGAATGGTGATGAACTTGTCCTACTGTGTGTGAGCTAAGTGTGTGAACACGATTTGGTAAAGGTATCGATGAGAGGCCATGTAGGAGTACATGGTGGGTTGTTTCATTGGAACCGTCCTTAGGAACTGAGATCTGTGTATGTGATTTAAGATCACCTACAACCACGCGTTGGGCCCGAAACCAATGGACCCTCTCGACTTATTAACCTCCCTTGTCCTCTATCCAGGAGTTGCAAGTAGTTTCTGGTGTTTGTAGTATGCTGGAGGCCGTGCGCAGCGCTGACCCGAGGGGTGGGCTGTGATGCGGTAGGAACGTGGTCCGGTGTACCGAGTCGCCCGTTTGGTGACCCAGGAACCCTGCACACATTGTTTGGGGCCGTTGAGGACACCGCGGCCGAATTTCCTTGCAGATGGAACCCGAATAGGCGATAAATCTGGACTAGGGACTTGTGTGGTTAGTCAGGTCGTGGCCGACACCCTCGCTGCGCTTCCGCTTGAAGGTTGCCGAGTACATGTCGTGTAAACGGCGGTAAGTGGTGAGAGCATGTGTGAAGAAGTACACCCCTGCAGGGTTAACATCATCTATTCGAATAGCCGCGTCCGTGGTAAAGGACCTCTGGGTTGCCTATACAGTTCATAGACAAGTGAAAGTGGATACTCTAAAATGCGCAAGATAAGCGTGAGTGCTATGGATGGCGTTCTCGTAGGGAGACGGGAGCGGAACCATAGTGGTGTATTGATTGGTGAATATGTGGACTCGTGTGCGCCACCTCAAAAGAGTTACTTACAGACGTAGCTCAGGATAGCCACTGAGTCAAAGCTGGCTTGCTGCAGTTAAACTCCACCACCCCCTTTGTTGATACTGATGCATATGTAGCTAGTTCTGATGTAAGTCTTGATGGGTACATTTGTACTCACGTTTGCTTAATTTATGTTTTTGTAGAGAGACTTCAGTCTCACTAGTAGTTCCGCGTGGACTTTGACGTTTAGCTTGTTACCTCAGCTACGATCTTGTGCCCTCGGCAGGGTCTTGTAGATAGTCAGGCTTCTCAGCCTTTTTCATTTGTAGTTGTCTATACTCAGACAAGTTAAGCTTCCGCATGTGCTTATCGCTTGTATGACTTGAATACTGGGTCATCAGACCCATGTTTGTAATATCTGGCTCCTCGGAGCCTAATGAATAAATACTTTGAGTTGTAGAGTTTTGTTGTGATGCCATGTTGTATTTGCACATATCGAGCATATTGTGTGTATGTTATTGAAATGCTTGGTATGTGTGGGATCCGACAACCTAGTTGTTTATTCTTGGTAGCCTCTCTTACCGGGAAATGTCTCCTAGTGCTTCCACTGAGCCATGGTAGCTTGCTACTGCTCTGGAACACTTAGGCTGGCCGGCATGTGTCCTTCTTCGTTCCTATGTCTGTCCCTTCGGGGAAATGTCACGCGTTGTTCCGTTAAGTCCTTGTAGCTTGCTATGACTTGGGTTCATACGTTGATGACCGACACATTCGTTGCTGGGTCATGTATGCCTCTCCCTGTAAGTTAGTGCCACTTTGGATTCACGACTAGTCATGTCGGCCCGGGTTCTTTGTCATATGGATGCTAGCGACACTATCATATACGTGAGCCAAAAGGCGCAAACGGTCCCGGGCCAGGTAAGGTGGCTCCCGTGGGAATACCGTGCACGAGGCCGCAAAGTGATATGATGTGTTACATGCTACATCGGTGTGACTTAGGATTGGGGTCCTGACATACATATTACATTAAGAGTGGCAAAACAATTGCTTGTTCCAGCCATAGCAATAAATTAAGATGCAAAACTATATTATTACTTGTGTCATCACTGTTCCAATGCTTCATTACAGCACCGGGAGTTGATTTTAGTTTTTCTTCTGCTTGTTCTTCCCCTTCATCACTTGGTTCAATAACAGACAAGCTTCACCTTCAATGTAAGATTTGGCATGTCAATTAGGGAGCACAAGTATAACACTAAACAATGACATTAATTTTCTAATGACAGTAGCAAAATATAGGCCAACAGTTGTGAAATATCATTATCTTACCTCAACGGGATATTACGGTGCACATACAGATTGGAAGTCTGGTCTCCATTTGTGCAGTTCACTAAAATCAAGCAACATTACCGTATAAGTAGCACAATATATGAAAGCATACTGCACAATCATGTGAAAGAAGGCCAGTACTGACCTCTCATGACACGGAATTCAAAAAGCTCACACAAATAAGATCTGAAACAAATTTGCCGACATGGATAGGTAGTCAGATCTCCTCTTGTGCAGTTCCACTAAGATCAAGGAATCAAGCAACATTGTCGGTGTGACATTTTGGTTGTACTGCAAAAACACTCTTAAAAAAAGTGTTTTGTGCAGTGCACCAAAAGGTCGCAATAGCAACGAGGTGAAGTAGATAACCCTATTTACACAGAGGTGCAAAGGAAACAATTACTAGTCAATAACGGTGGATGACACAGAAGCCCACAAAAAGAAGCATCTAACTTATCAAAATCAAAAAGAAAGCAAGATAGTACCATTTCCCAAACAGTGGCATTGATTCATATTAACAGAGAGATTATATTAACAATAAAATTGGTTAAACATGTAATTTGCTTTTAACTACAACATTGCTTCAATTTTTCAGCGACATTATTAGATTAGCAACAACTAAAGAGTTGTAGGGGACAGTGGACGCACAAGCACCAAGTGCATCTACCGATGTATAAAGGGGTGATGCACAGTCTGTTGCAACAAACAACCAAGGAAAATATTTGTGTTGGTCCCATTTTTGTTATCTTTAGACACCTTTCCCTATGTGAGGGCAGCAAATCTAGTCCTGCTCAAACTACACAGCCTTGTCCCCCACCCACACAAAGATCAGTTCCTTACAGATGTGTGTACTGCATTTGTCATTGTTTTCCCTTTTCGACCAACATAGGTGTTGGATAGACAGCCTGTACTACTTTCCCCCTTCCTTTCCTCTTTGAACCATGTCCTAGATTCATGTTATACAACATTCCCCACTACTTTCTTGTTTGATCCAACACCTAGATTCGAGTGCACAAGCGAAAAAATTCCACATGCAGCTAGTGCAATGCCTATGGATTAAGAAAATTATACCTTAAGGTTCTCGAGGTGTGGCTCGGTGGGCGGCCGGAGGCCGATCTGCCCACACTATGTACGGCGGCGAGGAAGAAGGGGTCGGAGGCCCTCCTGCGCCACTGCTGGGTGAAAGAGAACAGCTGCGCCGGCAGTGGATTCCCTCCATCACCGACGGTGACATCGTTAAGCCTCCTTGCCTTCCCCGACGGATGGGATCTGCCGGCTCTTTGACCAGGAGTGAGCGGAGAGAAAGAGAGGAGAGGCCAACACAATCTTGTTTAGATCTGGATAGTGTCAAAGAGTGTGTAGAGAATAACTACAAGCACTGAGGCTCCAGCCTGTATATATATATAGTGGAGAGAGAGTGTGAAGAGAGCAAACCCTAGAAAACAAGCGCTCAGGCTGCAGTGTATATAGTTGGAGTGGTTTTCTTTTTCTCTCCATAAAAATCATTTTAAATTGTGCACGGAGCGGAACTCTTTATTTAATGTACTACTAGTTAAGAAAAATACTAGTAGGGCAAAGCTAATACATGAAGAAAATTTAACGCTTGAAGGAGTCAACTCGAAATTAACGCTCCATGCCTCCCGGTCGCAATTACCATCGTTCACGTGTGGTACACAACCCTCTGAAGCAACAACTGAAGGACACACAATCAAAATATCGGAAAGGTGGGCTGCACCATCCTCCAATTTTAAATATTTTGGGCACTTTTATTTGGCCTAAGTCAGTGGGCCACCGTATGTACTAAGGGTTACAGCGGGTGATAAGAAACTAGGGCGTATTAAGAGTAATTGCCATGCCATTTATTTGTAGGGTGATGTGGTAATGACCCACGGGTACCCCAAAGATAGCAAAACAATGCTTCACGACATCGGGGTGGCCAACACCCCTCAGTTCGGCTACTCCGGCTGGCTCGCCACCCGGCTGCTCCAGCCGGCTCCCCGTCCGACTGCTCCAGTCGGCCTGCTGTGCAAAGTCAACTACGGTGTCCCATCAGACATGACACAGACGAGACTGCTGTACCCATGCACTGCTGAGCAATTGTGGTGCACTATAGCCTGCGTCATGAGTCACCTCGCATGCCTTTTCCAAATAATATAGTTGATGGATGGGCAACCACCCACCATGCCCATGCCCACCACCTAGCTTACATCCAAAGCTAGCTCACACTATAAAAGGGCACCATGTCCACACTCCTCACACATGCTCACGCACACACTCATTGGGCCACAAGCCACGGCCACCATGCCACACACTCATACATATACGAAGCTAGATGCTTATGGCACTACTCTCAGATACAACTCCAGGAGCAACTCTGTACTGCTACATGTACACCACATATATATATTCAGACATGCAGGAGTAAGGGTATTATCTCTCCGGAGAGCCCTGAATATGTGTAAACCACCGTGTGCTATTGCGCAATACCCGTCCCTGATATTCTACGGCAGTCTTGCCCTCATCTCAAGCCACCCCGTGGCATCTGTCGTCTCGTGGTACCCCCTGGCGACTGACGCGAGATTACTATGACAGTTGGCGCCCACCGTGGGGCAAGCTGCTGCTGGACCGCGGTCCGGGCGGGACCATTTTCGGCCTCGTCGGCGGCGTCACCCTCTTCATCACCACCGCGACGTCGCCGCCGTCCTTCGCCCCCCCGTGCCGCGCCTCGCTCTGGCCCGGTTGTCCGCGCGTCCTCATGGCCATTCCGGGCACTGCAATACGCTGATGCGTGAATCCCACGCGCAGCCTGCTCGATACTCTCCGGGCCGTGCCTCTGCTTCCCACGCATGCGAGCACCTCACGCCTGGCCAGAGAAAAAGCTCCCAGCGGGGACCCGTGGACGCTGCTCGCCGCGCCCGCAGCCGTTGCGTGCACCCTTGTCGCCGCTCCGGTGGCGACCCGCTGCGCTGCTCCTCCATGCCCAGGATCGCTTCGCGCCGCAGCTCCCCCCTCCTATCTCGTGTATCCGCATCATCGGCCGTGGGTGCTCATGACCAACACCGCCGTGGCTGCACCCCTGCGCGTCCCCCGCTACGCCGTTCGAATCCGCCTGGCACTCCCCTGCCTCGCCTCCCCCGCTCGCATCGCCCCTCCCGCGGCGCTGGTTCCCGCTGCTCCGCCAGCCCGTGGTAGCTCGTCCTCCCTCCGGCCAGCGGCTCCGCCCACCCCGCTCGTCTGCGGCTCCTAGTTGCAGAGTTCGGTCGACCTGCGACCCGGCCGCGCCTCTTTGCCTCCGCTCGCTTGCGCCCATGCCCTCGTGTGCCGCGCCGGCTCCACCGGTTCTGGCCACCTGCCGGCTTCGCGTAGACCGGCTGCTCTCGTCCTCCCGGTCGCTGGGTCCGCCCAGCCTGTGGCCGCTTGCTCCGACCCGCGACCCCGCTCGTCTGCTCCGCACCCGCCTCTGCACCCGCTGGGTCCGCCTGGCACTGGCCTGTCCAGAACCCGGCCCCGCCTCGCCACCCGGCAGCCGCGGCCGGCTCCGGCCTCTCCAGCACCCGGCTCCGTCCGGCTCTGCCTGCGCCGCGGCCGGCTCCGGCCTCCCCAGCACCTGGCCACGCACGACCCGCGCCTGCCGGCTCCATGCGTCCGCGCCGGCTGCCTCCCGCCTCCCCGACTCTGCTCCGCCCCGCGTGTGCTCCCGCTTGGGCCGCGTGCTCCATGCCGGCTGCTCCGCACGCCGGCACCGTGCCGGCCTCGTCGCTCCTTCGTGCTCTCGCGCAAGCTGGTTCCTCCAGCGCAGCCTCATCCATCCGGCCCCTCTCTCGGCCGCTTCGCGGCTTCAGCCTCGGCTTGCACCAACCCGGCCTCCCGCGCTCCCGCGTCTCCACATCGCCCGGGCCCCCGCGTGCCCATTCGCCCGCGCGGCTTGGCCTCGGCCGACTCCGACGCGGCCGCCCCCGGCTCACCGGCTCGACGCCCTGGCCCGGCCCTCGCCGCGCTCGCCTATTCTAGCACTGGCCGGCTCACCAGCGCTACGCCTGGCCATGCGGCCACGGCCCCCCACCCCCCCGCTTCACCAGCTCCGCCTGGCTCATTTGTCCGTTCGCGCGCCGACTCGCCACCCTACGCCGGCGGCTCCTCCGACGCTGGCTGCTTCACCTCCCACCGCGTGCCGCTGGCTTTTACCCCGTGCGCCCCTATACCGGCTAGAAAAGTCAAGGGGCATGGTGCCAACCTGGCTGCAAAAAAGAAAAAAAAGAAAGAAGAATGAGGCCGGCTGAAAGAAAAGTTGTTGTCGGCTGCCTATCCAAAAAAGCGACCCCGGTTGCCCAGCCGGGTGGTGAAAAAGAAACGTGGCTGGCTGCTCAAGACGGCTTGCAAAAGAAAAAGAAAAAAAGTTTGCGTCCAGCTGCCAACAGCGGATGGAAGAGAAAAAGAATAAAAAAAAGACGTCTGCCTGCCCGTCCGCCTGCTCCGCCACTCGGACAGCCAGACGCGACCCTGCTTGCCTGCCCACTTCGGGCCGACTTGAGAGCCCACCCGACTGCCCGTCCGCCTCGATGCCTGGTCGGTCGGGTCTGATCGGCCGGGACCCCCTTCGAGCACCCGGAGGCTCAAAGGCCACCCCCAGCGGGTGCGCCAGCGCTCTGCGAGCACCAAGCCGCGCCGGCTGTCTTCGTCAACCTTGGCCTCGTCTGCGTCAAAGCAATGTGAGCTCCTCACCCACGTATTTTCGCACCGCGTGCAAACCTAGATTACCCCGAGCGACGCTCAGGGGGCTATCTCCGCATTTTTTTTCTAGCTGCTTAGCTGTTCGCCCCGGGCCCAGCTAGTTGTGGCCCGAAGGCTAGTCGATTGGCCTGAGACGTTCGTTCCCACAGATGGTTTAGTAGCGTGCACGGTACCAAAGGCTCACTCTTCGTCTCAGCTACAGACCGCAGCGCGGCTATCCGGCTAACAAGAGCAAACGCTGGAGGCCACCCACGCGAAACACGTCTGGGGAGAAAACGGTTCGAGGGAAATGGCCGTTTGCTTTTTGAGTATCTGCTCGGTCGAGTCTACTCCCGAAAGTCCGTGTACTGTATGCTTCACTCCGTGGCCCACTCTCAGCCACAGACTACCGCATGGCTGTCCGGCAAGCGAGAGCACAAAGAGCGGAGAGAACATGGAAAAGACTGAAGGGGGCTCGGACGAAACCGAGTCGGCACCCTCTGCATAAAACTTTCACTGATAAACCAAGCATTTAATATTGCTGCGCCCATCTGACCCTACTTTAAGCATGATCACTTCCGTGGGGAACCCCCACTCCTCGCCCGGAGCCTCGGAGGCTACACCCATCGGGTGCACCAGCACGCCTCACTGGGAAAGCACCATGTCGGCTACAGGCTCGCGACCGGCTGCCTCTGCTACATCGACGGCAAAAACCCTCCGCCCGAATATTTGAGTCGCCCGGAGGCTCGGAGGCTACACCCAGTGGGTGCACTGGCGCACCCCCACTGGAAGCAAGCCACGCCGGCTGCAGCCTGCAACCGGCTGTCATCAACAACATCAGTCGGCGGACTCCGCATCCGTGCCGGACAGCATCAGTCGGCGGACTCCGCGTCCGTGCCCGGTAGCATTAGTTGGCGGACCCCGCGTCCGCGCCCGACAACACCAGTCAGCGGACTCCGCGTCCGCGCCCAACAGCATCAGTCGACAGATGCCGTGTTCACGCCCGACAGCATCAATTGATGGACTTCACGTCCGTGCCTGGCAGCATCAGTCGGTCGGCGGACCCCGCGTCCGCGCCTGACAGCTTCAGTCGGCGGACCCCGCATCCACGCCCGACAGCTTCAGTCGGCGGACCCCGTGTCCGCGCCCGATAGCATCATTCGGCGGACTCCATGTTCGTGCCTGACTGGGCCCCACGCCCACCAGCTGATGGACTCCGTGTCCGTGCCCGGTAGCCTCGACGTCGCCGTCGGCTTCATCATCAACAACAAGACCCCCACCCAACTTTCCCAAGTTGCCCGAAGGATCGGAGGCTACACCCAGTGGGTGCGCTTGCGCGCCCCCGCTTGGAACATGCCGCGCGTGTTGCACGACGACCACCGGCTACAACCGGCCACTCGACGCCATCGTCTGCACCAACAACGGCGAAAACCCTCCGCCCAACTTTTCCAAGTTGCCCGGAGGCTCAGAGGCTACACCCAGCGGGTTCGTGTGAGCCCCCGCCGGAAGCAAGCTGCGTTGGCTGCGGTCCGCAGTCGGCCATCATCGACATCTTCTACATCAATGCCCGCTAAAATACCTCCGCCCAACTTTGCCAAGTTGCCCGGAGGCTCGGAGGCTACAGTCGTGGTAATAACCCACGGGTACCCCAAATACGGCAAAACAACACTTCACAACATCGGGGTGGCCAACACCCCTCAGTCCAGCTGGCTCACCACCCGGCTGCTCCAGCCGGCTCCCCGTCTGACTACTCCAGTCGGCCTGCTGCGCAAAGTCAACTACGGCGTCCCATCGGACACGACACGGAAGAGACGGCTGTACCCGTGCACTACTGAGCAATAGTGGCGCACTGTAGCCTGCGTCATGAGTCACCTCGCATGACATCTCAAAATAGTGTAGTTGGTGGGTGGGCCACCACCCACCATGCCCATGCCCACCACCTAGCTTACATCCAAAGCTAGCTCACACTATAAAAGGGCACCATGCCCACACTCCTCACACATGCTCACGCACACACTCATTCGGCCACTAGCCACGGCCACCATGCCATACACTCATACATATACGAACCTAGATGCTTATGGCACTGCTCTCAGATACAGCTCCAGGAGCAACTCTGTACTGCTACATGTACACCACATACATATATTCAGACATGCAGGAGTAGGGGTATTATCTCTCCGGAGAGCCCCTGAATCTGGGTAAACCACCGCGTGCTATTGCGCAATACCCGTCCCGGATATTCCACGGCAGTCTTGCCCTCACCTCAAGCCACCCCGTGGCATCTGTCGTCTCGTGGTACCCCCTGGCGACTGGCGTGAGATTACTAAGACATAGGGTCACTTGCAAACTGCAAAACTCTATTCTCCTCTTATTTAATGGATGAGGCAAATCTTTCGCCTCTGTTTCAAAAAAAAACAAGAAATTCAATTTTAATTATTTTGTATGTACACTTTGCTCTCTTCCAATAATTGTGGGCACTTGTATTCGGCCTAAGTCAGTGTGCCACCACATCTCGTACTACTACCTCCGTCTAGGTGTAGAAGTCACATTAGAAGGTGCAGTGGGACCAAGGTGCAAGCAGATAGGAGGAGATGGAGAAACTTGACCGGTCCTTCCTCCAATCAAAACCCTAATTTCTCTCTCTAAACGCAACAATTAATCACAGCAATTAAGAGATGCCGTTTTAGCTACCATGCAGCGCCACATATTAACTCGCATGCAAGCCGGCTTTGATTCCTTAACTAATCGATGCATAGTTCTGTTCCATGCATTGGGTTTCCGGGGGAGATAACAAGGCAGAGTAAGTAACACTCGGTAGCAACGAGGCTAGGAGGGGATTGATATGCGAAGTTAATGGACGACGCCTAAACATTTTGGGAATATCTGATTTTCATAAGATGGCTTAACAGCTAGACAGAGGGAGGACTACCTCAGTCCAAGTTTTTACACCACATCATATGTTTTTTGTCAAAGTTTGACCAAATTTTTAACTACTCACTATTTTCTGGTTCATAGGGCATAAATTAGAAATCTCATCAACCAAGGCAGATGATCAATGGATAAATGTAGTAGTACTCCATCTCATAGTTTACAAAATTACTCAAACTTTAATCTGCATTAATTACAATATATTCACGGACGACCACTAAATGAGTAGGAATGGTTACATGCACTGGTTGGTTTCTTTTAATCCTTGCATGCATAATTTTAATGCACCTTGGAATGTGAACATGTGGTGGAAAGAAGTGAAAATAAGACTATTACGAAGAAAATGAGATGCGCCCAATAAATGAACAAAAATTCAGAACCAACGTAATTAATATGGCCACCGGCCGTGTGCACACATTCATTTTCCAGCACATTTCTTTATTTCATCTACGACATTTTGATACAGGGAAGTACACTCACGAATTCTTTGCTAGGAGAGCAAGACCAAACAAAACAAGAACCACAGTTAGACATTTTAAAAGATATCCAATTTCCATAACTGATCCCACTAATTGTATTAATATCTTCTCTATGTCTTCATTGTTGATCTGTAGCTTCTCGAGCTTGTACACTTCTTTCTTCTTCGATTCTAAAGAACTAGACGTTGCTTCACATCTAATATCATGTCTAGTCTCATCTCTATCCTCTATTCTAGCAAGGAGTGCACGAGCATCTACCAAATTTCGTTCTATCACTAGATCGATGTATTCTTCTTCCCAAAACCAAAATTTGCATCCATCCTACACATAAGTTTGAGTATAAGCTGCCGAACATGCACCCAATAAGGGAGCATAGCCGAATCAAAAGAAGTACTATGCACCTTACCTTTTTTGCACTTGATGAACACCCATCCGGGATGTTGTGGCATGCTCAAAATGTGGCGCAGGACCTGCTGCGGGCAGCCATCGCACTTTATGAGCAGAAACGGTGAACTGACTAGCCGCTGGGCTAGGGCCGAGCCTGGACAGTCGCCGCCCGTGTCTTTGCCGGTGATCCACCGATGGGATAGATCCGAGCGGCTAGACGCGGATTCAGTACCTGCACGTGACGTGGAGGCATTGCCATTGTTGTGCTACTCGGTACCCGGACAATCCATGGCAAGGAGCAGTCGCAGGCAGCCCTAATGCTCCAAATCCGGCAGTCGCGTGCGTCAAATCCCACGGCCGCAGATATAGCAGTTGACCGCCGGCGCCGGGACAAGAGGCTTCGACTGACGTGCATGTACCTCTTCTCTTCTTATACGTACTCCATTTATCTCACTTCCTGTGGCTGCCCACTCCCACGATATTCCTATTCTATGAACCTGTGTCCGTGCGTGTGTGTGTGTGTGTGTTTTAATAGCGTCTCTGTGTTAGAGAGAGCGATGCATCGACCTACTCGTACAGAGAGAAGGTGTGTAGTAGTACTACGATTTAGCTGCGAGAGTCGGTGCATCCTCTCGTTTCTAGGCGTCCGGTCAGAACAGCAGCCACGCCTGCTGCTGACCACCCTGGCCCACCCAAACCCCCTCCATCAGCCACGCGCGCTTCCCACCCAAAACGGTCAGCGCCGCTCCAGAGAATAGGTGCTGCATTCATGCCCGGGCAGAGCGAACGCGACCTCTCGCTGGCGCCTGCGTTGAAGGGAGAAGCGGATTCAAGATTGATGGTTGCTTCATCCATCCAACTTACTGCCGGGTCTATGTGATTTGATGGCTCATTGGTCATTATTACTGAGGTGGTACGACCGTGCTGAGTCTCAGTTGCACTGTACACTTTACTTTGTTGCATGACACGCGCACCGGATGCTGGATGTCCCATGTTTCGGCGAAAGGAGGTAGAGCGTCTCCACTCTCTAGAATTTTCTCCATTCTTACAACGGAGGAGTGTGAAAGCAGTGAAAACATGCAAGCTCAGTGATTACATGACCCACCTCACACTATCACCATATTTTCTGGACACCGTGCGACACCTAACTCTTTAGTACATAGTACCTACTATAATTTCTCAGCGAGATAAATTTGTACAATGCTATGAAGCTTCCAGCTTTTGTTTCATGTATCTTGTGTCCAAGGTTGACTCGTTACAACATTCCATCAAATACAAAGGAGACTAACATGCATGCTATTGCATCTCAATGGTTCACAGATCATTGCCAAAATGTACTCCCTCTGTTCCAAAATAGGTGTCTCAACTTTATGCCAACTTAAGTACAAAGTTGTACTACTACTAAAGTTGACACTTATTTTGGACCAGAGACAACTAAAGAGAAAAAACGATCCATGCAATCCCTAGGCCTTGAACCCTAAACCCTAACCAGGCTTTAATTTGCTGGCGATGTTGAACCTTCCGAAGAAATGAAGTTTGCAACCCTTTGACCATCGGATCATTTTGTGCAGTTTCACTAAAATCGAGCTGAGCATCCCGGTGGCAAAGAAATTGAAGAAGCATGATTAGAATAAGACTAGTGGGACTAGTTGATGAGACATAAACTCATCACAAATACAGTAGAAGCCAGTAGAGGTACGTGCGGGGCAAGGAAGTTGAGAAATATCCACATGGAGTGATGTGGGCAACTGGGGCAATGGTGCAAGCCGGCCGTAAAGGAAGTTGTACTTGAGGGATGTCGAGATGTAGCTAGCTTAGAGGAGGGCGGCGGGAGGCGGCAACTGCCCATGTCACAGTAGTGAGCAAGGGACGAAGGCAACCGCACTGGCTTTGTGAGAGAGAACGACGGGGAACCCTGATCGGGACACGCCGACAGTGGGTTTTCACCGTCGGTGACGGCGACCGCATCTACACAAAGCCTCCACCCCTTCCCCCGGTGGACGTGATCCACCCGGATGTTAGAGATGTGGCCACAGTCATTTTGTGCGAGAGAGTGTGAAGAGAGCAACCCCAGCAAGCAACCGTGTAGGCTCCTGGCTATGTATACAGTGGAGCGGTTTCTTTTTCTCTCCATATGAACCTATTTATATTGCATACGTGCCACTAAGAAAAAAACATTATTTATAAATGACGCGGCACCGTTCATGCGTGGTTCCCGACCCTCCATTAAATGAGTAACTACTACTAGATGCATCAAATTATCACGTGATCTGCATCATCGTATAGAAATGAGCTCCACCGTGTCACGTGTGTGGTTGGGGAAGACGCAAAGAGTGCTACTAGTACTTTGTGCGTGGGTGCATGCACTTATTCTCTTCGAGCATGGTTATTAAAAGTATAGCCCACTACTCTACCACGCGGTTATTATATGGGCAAAGAGTATAGGCAGTAATAATGACTAATAAGCCATCAAATCAGGAGGCCCACCTTTCTCTATTTTTCACCGACGAGCAGCCATCAATTCACTCCTCTTTGAAAATCCATCCGTTGCTACCTCCGCAAATAAATAAAAATCCGCTGCTACCTCCGCAGCATGGTTAATAAAAATCCGGCTTCCACCTTCTGGATTTTACCCCAAATGCCATGGCATGCATGGCTCTTTTTGCGCACCTCTGCGAGGGCTTCGTCGGGGTGCATCCCAACACGGCGCTCTTCCGCCACTACTTCTTCCCTCGGATCCAAAAGGGGGGCGCCATTTCCGGTTGTGTCGCCTGGATCCCAAGGTCCAAGGGGACATACCCGGAGGGCGCTCAGAAGGAGAGGTGGGAGGAGTGGCAGGGCCAGTGGTGCTGGATTGAGGAGAAGGATCCACCAGCATTCTGCGAGGTTCGCCAGGCACCGCCGGTTCGCCGAAGTGACTGGAGCGATGTTGATGCCAACGATGTGAAGCTCACGGTCGCCACTACCAGGATTCTTCGCCTCACCGAGGCCGGGCTTACCCTCGAGATGATCGGGGCGGATTTCATCCGCCGCTGAATTGCCCCGCTGCACAACAAGGGGAGGCTAGCCTGGCTTTTCACGAATGTGGCTGACATCATGAGGCTTCGCCCCGGCCTCGACCACAACCTCACGGTGATGGGGCACGCCCACTTTTGCCAGCGGCTCTTTCAGCTCGACGTGAACCGCGACGGCAAGGTTGAGCGGTCCGACAAGGCCGCGAAGGCCGCCGCGAAGGCCGGCAAGGTCGCCAAGGGGCCCTTGTTTAAGTTGCCGGCGGAGGTGGTTCCGCTGAGCAACAACTCGCATCGAAATGACATCATCGCCATGATGCCGGAGTTCAACGCGCACAGCCTCGCCCAAATTGGGCCGAGCCGCCGGAGGATTAGGTGCAGTAGTTTTTTAACACCCTGGAGGAGAAGTACGTCCGCGATGAGCCGCGGTTCGTCCAGGACACCACCCAGGCGGAGCTGGACTACATTGCCGCCAGGGCGGCGGAGGCGGAGCTTGCCAAGGAGGCCGGCAGTGCCGGCGGTGTGGAGGATAAGGCCGCGGCGGCCGCGGAGGAGAAGGAGCTTGCCCAGTGGGCGGAGTCCACTGGGGAAGCCAGCAGCGCTGGCACCGGGGCCCCTCGCGTCGAAGATGTGGTCGACGAGTCCTCGGAGGAGGAGGCCGAGGCTGTCAACCCTCTGGTCACGGGGAGAGGGTGAGTCCTGTGGCGGGCCACCTCCGGTGAGCCTGTCCGGCCCGGCAGGGCCGTGCAACCATGGCAAGCCCAGGAGGGGTCCGCGCGCCAGACAAGCGCCGCGGCGGCGAAGAAGTTGGTGAAGGCCGCGGTGGCGAAGAAGAAAGCAACTGCCTCTTCTTCGTCCAAGCGCCCTCAGACTCCATCAGCTTCTCCTCCTCCGGCAGATGTCGACGCGGAGGTCGTCTTTGATTTTGGGTCCCTCAGCCCAAGGAGGAAGAGGAAGGCAGCAGAGAAGGAGGTGGAGGACGAGTAAGTATCTTGTCCCTTTCTGTCATCTCCACCCCCCGGACCGTGCCACTTATCTTGATTCGTTTTCATTTTCGCAGGGATGCGGAGACGCTGGCCTAGAGGGTGAAAAGGGCCAGGGCTTCGGTGGGCGGCCAGCCCCCGGCAGGCACTTTTGGCACACCGCTGGTGGTGTTGAGCAGCCCGGACAGCAGCCCCCGGCATAGCCCCCAGCGTAAGTTCATCACTCACCCCTTGTCAGCGTGTGTTGGGGGCACCATCTCTTGGCGCTGACCTTGCCGTGGTTGTAGGAGGAGGACGGCAGCAGGAGGAGCCGCCGAGGGCTACCCCCAACACGCCGCCCCCATCGACCACGCCACCCCGAGGGGCATCCCCGGCAAGGGCGCCAAGCACTGAGCCCATGCACACAGAGGAGGAGGAGGTGAACTCGGGCGCTGGTGGCTTCGCCTCGGCGCCAAATGTTGGCGGGGAGGGGACCTCTGCTTCCCAGCCCGGCACGGGTAAGTCACTTGTCTTTCATCCCTGTTCCTTTTCTGTTCTTTCTGAATCTTGGTCTCAGCTTCGCCTCATCCCCTTCTCGGTATCCAGACCCTCCTTCGGCGGATCCGGAGGACATAGATACCATCATCGAGTATGTCGCCAAGGACGCCGCGGCGGAGGCCGACAAGATCACCGCCGAAGAGGCCACGAGGGGTGCCGCTCAGGACGCCGCCAAGGGGCCTGCCGGGGAGCCCGGCAAGGCTGCTGCCGAGGAGGCCGGCAAGGGGCCTGCCGAGGAGGCCGGCAAGGCCGCTGCCGAGGAGGCCGGCAAGGCCGCTGCCGAGGAGGAGGTGGCTGACGACCAACCTTCCTCCTCCGCTGCCTCTGGCTCAGGCAGGTACCTGAGGGTGAGCGACGACCTGTTCGTCCACCTCCCAGGGACGGCGAGCACCGGGGCGCCCGTCGAAGGGGAGGTGTTCGATGATGAAGTGCTTGCCGCCGCCGGGCTTGAGGTTGTTGACGAGCCGAGCGCCGGTGGCAGCGGTTCCCAGGAAGAGTGGCTCCTCCAGGCCATGGGCGCCAACTTCCAGAAGCTCCGGGTGCTCCATCGGGCTCGCCTGGACAAGGCCAAGTACAGGATGGCGGTGGTGGACAAGGCGGAGGCGGACCTCGAGGGGCATGTTGCCGAGGCGCAGACTTGGTTCCACCAGGACCACAAGGACCTGAAGGCCGCCCAGGACGCGCTGGATGAGCGCGACCTGGCGCTCGTCATGAAGCTGGCCGACATCGAGAAAGCCCAGGAACTGGCGAAGCAGGAGGCCGCTCTGGCTGAGGCCGCTCGGCACCAGCCAGCAGGCTATGCTAAACTCCTAGGAGGAGGACCTTGCCGCACGCGAGGAGAGGCTCACCACAACACTCCGCGGCAAGGACGCGGAGGTGGAAAAACTCGTCGTGCAGCGGACCCAGGAGCTGGAGCAGAGGCACAAGGAGGCACTCAATGCCTAGGCTCTGGTTCACGCCGGCAAGGTGAAGGAGTTGGAGGTGGAGCGGGACGAGCTGAAGGACCAGGTCCTGAAGCTGTCCAAGGAGCAGGACACGCTCAACGGTGCCCTGGTGGAGGTGCAGGGCGCAGTCCTTGGCAAGGCTGATCAGCTCTCCAAGGCCAACGACTCCATCAAAGACCTGAAGCAGAAGCTGGAGGGTCTTGAGGAGACGCTCTCAGAGGCCAAGGCCCGGGAGGAGAACCTGGCCAAGGATCTGGAGGCCAAGAAGCAGCAGCGAAAGAACGAAGCCGCCAACCACAGGGATTTTGTGGATGGTGTGTATCGCTGGATCGGCCGCCTTGAAGACGTCGCCGGCAGGATCACCACGCAGCTGGCCACCATGGGAATGCCAAATGTGAGTTACAACCCCGGAGCGCAATGCGAGCCCCAACGCCAAGCTGACCCTGTTCTTTGAGGGTGTTCTTGGGGCCCTGGAGCAGTTCCGCTCCACCAGGGCGACTTTCATGGCCAATGAGGCCCGGAGGCTTTGCCGGGGCGCCATGACCAAGGTTCTCACCAAGGTGGCGTACTGGAACCCCTCCCTCGACTTCAACGCCGCACTGGAGAGCTTGCCAGAGGATGTGGACCTCGCGCCGCACAAGGAGCGTATTGAGCCCGTCATCAGCCGCATCGATGGAGTCCAGAGGGTAGAGGGCCAGCGCCGGGACTAGGCGCCCCGTTTCTTTTCGTTGCTGCAGGTTCACAACCAAGACAAATTTTATCTTTAGTTAGAACTGCGGCAACAAGTGATGTAATATAACTCTATAGTGCTTTTGATATTATGCATGGTACTTTCCTGTTCAATCCCCCCTTTGTATGTTCACCCTACGTTAATCGGGTAGGCTCGCCGGCGCGTAAACCTGATACATCTCCAACGTATCTATAATTTTTTATTGTTCCATGCTATATTATATTCTGTTTTGGACATTATTGGGCTTTATTATACACTTTTATATTATTTTTGGGACTAACCTATTAACCGGAGGCCCAACCCAGAATTGCTGTTTTTTGCCTATTTCAGAGTTTCGCAGAAAAAGAATATCGAACGGAGTCCAAACGGAATGAAACCTTCGGGAACGTGATTTTCGGAACAAACATGATCCAGAGGACTTGGACCCTACGTCAAGACATCAACCAGGAAGGCACGAGGTAGGGGGGCGCGCCTACCCCCCTGGGCGCGCCCTCCACCCTCGTGGGCCCCACGTTGCTCCACCGACGTACTTCTTCATCCTATATATACCTACGTACCCCCAAACTACCAGATACGGAGCCAAAAACCTAATTCCACCGCTGCAACTTTCTGTACCCGTGAGATCCCATCTTGGGGCCTTTTTCGGAGCTCCGCCAGAGGGGGCATCGATCACAGAGGGCCTCTACATCATCTCCAAGGCCTCTCCGATGAAGTGTGAGTAGTTTACCTCAGACCTTCGGGTCCATAGTTATTAGCTAGATGGCTTCTTCTCTCTTTTTGGATCTCAATACAATGTTCTCCCCCTCTCTTGTGGAGATCTATTCGATGTAATCTTCTTTTGCGGTGTGTTTGTCGAGATCCGATGAATTGTGGGTTTATGATCAAGATTATCTATGAACAATATTTGAATCTTCTCTGAATTCTTTTATGTATGATTGGTTATCTTTGCAAGTCTCTTCGAATTATCAGTTTGGTTTGGCCTACTAGATTGATCTTTCTTGCAATGGGAGAAGTGCTTAGCTTTGGGTTCAATCTTGCGGTGTCCTTTCCCAGTGACAGTAGGGGCAGCAAGGCACGTAATGTATTGTTGCCATCGAGGATAAAAAGATGGGCTTTATATCATATTGCATGAGTTTATCCCTCTACATCATGTCATCTTTCTTAATGCGTTACTCTGTTCTTCATGAACTTAATACTCTAGATGCATGCTGGATAGCGGTCGATGTGTGGAATAATACTAGTAGATGCAGGCAGGAGTCGGTCTACTTGTCGCGGACGTGATGCCTATATACATGATCATACCAAGATATTCTCATAACTATGCTCAATTCTATCAATTGCTCAACAGTAATTTGTTTACCCATCGCAATACTTATGCTATCTCGAGAGAAGCCACTAGTGAAACCTATGGCCCCCGGGTCTATTTTCCATCATATTAATCTTCCGTCAACAAGTTATTTCTAATTCTGTTTATCTTTGCATTATTTACTTTTACTCTTTATCATAAAAATACCAAAATATTATCTTATCATATCTATCAGATCTCACTCTCGTAAGTGACCATGAAGGGATTGACAACCCCTTTTTCGGGTTGGTTGCGAGGTTCTTGTTTGTTTGTGTAGGTGCGTGGGACTCGCGCGTGGCCTCCTACTGGATTGATACCTTGGTTCTCAAAAACTGAGGGAAATACTTATGCTGCTTTACTGCATCACCCTTTCCTCTTCAAGGGAAAACCAACGCAGTGCTCAAGAGGTAGCAAGAAGGATTTCTGGCGCCGTTGCCAGGGAGGCTTACGCAAGGTCAAGTCAAGATTTGGACTCCTGACAACGAGCCATTTCTGGCGCCGTTGCCGGGGAGTCTACGCACAAGTCAAGCCATACCAAGTACCCATCACAAACTCATCTCCCTCGCAGTATATTATTTGCCATTTGCCTCTCATTTTCCTCTCCCCCACTTCACCCTTGCCGTTTTATTCACCCTCTCTTTCGTTCGCCTCTTTTCGCTCTTTTCTTGTTTGCTTGCTTGTTGGATTGCTTGCTTGTCACGATGGCTCAAGATAATACCAAATTGTGTGACTTTACCAATACCAACAATAATGATTTCCTTAGCACTCCGATTGCTCCTCTTACCGATGCTGAATCTTGTGAAATTAATGCTGCTTTGTTGAATCTTGTCATGAAAGATCAATTCGCCGGCCTTCCTAGTGAAGATGCCGCTACCCATCTAAATAGCTTTGTTGATTTGTGTGATATGCAAAAGAAGAAAGATGTGGACAATGATATTGTTAAATTGAAGCTATTTCCTTTTTCGCTTAGAGATCGCGCTAAAGTGTGGTTTTCATCTTTGCCTAAAAATAGTATTGATTCTTGGAATAAGTGCAAAGATGCTTTTATCTCCAAATATTTTCCTCCCGCTAAGATCATCTCTCTTAGAAACGATATTATGAATTTTAAGCAACTAGATCATGAACATGTTGTACAAGCATGGGAGAGGATGAAATTAATGATACGTAATTGCCCTACTCATGGTTTAAATTTGTGGATGATTATACAAATTTTTTATGCCGGATTGAATTTTGCTTCTAGAAATCTTTTAGATTCGGCCGCGGGAGGCACTTTTATGGAAATCACTTTAGGAGAAGCTACTAAACTCCTAGATAATATTATGGTTAATTATTCTCAATGGCACACCGAAAGATCTACTAATAAAAAAGTGCATGCGATAGAAGAAATTAATATTTTGAGTGGAAAGATGGATGAACTTATGAAATTATTTGCCACTAAAAGTGTTTCTTCTGATCCTAATGATATGCCTTTGTCTACTTTGATTGAGGATAATAATGAATCTATGGATGTTAATTTTGTTGGTAGGAATAATTTTGGTAACAACGCGTATAGAGGAAACTTTAATCCTAGACCGTACCCTAGTAATTCCTCTAATAATTATGGTAATTCCTACAACAATTCTTATGGAAATTTTAATAAGATGCCCTCTGAATTTGATAATAGTGTTAAAGAATTTATGAATTCGCAAAAGAATTTCAATGCTTTGCTTGAAGAAAAATTGCTTAAAGTTGATGAATTGGCTAGGAACGTTGATAGAATTTCTCTTGATGTTGATTCTTTGAAACTTAGATCTATTCCACCTAAGCATGATATCAACGAGTCTCTCAAAGCCATGAGAATTTCCATTGATGAGTGCAAAGAAAGAACCGCTAGAATGCGTGCTAAAAAAGATTGCTTTATGAAAGCGTGTTCTTCTAATTTCTATGAGAATAAAGATGAAGATCTAAAAGTTATTGATGTGTCCCCTATTAAATCTTTGTTTTGCAATATGAATCTTGATAATGATGGGACTGAAGATGAGTTACCTTTACCTAGAAGGCGTTCCAAAAATTCAGAGTTTTTAGATCTTGATGCAAAAATTGGTAAAAGTGGGATTGAAGAAATTAAAACTTTGGATATCAATGAACCCACAATTTTGGATTTCAAGGAATTTAATTATGATAATTGCTCTTTAATAGATTGTATTTCCTTGTTGCCATCCGTGCTAAATTCTCCGCATGCTTATAGTCAAAATAAAGCTTTTACTAAACATATCGTTGATGCTTTGATGCAATCTTATGAAGAAAAACTTGAGTTGGAAGTTTCTATCCCTAGAAAACTTTATGATGAGTGGGAACCTACTATTAAAATTAAAATTAAAAATCATGAGTTTTATGCTTTGTGTGATTTGGGTGCGAGTGTTTCCACGATTCTGAAAACTTTGTGTGATTTGCTAGGTTTCCATGAACTTGATGATTGCTCTTTAAACTTGCACCTTGCGGATTCCACTATCAAAAAACCTATGGGAAGAATTAATGATGTTCTTATTGTTGCAAATAGGAATTATGTGCCCGTAGATTTTATCGTTCTTGATATAGATTGCAATCCTTCATGTCCTATTATTCTTGGTAGACCTTTTCTTAGAACGATTGGTGCAATTATTGATATGAAGGAAGGGAATATTAGATTCCAATTTCCGTTAAAGAAAGGCATGGAACACTTCCCTAGAAATAAAATAAATTTACCTTATGAATCTATTATGAGAGCCACTTATGGATTGCCCACCAAAGATGGCAATACCTAGATCTATCCTTGCTATTATGCCTAGCTAGGGGCGTTAAACGATAGCGCTTGTTGGGAGGCAACCCAATTTTATTTTAGTTTTTTGCTTTTTACTTCTGTTTAGGAATAAATATTTGATCTAGCCTCTGGTTAGATGTGTTTTTATGTTTTAATTAGTGTTTGTGCCAAGTTTAACCTATAGGATCTTCTTGGATGATAGTTATTTGATCTTGCTGAAAATTCCAGAAACTTTCTGTTCACGAAAATAATTGTTAAAAATCACCAGAACGTGATAAAATATTGATTCAAATTTCTGCTGATCAATAAACAAATTATCTAGGCCGTCCTATTTTGTATGAATTTTTTGAGTTTCAGAAGTTTGCGTTAGTTACAGATTACTACAGGCTGTTCTGTTTTTGACAGATTCTGTTTTTCGTGTGTTGTTTGCTTATTTTGATGAATCTATGTCTAGTAAAATAGTTTATTAACTATAGAGAAGTTGGAATACAGTAGGTTTAACACCAATATAAATAAATAATGAGTTCATTACACTAACTTGAAGTGGTGTTTTCTTTTCTTTCGCTAACGGAGCTCACGAGATTTGCTGCTAAGTTTTGTGTTGTGAAGTTTTCAAGTTTTGGGTAAAAAGATTTGATGGATTAAGGAACAAGGAGTGGCAAGAGCCTAAGCTTGGGGATGCCCATGGCACCCCAAGATAATCTAAGGACACCAAAAAGCCAAAGCTTGGGGATGCCCCGGAAGGCATCCCCTCTTTCGTCTACTTCCATCGGTAACTTTACTTGGAGCTATATTTTTATTCACCACATGATATGTGTTTTGCTTGGAGCGTCTTGTATTATTTGAGTCTTTATTTGTTAGTTTACCACAATCATACTTTCTGTACACACCTTTTGAGAGATACACACATGATTCGGAATTTATTAGAATACTCTATGTGCTTCACTTATATCTTTTGAGCTATATAGTTTTTGCTCTAGCACTTCACTTATATCTTTTAGAGCACGGTGGTGGATTTGTTTTATAGAAACTATTGTTCTCTCATGCTTCACTTATATTATTTTGAGAGTCCTACAAAACAGCATGGTAATTTGCTTAAATTGAGAAATTAGTCCTAAAGTAATAGGCATCCAAGATTAGTAAAAATTATCTTATGAGTGCGTTGAATACTATGAGAAGTTTCATGCTTGATAATTGTTTTGAGATATAAAGATGGTGATATTAGAGTCATCCTAGTTGAGTACCCCCCCCCCCCCCCCCCCCCCCCCCCCCCCCCCCCCCCCCCCCCCCCCCCCCCCCCCCCCCCCCCCCCCCCCCCCCCCCCCCCCCCCCCCCCCCCCCCCCCCCCCCCCCCCCCCCCCCCCCCCCCCCCCCCCCCCCCCCCCCCCCCCCCCCCCCCCCCCCCCCCCCCCCCCCCCCCCCCCCCCCCCCCCCCCCCCCCCCCCCCCCCCCCCCCCCCCCCCCCCCCCCCCCCCCCCCCCCCCCCCCCCCCCCCCCCCCCCCCCCCCCCCCCCCCCCCCCCCCCCCCCCCCCCCCCCCCCCCCCCCCCCCCCCCCCCCCCCCCCCCCCCCCCCCCCCCCCCCCCCCCCCCCCCCCCCCCCCCCCCCCCCCCCCCCCCCCCCCCCCCCCCCCCCCCCCCCCCCCCCCGGTCGGGGACGAGCGATGGTCTTTTCCTACCAATCTATCCCCCTAGGAGCATTCACGTAATACTTTGTTTTGATAACTAATAGATTTTTACAATAAGTATATGAGTTCTTTATGACTAATGTTGAGTCCATGGATTATACGCACTCTCTTCCTTCCACCATTGCTAGCCTCTCTAATACCGCGCACTTTTCGCCGGTATCATACACCCACCATATACCTTCCTCAAAACATCCACCATACCTACCTATTATGGAATTTCCATAGCCATTCCGAGATATATTGCCATGCAACTTACCACCGTTCCGTTTATTATGACACGCTCCATCATTGTCATATTGCTTTGCGTGATCATGTAGTTGACATCGTATTTGTGGCAAAGCCACCGTTCATAATTCTTTCATACATGTCACTCTTGATTCATTGCATATCCCGGTACACCGCCGGAGGCATTCACATAGAGTCATATTTTGTTCTAAGTATTGAAGTTGTAATTCCTGAGTTGTAAGTAAATAAAAGTGTGATGATCATCATTATTAGAGCATTGTCCCAAGTGAGGAAAGGAAGATGGAGACTATGATTCCCCCACAAGTCGGGATGAGACTCCGGACTAAAAAAAAAAGGCCATAAAAAAAGAGAGAAAAGGCCCAAATAAAAAAAAGAGAAGGGACAATGTTACTATCCTTTTACCACACTTGTGCTTCAAAGTAGCACCATGATCTTCATGATAGAGAGTCTCCTATGATATTACTTTCCCCCCCCCCCCCCCCCCCCCCCCCCCCCCCCCCCCCCCCCCCCCCCCCCCCCCCCCCCCCCCCCCCCCCCCCCCCCCCCCCCCCCCCCCCCCCCCCCCCCCCCCCCCCCCCCCCCCCCCCCCCCCCCCCCCCCCCCCCCCCCCCCCCCCCCCCCCCCCCCCCCCCCCCCCCCCCCCCCCCCCCCCCCCCCCCCCCCCCCCCCCCCCCCCCCCCCCCCCCCCCCCCCCCCCCCCCCCCCCCCCCCCCCCCCCCCCCCCCCCCCCCCCCCCCCCCCCCCCCCCCCCCCCCCCCCCCCCCCCCCCCCCCCCCCCCCCCCCCCCCCCCCCCCCCCCCCCCCCCCCCCCCCCCCCCCCCCCCCCCCCCCCCCCCCCCCCCCCCCCCCCCCCCCCCCCCCCCCCCCCCCCCCCCCCCCCCCCCCCCCCCCCCCCCCCCCCCCCCCCCCCCCCCCCCCCCCCCCCCCCCCCCCCCCCCCCCCCCCCCCCCCCCCCCCCCCCCCCCCCCCCCCCCCCCCCCCCCCCCCCCCCCCCCCCCCCCCCCCCCCCCCCCCCCCCCCCCCCCCCCCCCCCCCCCCCCCCCCCCCCCCCCCCCCCCCCCCCCCCCCCCCCCCCCCCCCCCCCCCCCCCCCCCCCCCCCCCCCCCCCCCCCCCCCCCCCCCCCCCCCCCCCCCCCCCCCCCCCCCCCCCCCCCCCCCCCCCCCCCCCCCCCCCCCCCCCCCCCCCCCCCCCCCCCCCCCCCCCCCCCCCCCCCCCCCCCCCCCCCCCCCCCCCCCCCCCCCCCCCCCCCCCCCCCCCCCCCCCCCCCCCCCCCCCCCCCCCCCCCCCCCCCCCCCCCCCCCCCCCCCCCCCCCCCCCCCCCCCCCCCCCCCCCCCCCCCCCCCCCCCCCCCCCCCCCCCCCCCCCCCCCCCCCCCCCCCCCCCCCCCCCCCCCCCCCCCCCCCCCCCCCCCCCCCCCCCCCCCCCCCCCCCCCCCCCCCCCCCCCCCCCCCCCCCCCCCCCCCCCCCCCCCCCCCCCCCCCCCCCCCCCCCCCCCCCCCCCCCCCCCCCCCCCCCCCCCCCCCCCCCCCCCCCCCCCCCCCCCCCCCCCCCCCCCCCCCCCCCCCCCCCCCCCCCCCCCCCCCCCCCCCCCCCCCCCCCCCCCCCCCCCCCCCCCCCCCCCCCCCCCCCCCCCCCCCCCCCCCCCCCCCCCCCCCCCCCCCCCCCCCCCCCCCCCCCCCCCCCCCCCCCCCCCCCCCCCCCCCCCCCCCCCCCCCCCCCCCCCCCCCCCCCCCCCCCCCCCCCCCCCCCCCCCCCCCCCCCCCCCCCCCCCCCCCCCCCCCCCCCCCCCCCCCCCCCCCCCCCCCCCCCCCCCCCCCCCCCCCCCCCCCCCCCCCCCCCCCCCCCCCCCCCCCCCCCCCCCCCCCCCCCCCCCCCCCCCCCCCCCCCCCCCCCCCCCCCCCCCCCCCCCCCAAATATGTGGGATCTAAAGTTGACACTCTTCCAAACCCACTTTCAATATTATTGCAAATACTATTATCAATCTCATATTCATCATGCGGCTTAAATAAATTTTCAAGATCATAAGAAGAATCACCCCAATCAAGATCATTGCAACAAATAGTAAACATAGCAAAATTAGCATCCCCAAGCTTAGGGTTTTACATATTATTAGCACAATTAACATTAAGGGAATTTATAGTAAAATTTTTGCAATCATGCTTTTGATTCAAGGAACTATCAAGTATGGGTGCAATAGCAATAATCTCATGTTTAACATAAGGAACTATAGCAAATTCATCTCCACAAATATTGGCATCATGGCCATAAGAATAGCAAGCATCATGTTCATCAAGGGATATTTAAATCAAATCATCGGAATCATAATTATCTATAGATTCATGCATATCATTATTTTCTTCCCAAGCAACGGTCATTCTCTCAATAAATTCCTTAACATAGGCATTATGAGCATAGTTTTCATAGCAATATTTAAGTATGTTAGAATTTTCAGATTTGTAGAGAGTAATATCATACTTTTCAATCAAAGAAGCAACTTCATGAGCACCCTTAAAAACAACAAATTCTTCAATTTGTTCGATATCATAGTAACTATAAACACCCTTTCCATAAGAAGATAAGATTTCATTATCATTAAACTCACATAGGTAGGGAAGGTGTTTTTTAAGGGTTCTTAGAGCAACAAGTAAAATCATAAATTTCACAAAGATTCCAAGCATAGCATAGCAAACTATTTATTTGATACCATAAGTGCTTCCCCTTTTCAAACAAATGATGATGCACAAAATGAGCATGCTCATCTAAAGATTTCCCATCAACTAGGCTAGTTGGGGTTCTAGCACGAGCGCATAAGGATCGAAGATGATCCAAGTAGAACACTTTAAGTGGATCCATATCAATAGATTTTAAGCAAGCAAAGATGCAAGCAAATAGAAGGGGGGGGGGGGGGGGGGGGGGGGGGGGGGGGGGGGGGGGGGGGGGGGGGGGGGGGGGGGGGGGGGGGGGGGGGGGGGGGGGGGGGGGGGGGGGGGGGGGGGGGGGGGGGGGGGGGGGGGGGGGGGGGGGGGGGGGGGGGGGGGGGGGGGGGGGGGGGGGGGGGGGGGGGGGGGGGGGGGGGGGGGGGGGGGGGGGGGGGGGGGGGGGGGGGGGGGGGGGGGGGGGGGGGGGGGGGGGGGGGGGGGGGGGGGGGGGGGGGGGGGGGGGGGGGGGGGGGGGGGGGGGGGGGGGGGGGGGGGGGGGGGGGGGGGGGGGGGGGGGGGGGGGGGGGGGGGGGGGGGGGGGGGGGGGGGGGGGGGGGGGGGGGGGGGGGGGGGGGGGGGGGGGGGGGGGGGGGGGGGGGGGGGGGGGGGGGGGGGGGGGGGGGGGGGGGGGGGGGGGGGGGGGGGGGGGGGGGGGGGGGGGGGGGGGGGGGGGGGGGGGGGGGGGGGGGGGGGGGGGGGGGGGGGGGGGGGGGGGGGGGGGGGGGGGGGGGGGGGGGGGGGGGGGGGGGGGGGGGGGGGGGGGGGGGGGGGGGGGGGGGGGGGGGGGGGGGGGGGGGGGGGGGGGGGGGGGGGGGGGGGGGGGGGGGGGGGGGGGGGGGGGGGGGGGGGGGGGGGGGGGGGGGGGGGGGGGGGGGGGGGGGGGGGGGGGGGGGGGGGGGGGGGGGGGGGGGGGGGGGGGGGGGGGGGGGGGGGGGGGGGGGGGGGGGGGGGGGGGGGGGGGGGGGGGGGGGGGGGGGGGGGGGGGGGGGGGGGGGGGGGGGGGGGGGGGGGGGGGGGGGGGGGGGGGGGGGGGGGGGGGGGGGGGGGGGGGGGGGGGGGGGGGGGGGGGGGGGGGGGGGGGGGGGGGGGGGGGGGGGGGGGGGGGGGGGGGGGGGGGGGGGGGGGGGGGGGGGGGGGGGGGGGGGGGGGGGGGGGGGGGGGGGGGGGGGGGGGGGGGGGGGGGGGGGGGGGGGGGGGGGGGGGGGGGGGGGGGGGGGGGGGGGGGGGGGGGGGGGGGGGGGGGGGGGGGGGGGGGGGGGGGGGGGGGGGGGGGGGGGGGGGGGGGGGGGGGGGGGGGGGGGGGGGGGGGGGGGGGGGGGGGGGGGGGGGGGGGGGGGGGGGGGGGGGGGGGGGGGGGGGGGGGGGGGGGGGGGGGGGGGGGGGGGGGGGGGGGGGGGGGGGGGGGGGGGGGGGGGGGGGGGGGGGGGGGGGGGGGGGGGGGGGGGGGGGGGGGGGGGGGGGGGGGGGGGGGGGGGGGGGGGGGGGGGGGGGGGGGGGGGGGGGGGGGGGGGGGGGGGGGGGGGGGGGGGGGGGGGGGGGGGGGGGGGGGGGGGGGGGGGGGGGGGGGGGGGGGGGGGGGGGGGGGGGGGGGGGGGGGGGGGGGGGGGGGGGGGGGGGGGGGGGGGGGGGGGGGGGGGGGGGGGGGGGGGGGGGGGGGGGGGGGGGGGGGGGGGGGGGGGGGGGGGGGGGGGGGGGGGGGGGGGGGGGGGGGGGGGGGGGGGGGGGGGGGGGGGGGGGGGGGGGGGGGGGGGGGGGGGGGGGGGGGGGGGGGGGGGGGGGGGGGGGGGGGGGGGGGGGGGGGGGGGGGGGGGGGGGGGGGGGGGGGGGGGGGGGGGGGGGGGGGGGGGGGGGGGGGGGGGGGGGGGGGGGGGGGGGGGGGGGGGGGGGGGGGGGGGGGGGGGGGGGGGGGGGGGGGGGGGGGGGGGGGGGGGGGGGGGGGGGGGGGGGGGGGGGGGGGGGGGGGGGGGGGGGGGGGGGGGGGGGGGGGGGGGGGGGGGGGGGGGGGGGGGGGGGGGGGGGGGGGGGGGGGGGGGGGGGGGGGGGGGGGGGGGGGGGGGGGGGGGGGGGGGGGGGGGGGGGGGGGGGGGGGGGGGGGGGGGGGGGGGGGGGGGGGGGGGGGGGGGGGGGGGGGGGGGGGGGGGGGGGGGGGGGGGGGGGGGGGGGGGGGGGGGGGGGGGGGGGGGGGGGGGGGGGGGGGGGGGGGGGGGGGGGGGGGGGGGGGGGGGGGGGGGGGGGGGGGGGGGGGGGGGGGGGGGGGGGGGGGGGGGGGGGGGGGGGGGGGGGGGGGGGGGGGGGGGGGGGGGGGGGGGGGGGGGGGGGGGGGGGGGGGGGGGGGGGGGGGGGGGGGGGGGGGGGGGGGGGGGGGGGGGGGGGGGGGGGGGGGGGGGGGGGGGGGGGGGGGGGGGGGGGGGGGGGGGGGGGGGGGGGGGGGGGGGGGGGGGGGGGGGGGGGGGGGGGGGGGGGGGGGGGGGGGGGGGGGGGGGGGGGGGGGGGGGGGGGGGGGGGGGGGGGGGGGGGGGGGGGGGGGGGGGGGGGGGGGGGGGGGGGGGGGGGGGGGGGGGGGGGGGGGGGGGGGGGGGGGGGGGGGGGGGGGGGGGGGGGGGGGGGGGGGGGGGGGGGGGGGGGGGGGGGGGGGGGGGGGGGGGGGGGGGGGGGGGGGGGGGGGGGGGGGGGGGGGGGGGGGGGGGGGGGGGGGGGGGGGGGGGGGGGGGGGGGGGGGGGGGGGGGGGGGGGGGGGGGGGGGGGGGGGGGGGGGGGGGGGGGGGGGGGGGGGGGGGGGGGGGGGGGGGGGGGGGGGGGGGGGGGGGGGGGGGGGGGGGGGGGGGGGGGGGGGGGGGGGGGGGGGGGGGGGGGGGGGGGGGGGGGGGGGGGGGGGGGGGGGGGGGGGGGGGGGGGGGGGGGGGGGGGGGGGGGGGGGGGGGGGGGGGGGGGGGGGGGGGGGGGGGGGGGGGGGGGGGGGGGGGGGGGGGGGGGGGGGGGGGGGGGGGGGGGGGGGGGGGGGGGGGGGGGGGGGGGGGGGGGGGGGGGGGGGGGGGGGGGGGGGGGGGGGGGGGGGGGGGGGGGGGGGGGGGGGGGGGGGGGGGGGGGGGGGGGGGGGGGGGGGGGGGGGGGGGGGGGGGGGGGGGGGGGGGGGGGGGGGGGGGGGGGGGGGGGGGGGGGGGGGGGGGGGGGGGGGGGGGGGGGGGGGGGGGGGGGGGGGGGGGGGGGGGGGGGGGGGGGGGGGGGGGGGGGGGGGGGGGGGGGGGGGGGGGGGGGGGGGGGGGGGGGGGGGGGGGGGGGGGGGGGGGGGGGGGGGGGGGGGGGGGGGGGGGGGGGGGGGGGGGGGGGGGGGGGGGGGGGGGGGGGGGGGGGGGGGGGGGGGGGGGGGGGGGGGGGGGGGGGGGGGGGGGGGGGGGGGGGGGGGGGGGGGGGGGGGGGGGGGGGGGGGGGGGGGGGGGGGGGGGGGGGGGGGGGGGGGGGGGGGGGGGGGGGGGGGGGGGGGGGGGGGGGGGGGGGGGGGGGGGGGGGGGGGGGGGGGGGGGGGGGGGGGGGGGGGGGGGGGGGGGGGGGGGGGGGGGGGGGGGGGGGGGGGGGGGGGGGGGGGGGGGGGGGGGGGGGGGGGGGGGGGGGGGGGGGGGGGGGGGGGGGGGGGGAATTAAAAAATATAGATACGTTGGAGACGTATCATATATCCTGTTATTATTAGTGCTAAACTTTCAGAACATGAAGAAGAAAGATTATTGAATGTTCTAAGGAAGCACCGAGCTGCTATTGGATATACTCTTGATGATTTAAAGGGCATTAGTCCCACTCTATGTCAGTACAAAATTAATATGGAACCTGATGCTAAACCCATTGTTGATCACCAATGTCGGTTAAATCTGAAGATGAAAGAAGTGGTAAAAACAGAAATATTAAAACTTCTGGAAGTAGGTATAATGTATCCTATAGTTGATAATAGATGGGTAAGTCATGTTCATTGTGTTACTAATAAAGGAGGTATAACTGTTGTTCCCAATGATAAGAATGAACTTATTCCACAAAGAACTGTTACAGGCTATAGAATGGTAATTGATTTTACAAAATTAAACAAAGCAACTAGAAAAGATCATTACCCTTTGCCTTTTATTGATCAAATGCTTGAAAGATTATCTAAGCACACACACTTTTGCTTCCTTGTTGGATATTCTGGCTTTTCACAAATACCTGTTTCTCAACCTGATCAAGAAAAGACCACTTTTACTTGTCCTTTTGGAACCAATGCTTATATACGTATGCCTTTTGGTTTATGTAATGCACCTGCTACCTTTCAAAGATGTATGACTGCTATATTCTTTGATTTTTGTGAAAAGATTATTGAGGTTTTCATGGATGACTTTTCTGTTTATGGGAAGTCTTTTGATGATTTTTTAAGCAATCTTGATCGAGTTTTGCAGAGATGTGAACAAACAAATCTTGTCTGGGGGGGGGGGGGGGGGGGGGGGGGGGGGGGGGGGGGGGGGGGGGGGGGGGGGGGGGGGGGGGGGGGGGGGGGGGGGGGGGGGGGGGGGGGGGGGGGGGGGGGGGGGGGGGGGGGGGGGGGGGGGGGGGGGGGGGGGGGGGGGGGGGGGGGGGGGGGGGGGGGGGGGGGGGGGGGGGGGGGGGGGGGGGGGGGGGGGGGGGGGGGGGGGGGGGGGGGGGGGGGGGGGGGGGGGGGGGGGGGGGGGGGGGGGGGGGGGGGGGGGGGGGGGGGGGGGGGGGGGGGGGGGGGGGGGGGGGGGGGGGGGGGGGGGGGGGGGGGGGGGGGGGGGGGGGGGGGGGGGGGGGGGGGGGGGGGGGGGGGGGGGGGGGGGGGGGGGGGGGGGGGGGGGGGGGGGGGGGGGGGGGGGGGGGGGGGGGGGGGGGGGGGGGGGGGGGGGGGGGGGGGGGGGGGGGGGGGGGGGGGGGGGGGGGGGGGGGGGGGGGGGGGGGGGGGGGGGGGGGGGGGGGGGGGGGGGGGGGGGGGGGGGGGGGGGGGGGGGGGGGGGGGGGGGGGGGGGGGGGGGGGGGGGGGGGGGGGGGGGGGGGGGGGGGGGGGGGGGGGGGGGGGGGGGGGGGGGGGGGGGGGGGGGGGGGGGGGGGGGGGGGGGGGGGGGGGGGGGGGGGGGGGGGGGGGGGGGGGGGGGGGGGGGGGGGGGGGGGGGGGGGGGGGGGGGGGGGGGGGGGGGGGGGGGGGGGGGGGGGGGGGGGGGGGGGGGGGGGGGGGGGGGGGGGGGGGGGGGGGGGGGGGGGGGGGGGGGGGGGGGGGGGGGGGGGGGGGGGGGGGGGGGGGGGGGGGGGGGGGGGGGGGGGGGGGGGGGGGGGGGGGGGGGGGGGGGGGGGGGGGGGGGGGGGGGGGGGGGGGGGGGGGGGGGGGGGGGGGGGGGGGGGGGGGGGGGGGGGGGGGGGGGGGGGGGGGGGGGGGGGGGGGGGGGGGGGGGGGGGGGGGGGGGGGGGGGGGGGGGGGGGGGGGGGGGGGGGGGGGGGGGGGGGGGGGGGGGGGGGGGGGGGGGGGGGGGGGGGGGGGGGGGGGGGGGGGGGGGGGGGGGGGGGGGGGGGGGGGGGGGGGGGGGGGGGGGGGGGGGGGGGGGGGGGGGGGGGGGGGGGGGGGGGGGGGGGGGGGGGGGGGGGGGGGGGGGGGGGGGGGGGGGGGGGGGGGGGGGGGGGGGGGGGGGGGGGGGGGGGGGGGGGGGGGGGGGGGGGGGGGGGGGGGGGGGGGGGGGGGGGGGGGGGGGGGGGGGGGGGGGGGGGGGGGGGGGGGGGGGGGGGGGGGGGGGGGGGGGGGGGGGGGGGGGGGGGGGGGGGGGGGGGGGGGGGGGGGGGGGGGGGGGGGGGGGGGGGGGGGGGGGGGGGGGGGGGGGGGGGGGGGGGGGGGGGGGGGGGGGGGGGGGGGGGGGGGGGGGGGGGGGGGGGGGGGGGGGGGGGGGGGGGGGGGGGGGGGGGGGGGGGGGGGGGGGGGGGGGGGGGGGGGGGGGGGGGGGGGGGGGGGGGGGGGGGGGGGGGGGGGGGGGGGGGGGGGGGGGGGGGGGGGGGGGGGGGGGGGGGGGGGGGGGGGGGGGGGGGGGGGGGGGGGGGGGGGGGGGGGGGGGGGGGGGGGGGGGGGGGGGGGGGGGGGGGGGGGGGGGGGGGGGGGGGGGGGGGGGGGGGGGGGGGGGGGGGGGGGGGGGGGGGGGGGGGGGGGGGGGGGGGGGGGGGGGGGGGGGGGGGGGGGGGGGGGGGGGGGGGGGGGGGGGGGGGGGGGGGGGGGGGGGGGGGGGGGGGGGGGGGGGGGGGGGGGGGGGGGGGGGGGGGGGGGGGGGGGGGGGGGGGGGGGGGGGGGGGGGGGGGGGGGGGGGGGGGGGGGGGGGGGGGGGGGGGGGGGGGGGGGGGGGGGGGGGGGGGGGGGGGGGGGGGGGGGGGGGGGGGGGGGGGGGGGGGGGGGGGGGGGGGGGGGGGGGGGGGGGGGGGGGGGGGGGGGGGGGGGGGGGGGGGGGGGGGGGGGGGGGGGGGGGGGGGGGGGGGGGGGGGGGGGGGGGGGGGGGGGGGGGGGGGGGGGGGGGGGGGGGGGGGGGGGGGGGGGGGGGGGGGGGGGGGGGGGGGGGGGGGGGGGGGGGGGGGGGGGGGGGGGGGGGGGGGGGGGGGGGGGGGGGGGGGGGGGGGGGGGGGGGGGGGGGGGGGGGGGGGGGGGGGGGGGGGGGGGGGGGGGGGGGGGGGGGGGGGGGGGGGGGGGGGGGGGGGGGGGGGGGGGGGGGGGGGGGGGGGGGGGGGGGGGGGGGGGGGGGGGGGGGGGGGGGGGGGGGGGGGGGGGGGGGGGGGGGGGGGGGGGGGGGGGGGGGGGGGGGGGGGGGGGGGGGGGGGGGGGGGGGGGGGGGGGGGGGGGGGGGGGGGGGGGGGGGGGGGGGGGGGGGGGGGGGGGGGGGGGGGGGGGGGGGGGGGGGGGGGGGGGGGGGGGGGGGGGGGGGGGGGGGGGGGGGGGGGGGGGGGGGGGGGGGGGGGGGGGGGGGGGGGGGGGGGGGGGGGGGGGGGGGGGGGGGGGGGGGGGGGGGGGGGGGGGGGGGGGGGGGGGGGGGGGGGGGGGGGGGGGGGGGGGGGGGGGGGGGGGGGGGGGGGGGGGGGGGGGGGGGGGGGGGGGGGGGGGGGGGGGGGGGGGGGGGGGGGGGGGGGGGGGGGGGGGGGGGGGGGGGGGGGGGGGGGGGGGGGGGGGGGGGGGGGGGGGGGGGGGGGGGGGGGGGGGGGGGGGGGGGGGGGGGGGGGGGGGGGGGGGGGGGGGGGGGGGGGGGGGGGGGGGGGGGGGGGGGGGGGGGGGGGGGGGGGGGGGGGGGGGGGGGGGGGGGGGGGGGGGGGGGGGGGGGGGGGGGGGGGGGGGGGGGGGGGGGGGGGGGGGGGGGGGGGGGGGGGGGGGGGGGGGGGGGGGGGGGGGGGGGGGGGGGGGGGGGGGGGGGGGGGGGGGGGGGGGGGGGGGGGGGGGGGGGGGGGGGGGGGGGGGGGGGGGGGGGGGGGGGGGGGGGGGGGGGGGGGGGGGGGGGGGGGGGGGGGGGGGGGGGGGGGGGGGGGGGGGGGGGGGGGGGGGGGGGGGGGGGGGGGGGGGGGGGGGGGGGGGGGGGGGGGGGGGGGGGGGGGGGGGGGGGGGGGGGGGGGGGGGGGGGGGGGGGGGGGGGGGGGGGGGGGGGGGGGGGGGGGGGGGGGGGGGGGGGGGGGGGGGGGGGGGGGGGGGGGGGGGGGGGGGGGGGGGGGGGGGGGGGGGGGGGGGGGGGGGGGGGGGGGGGGGATTTCCCCCTCCCGGAGGGAAGTGTCCCCGGCAGAACAGCTCCGCCGGAGCCATAGATTGGTTCCGCCAAGGTTCCGCCTCGTGGCGGCGGAGTCTCGTCCCGAAAGCTTGCTTCTGATTTTTCTTCGGACGAAAGACTTCATATAGCATAAGATGGGCACCGGAGGGCCAACAGGGGGCCCATGAGGCAAGGGGCGCGCCCAGGGGGGTAGGGCGCGCCCCCACCCTCGTGGCCAGGGTGTGGGCCCCCTCTGGTATTTCTTCCGCTCAGTATTTTTCATTATTTCCAAAAATAACTTCCGTGGAGTTTCAGGACTTTTGGAGTTGTGCAGAATAGGTCTCTAATATTTGCTTCTTTTCCAGCCCAGAATTCCAGCTGCCGGCATTCTCCCTCCTTATGTAAACCTTGTAAAATAAGAGAGAATAGGCATACGTATTGTGACATAATGTGTAATAACAGCCCATAATGCAATAAATATCGATATAAAAGCATGATGCAAAATGGACGTATCATAGGCCATGAAGCAAGGCTTCATACTCAGCTGCATTGTTAGTGCAAGGGAACATTAATCGTAGCACGTAACAAAATTTATCACCACGTGGGGAAGTCAAAATAACTGCAGCCCCCGAGCCCTCAAGCTGCCGAGACCCATCAAAGTGGATTGTCCAGTAAGTGTTATCTGGCTTATCCTCAGGCATCTACAACTCTGTCCAGTCGTTGATGAAATCCATAAGAGCTTGAGATTTGATAGCTGTCCTTGGGGTATATTTCAACCCATGAGGTCCCAGTTCAATGGCCCACTTGGCCACTCGTCCTGTGGCTTCTCTATTTTGAATTATATGACCTAGAGGGGCTGAGCTAACCACAGTAATGGGATGACCAAGAAAATATTGCTTCAATTTGCGACTGGCCATAAACACCCCATATACTAGTTTCTGCTAATGAGGATATCTTTGCTTTGACTTAATCAGAACTTCACTGACATAATAAACCGGCCTTTGAACCGGATATTCCTTACCAGGCTCCTTCCGTTCCACCACGACTGCAACGCTGACTGTTCTGCTGTTTGCCGCTACATACAAGAGCAACGATTCCTTCTCAATGGGAGCTGCGAGAACTGGCGGCTCAGCGAGCTGCTTTTTAAGTGCCTCAAACGCCTCGTTGGCAGCATCACTCCAAACAAAATGATCTGTCTTCTTCATCATCTGGTATAGAGGAATAGCCGTCTCTCCCAGGCGGCTTATAAACTGGCTTAAAGCTTCAATACGACCCGCCAGTCGTTGAACATCATTGATACAAGCCAGCTTAGCTAGCGATGTGATCTCCTTGATTTTCTCCGAGTTAGCCTCAATGCCCCTCTCAGAGTCCAAGAAGCCCAAGAGCTTGCCTGCAGGGACACCAAAGACGCACTTGGCCGGATTGAGCATCATCTTGTAGATCCGGAGATTATCAAAGGTTTCTTTCAGATCATCCAACAGAGTTTCCTTCTTTCTGGACTTTACCACAATATCATCCACATAGGCATGAACATTTACGCCCGATTTCACTGTGAAAACAGTTCTGCACACAACACTGATAAGTCGCCTGGGCACTCTTGAGCCCAAAAGGCATAGAGACATAGCAGAAAGCTCCAAAAGGCATGATGAAAGCCATCTTCTCTTGGTCTTTGACTGCCATCTTGATCTGATGGTATCCAGGATAAGCATCTAGAAAACACAAACGCTCGCAACCCGCCATAGCATCTATGATTTGATCAATACGGGGGAGACAAAGGGGTCAGCGGGGCAAGCCTTGTTAAGGTATGTGTAATCCACACACATGCGCCAAGTACCATTCTTCTTAAGTACGAGCACCGGATTAGCCAACCACTCCGGGTGAAAAACTTCAACGATGAATACTGCTGCTAAGAGCCGGGCCACTTCTTCTCCAATGGCCTTGCGCCTCTCCTCGTTGAAACGACGAAGGAATTGCTTGATCGGTTTAAACTTGGGATCAATATTGAGAGTGTGCTCAGCGAGTTCTCTTGGTACACCCGGCATATATGAAGGTTTCCATGCAAAGATGTCCCGGTTCTCATGGATGAACTCGATGAGCGCGCTTTCCTATTTTGGATCCATATTGGCACTGATGGTGAACTACTTGGATGAATTGATGGGGACAAAGTCAACCTGCTTAGTATCGTCTGCCGATTTAAACTTCAGCAACGGGTCATGCTCTGTTGTCGGCTTCTTCAACGGAGTCATTTCCGCCGGGTCAACATTATCCTTGTAAAACTTCAAATCTTCCGTCGCACAGACTGACTCAGCATACGCAGCATCAGCTTCCTCACCTTCCCTTGAAGAGGAATAGAGATAAGTATTTCCCTTAGTTAAGAACCAAGGTATCAATCCAGTAGGAGAAGCACGCGCAAATCACCAATACCTGCACAAACAATCAAACACTTGCACCCAACGCGGGGGGGGGGGGGGGGGGGGGGGGGGGGGGGGGGGGGGGGGGGGGGGGGGGGGGGGGGGGGGGGGGGGGGGGGGGGGGGGGGGGGGGGGGGGGGGGGGGGGGGGGGGGGGGGGGGGGGGGGGGGGGGGGGGGGGGGGGGGGGGGGGGGGGGGGGGGGGGGGGGGGGGGGGGGGGGGGGGGGGGGGGGGGGGGGGGGGGGGGGGGGGGGGGGGGGGGGGGGGGGGGGGGGGGGGGGGGGGGGGGGGGGGGGGGGGGGGGGGGGGGGGGGGGGGGGGGGGGGGGGGGGGGGGGGGGGGGGGGGGGGGGGGGGGGGGGGGGGGGGGGGGGGGGGGGGGGGGGGGGGGGGGGGGGGGGGGGGGGGGGGGGGGGGGGGGGGGGGGGGGGGGGGGGGGGGGGGGGGGGGGGGGGGGGGGGGGGGGGGGGGGGGGGGGGGGGGGGGGGGGGGGGGGGGGGGGGGGGGGGGGGGGGGGGGGGGGGGGGGGGGGGGGGGGGGGGGGGGGGGGGGGGGGGGGGGGGGGGGGGGGGGGGGGGGGGGGGGGGGGGGGGGGGGGGGGGGGGGGGGGGGGGGGGGGGGGGGGGGGGGGGGGGGGGGGGGGGGGGGGGGGGGGGGGGGGGGGGGGGGGGGGGGGGGGGGGGGGGGGGGGGGGGGGGGGGGGGGGGGGGGGGGGGGGGGGGGGGGGGGGGGGGGGGGGGGGGGGGGGGGGGGGGGGGGGGGGGGGGGGGGGGGGGGGGGGGGGGGGGGGGGGGGGGGGGGGGGGGGGGGGGGGGGGGGGGGGGGGGGGGGGGGGGGGGGGGGGGGGGGGGGGGGGGGGGGGGGGGGGGGGGGGGGGGGGGGGGGGGGGGGGGGGGGGGGGGGGGGGGGGGGGGGGGGGGGGGGGGGGGGGGGGGGGGGGGGGGGGGGGGGGGGGGGGGGGGGGGGGGGGGGGGGGGGGGGGGGGGGGGGGGGGGGGGGGGGGGGGGGGGGGGGGGGGGGGGGGTTCACTTATATCTTTTTAGAGCACGGTGGTGGTTTTATTTTATAGAAATTGTTCAACTCTCATGCTTCACTTATATTATTTTGAGAGTCTCCAAACAGCATGGTAATTGGCTTAGGTTATGAATTTAGTCCTAATATAATGGGCATCCAAAAGGGATATAATAAAAACTTTCATATAAAGTGCATTGAATACTATGAGAAGTTTGATTCTTTATGATTGTTTTGAGATATAAAGATGGTGATATTAGAGTCATGCTAGTGAGTAATTGTGGATTGGTTGAAATACTTGTGTTAAAGTTTGTGATTCCCGTAGCATGCACGTATGGTGAACCGTTATGTGACGAAGTCTGAGCATGATTTATTTATTGATTGCCATCCTTTGTGTGGAGGTCGGGATCGCGCGATGGTTAACTCCTACCAACTGTTCCCCTAGGGGCATGCGTCTAATGCTTTGTTTCGATAGCTAATAAAACTTTTGCAATAAGTATGTGAGTTCTTTATGACTAATGTTGAGTCCATGGATTATACGCACTCTCACCCTTCCACCGTTGCTAGACTCTCTAGTACTGTGCAACTTTCACCGGTGCATTAAACCCAACTTCCTCAAAACAGCCACCATACCTACCTATTATGGCATTTCCATAGCCATTCCGAGATATATTGCCATGCAACTTCCACCGTTCCATTTATTATGACACGCACCATCATTGTCATATTGTTTTGCATGATCGTAAGAGAGCTAGCATGATTTTTCATGACTACGCTAGATCGTTGCACATCCCGGTACACCGTCGGAGGCATTCATATAGAGTCATATTTTGTTCTAAGTATCGAGTTGTAATTCTTGAGTTGTAAGTAAATAAAAGTGTGATGATCATCATTATTAGAGCATTGTCCCATGTGAGGAAAGGATGATGGAAGCTATGATTCCCTCACAAGTTGGGATGAGTCTCCAGACTTTACAAAAAATAAAAGAGGCCAGAGAAGCCCAAATAAAAAAAGAGAGGCCAAAGAAGCCCACCAAAAAAATGAGAGAAAAGAGAGAAGGGACAATGCTACTATCCTTTACCACACTTGTGTTTCAAAGTACCACCATGATCTTCATGATAGAGAGTCTCCTATGTTGTCACTTTCATATACTAGTGGGAATTTTTCATTATAGAACTTGGCTTGTATATTCCAATGATGGGCTTCCTCAAATTGCCCTAGGTCTTCATGAGCAAGCGAGTTGGATGCACACCCACTTAGTTTCTTTTTGAGCTTTCATACACTTATAGCTCTAGTGCATCCGTTGCATGGCAATCCCTACTCACTCACATTGATATCTATTGATGGGCATCTCCATAGCCCGTTGATACGCCTAGTTGGTGTGAGACTATCTCCTTCTTTTTGTCTTCTCCACAACCACCATATTCTATTCCACCCATAGTGCTATATCCATGGCTCACGCCCATGTATTGCGTGAGAGTTGAAAAAGTTTGAGAATACTAAAGTGTGAAAACAATTGCTAGGTTGAAACCGTGGTTGTGCATGATTTAATAACTTTGTGTGATGAAGATGGAGCATAGCCAGACTATATGATTTTGTAGGGATAGCTTTCTTTGGCCATGTTATTTTGAGAAGACATGATTGCATTGTTAGTATGCTTGAAGTATTATTGTTTTTATGTCAATATTAAACTTTTGTTTTGAATCTTATGGATCTGAACATTCATGCCACAATGAAGAATATTACATTGATAGATATGTTAGGTAGCATTCCACATCAAAAATTCTGTTTTTATCATTTACCTACTCGAGGACGAGCAGGAATTAAGCTTGGGGATGCCTGAAACGTCTCCAACGTATCTATAATTTTTTATTGTTCCATGCTATTATATTATCTGTTTTGGATATTTTATATGCATTAATATGCTATTTTATATTATTTTTGGGACTAACCTATTAACCTAGAGCCAAGTGCCAGTTTCTGTTTTTTCCTTGTTTTTGAGTTTTACAGATAAGGAATATCAAACGGAGTCCAAACGGAATAAAGGGGGGGGGGGGGGGGGGGGGGGGGGGGGGGGGGGGGGGGGGGGGGGGGGGGGGGGGGGGGGGGGGGGGGGGGGGGGGGGGGGGGGGGGGGGGGGGGGGGGGGGGGGGGGGGGGGGGGGGGGGGGGGGGGGGGGGGGGGGGGGGGGGGGGGGGGGGGGGGGGGGGGGGGGGGGGGGGGGGGGGGGGGGGGGGGGGGGGGGGGGGGGGGGGGGGGGGGGGGGGGGGGGGGGGGGGGGGGGGGGGGGGGGGGGGGGGGGGGGGGGGGGGGGGGGGGGGGGGGGGGGGGGGGGGGGGGGGGGGGGGGGGGGGGGGGGGGGGGGGGGGGGGGGGGGGGGGGGGGGGGGGGGGGGGGGGGGGGGGGGGGGGGGGGGGGGGGGGGGGGGGGGGGGGGGGGGGGGGGGGGGGGGGGGGGGGGGGGGGGGGGGGGGGGGGGGGGGGGGGGGGGGGGGGGGGGGGGGGGGGGGGGGGGGGGGGGGGGGGGGGGGGGGGGGGGGGGGGGGGGGGGGGGGGGGGGGGGGGGGGGGGGGGGGGGGGGGGGGGGGGGGGGGGGGGGGGGGGGGGGGGGGGGGGGGGGGGGGGGGGGGGGGGGGGGGGGGGGGGGGGGGGGGGGGGGGGGGGGGGGGGGGGGGGGGGGGGGGGGGGGGGGGGGGGGGGGGGGGGGGGGGGGGGGGGGGGGGGGGGGGGGGGGGGGGGGGGGGGGGGGGGGGGGGGGGGGGGGGGGGGGGGGGGGGGGGGGGGGGGGGGGGGGGGGGGGGGGGGGGGGGGGGGGGGGGGGGGGGGGGGGGGGGGGGGGGGGGGGGGGGGGGGGGGGGGGGGGGGGGGGGGGGGGGGGGGGGGGGGGGGGGGGGGGGGGGGGGGGGGGGGGGGGGGGGGGGGGGGGGGGGGGGGGGGGGGGGGGGGGGGGGGGGGGGGGGGGGGGGGGGGGGGGGGGGGGGGGGGGGGGGGGGGGGGGGGGGGGGGGGGGGGGGGGGGGGGGGGGGGGGGGGGGGGGGGGGGGGGGGGGGGGGGGGGGGGGGGGGGGGGGGGGGGGGGGGGGGGGGGGGGGGGGGGGGGGGGGGGGGGGGGGGGGGGGGGGGGGGGGGGGGGGGGGGGGGGGGGGGGGGGGGGGGGGGGGGGGGGGGGGGGGGGGGGGGGGGGGGGGGGGGGGGGGGGGGGGGGGGGGGGGGGGGGGGGGGGGGGGGGGGGGGGGGGGGGGGGGGGGGGGGGGGGGGGGGGGGGGGGGGGGGGGGGGGGGGGGGGGGGGGGGGGGGGGGGGGGGGGGGGGGGGGGGGGGGGGGGGGGGGGGGGGGGGGGGGGGGGGGGGGGGGGGGGGGGGGGGGGGGGGGGGGGGGGGGGGGGGGGGGGGGGGGGGGGGGGGGGGGGGGGGGGGGGGGGGGGGGGGGGGGGGGGGGGGGGGGGGGGGGGGGGGGGGGGGGGGGGGGGGGGGGGGGGGGGGGGGGGGGGGGGGGGGGGGGGGGGGGGGGGGGGGGGGGGGGGGGGGGGGGGGGGGGGGGGGGGGGGGGGGGGGGGGGGGGGGGGGGGGGGGGGGGGGGGGGGGGGGGGGGGGGGGGGGGGGGGGGGGGGGGGGGGGGGGGGGGGGGGGGGGGGGGGGGGGGGGGGGGGGGGGGGGGGGGGGGGGGGGGGGGGGGGGGGGGGGGGGGGGGGGGGGGGGGGGGGGGGGGGGGGGGGGGGGGGGGGGGGGGGGGGGGGGGGGGGGGGGGGGGGGGGGGGGGGGGGGGGGGGGGGGGGGGGGGGGGGGGGGGGGGGGGGGGGGGGGGGGGGGGGGGGGGGGGGGGGGGGGGGGGGGGGGGGGGGGGGGGGGGGGGGGGGGGGGGGGGGGGGGGGGGGGGGGGGGGGGGGGGGGGGGGGGGGGGGGGGGGGGGGGGGGGGGGGGGGGGGGGGGGGGGGGGGGGGGGGGGGGGGGGGGGGGGGGGGGGGGGGGGGGGGGGGGGGGGGGGGGGGGGGGGGGGGGGGGGGGGGGGGGGGGGGGGGGGGGGGGGGGGGGGGGGGGGGGGACCCACCAGGCGACGACAAGCCACCAGGGCGCGCCCTAGGGGGGGCGCCTCTAGGGCTTGTGGCCGCCTGGCAGGCCCCCTGACCCCCTCCTTCGCCTATATATTCTCATATATTCCCAAAACAACAGAGGCGTCCACAAAAATACTTTTTCGCCACCGCAAGCCTTTGTTCCCGTGAGATCCCATCTGGGGGCCTTTTTCGGTGATCTACTGGAGGGGGAATCGACCACGCAGGGCTTCTACATCAACACCATTGCCCTTCCGATGAAGCATGAGTAGTTTACCATAGAGCTACGGGTCCATAGCTAGTATCTAGATGGCTTCTTCTCTCTCTAGGTTCTTCAATACCATGTTCTCCATGATCTTCATGGAGATCTATCCGATGTAATACTCTTTTGCGGTGTGTTTGTCGAGATCTGATGAATTGTGGGTTTATGATCATATTATCTATGAATATTATTTGAATCTTCTCTGAATTCTTATATGCATGATTTCATATCTTTGTAATTCTCTTCGAGTTATTGGTTTGGTTTGGCCAACTAGATTGGAAATTCTTGCAATGGGAGAAGTGCTTAGCTTTGGGTTCAATCTTGCGGTGTCCTCACCCAGTGACAAAGTAGGGGTAGCGAGGCACGTATTTGTATTGTTGCCATTGAGGATAAAAAGATGGGGTTTTCATCATGTTGCTTGAGTTTATCCCTCTACATCATGTCATCTTACTTAAGGCGTTACTCTATTCTTCATGAACAAAATACTCTAGATGCAGGCAGGAGTCGGTCGATGTGTGGAGTAATAGTAGTAGATGCAGAATCATTTCGGTCTACTTGACATGGACGTGATGCCTATATGCATAATCATTGCCTTGGATATCGTCATAATTATTCGCTTTTCTATCAATTGCTCGACAGTAATTTGTTCACCCACCGTATTATTTTCCTTCAAGAGAGAAACCTGTAGTGAAACCTATGGCCCCCGGGTCTATTTTCCATATTATATTTTCAGATCTATAAACCAAAAATACCAAAAATACCTTGCTGCAATTTATTTACTTTTACTTTATTTATCATTTTAGTAATCTTTTATATCTATCTCTATCAGATCTCAACCTTGCAAGTGACCGTGAAGTGATTGACAACCCCTTTTTCGCGTTCGGTGCAAGTGTTTGATTGTTTGTGCAGGTACACCGATTGGGGCCTTGCTTGATCCTCCTACTGGATTGATACCTTGGTTCTCAAAACTGAGGGAAATACTTATCTCTACTTTGCTGCATCACCCTTTCCTCTTCAAGGGAAAACCAACGCAAGCTCAAGAAATAGTAGGCCCCTGGCCACTAACTAGATAAGTTAGATTTTAACTAAAAACTGTTAGTTGGAGCAGTGTCTATGACACGTGGGGGGGGGGGGGGGGGGGGGGGGGGGGGGGGGGGGGGGGGGGGGGGGGGGGGGGGGGGGGGGGGGGGGGGGGGGGGGGGGGGGGGGGGGGGGGGGGGGGGGGGGGGGGGGGGGGGGGGGGGGGGGGGGGGGGGGGGGGGGGGGGGGGGGGGGGGGGGGGGGGGGGGGGGGGGGGGGGGGGGGGGGGGGGGGGGGGGGGGGGGGGGGGGGGGGGGGGGGGGGGGGGGGGGGGGGGGGGGGGGGGGGGGGGGGGGGGGGGGGGGGGGGGGGGGGGGGGGGGGGGGGGGGGGGGGGGGGGGGGGGGGGGGGGGGGGGGGGGGGGGGGGGGGGGGGGGGGGGGGGGGGGGGGGGGGGGGGGGGGGGGGGGGGGGGGGGCTCCATCTGTAATGTGTACCACTGCGTAGGTCACCCCTGCATATCTTTATGCCTTGTCATGCTTTGTGATTGGATTTGTATGCTTGTATTTATTTGTTTCCTCCCCCTCTTCACTCCGGTAGACCCCGAGACCACTGATGATCCGGTGATCATCCATTACGTTGAAGTTCCGTTTCTGTCTGCAAAGCAACTAGGCAAGCAAAACCCCCTTGATCATTCTTATATCGCCCATTCTTTCTCTCTCATGCTTGCATTAGATTTTGCTACTGTTGTTCAATAGCTCCTATTCTGATGCATAGCCTGTTTTTGTAACCTACTATTATTACTTTACCTGTTATCCTATATGCTTAGTATGGGCTGTTAGTGATCCGTGAGTGACCCTCACCCTTGTCCCTGTTGCCCCACTTTGTTGCCGGTGCCTCGATCAAGTGTGATTGATGTACAGAGACCGACATATCACCGCTCCCCCTTAGTTGTATGACTCTACAGAGCTACTAACAACTGATGAGGGAGATACCTCGTAGCTCACTCCTGATGATATCTCTGTAGTGTAGCTAATCCGTTGTGGAATACTGAGGGTGATTCCTCTTTCACCACCACCGATTATGACTCTGTCGTGCAACCACTCAAGTGTGAACCCTTCGAGGGTGATTCCTCCAAGTTCACCTTGACAGTTACATCGAGTAGGAACCCAGCGAGGGTGATTGCTCGAATTCCTCCTTGATGTTATTTACATACGGATACTTTGATGTTACCTCAGCCCCTTGTGAAGTCGCGTCGACCCTGAGGGGTACCCGTGAGAGTAATGGAAGTCGAGTTGACTGTGTGGGTACCCGTGAGATAATTACGAGGCACGGCCGAGCAGGCAGACTGCCCTAGAGAGGGATGGGCCTGACCCTTGTCGTAAGTCCTGAAGACGGGGCGATAGGAGCACTGATCGTCACCGCGAGCTCCCAACACACTAATGGGTTTGGCTATGTGATCTAAGTAGGCCTCTGGCCTTCTACGCACTGACCACCACGCGGGAATAAGTATGGGTACTCAGCATCGTATGTTTCTTCCAAAGTTCCTCAGACGTCAGCTGTTATGCGGCATGCGCCCGGGTGAACTGGGAAAGCTTGCGTGTGTATACATGGGCTAGGTTTGGTCCTGGCCATGTTCGCAATGCGCAGGAGTGCAAAGGGCGATGGGTCCAGACCCCTGAGCGCTAAGGATTTAGACCAGCGTGCTGGCCTCTCTGTTGAGTCTAGGTAGGGCTACGGTGTGCTAATTAGGCAAGGCCAGGCATGCCTGATAAAAGTGTGTCCGGCCGGAGTTAATCGAGCATGTTGGGTACATTGGTGCACCCCTGCAGGGATGTTAATCAATTCGAATAGCCGTATCCTTGATGGCGAACGAAGCATGAAAATCAAAATTTTTCCTACGAAACACCCAAGATCCAATCTAGGAGATGCATAGCTACGAGAGGGGAGTGTGTCTACATACCCTTGTAGACCGTAAGCATAAGCATATATAACGCGGTTGATGTAGTCGTACTCTTCGCGATCCGATCACGATCCAACCGATCTAGTACCGGACGGACGGCACCTCCGAGTTTAGCACATGTGTGGGTCGATGACGTCTCCTCCTTCTTGATGCAGCAAGCTAGGGAGGAGAAGTAGATGGGATCTCGACCAGCACAATGGCATGGTGGAGATGGTGGTGGTGCTATCCCGGCAGGGCTTGAGGTGCCAAGCGCTATCGGAGATGCGATCTGAGGAGAAAACGGAACTGGGAGAGAGGGAGGGAGGTGGCAAGGCTTGAGGTGCTATTTCCCTCCTTTTCCCCACTATATATAGGAGGCAAGGGGGGAGGGGGGCTCAGCCCTTGACCCCTCCTTCAAGGGAGGGGTGCGGCCAGGCCTAGGGAGGTCTCCTCCCTCCCCAAGGCACCTAGGGGGAAGCCTTCCACCCTTAGGACTCTTCCCCTCTATCTCCCTCTTGGCGCATTGGCCTACTGGGGCTGGTGACCTTGGCCCATGTAGGCCTAGGCGCACCCCCTGGGGCAGGTGAACCCCCTCGGTGGACCCCCGGACCCCTTTCGACACTCCCGGTACACTGCCGATAATGCCCGAAACTTTTTCGGCGACCAAAACGGGACTTCCCATATATAAATCTTTACCTCCGGACCATTCCAGAGCTCCTTGTGACGTCCGGGATCTCATCTGAGACTCCGAACAATATTCGGTTACCAACATCAAATATCCCAATACTACTCTAACATCATCGAACGTTAAGCGTGCGACCCTACGGGTTCGAGAATCATGCAGACATGACCGAGACACCTCTCCGGCCAATAACCAATAGCGGAACCTCGATGCCCATATTGGTTCCTACATATTCCATGAAGATCTTTTATCTGTTGAACCACGATGTCAAGGATTCGGTTAATCATGTATGCAATTCCCTTTGTCTGGCGATATGTTACTTGCCCGAGATTCGATCATCTGTATCTCCATACCTAGTTCAATTTCGTTGTTGGCAAGTCTCTTTACTTGTTTCGTAGTACAAGATCCTGTGACTAACTCATTAGGCACATTGCTTGCAAGCTCTTTATGATGTTGTATTACCGAGAGGGCCCAGAGATATCTCTCTGTCATACGAAGTGACAAATCCCAGTCTCGATCTGTGCCAACCCAACAGACACCTTCGGAGATACCTGTAGAGCATCTTTATGATCACCCAGTTACGAAGTGATGTTTGATAGCACACAAAGTATTCCTCCGGTATCCGGGAGTTGCACGATCTCATCGTCTAAGGAACAGATACTTGACATGAAGAAAGTTGTAGCAAATAAACTAAATGATCTAATGCTAAGCTTACGGTTGGGTCTTGTCCATCACACCATTCTTCTAATGATGTGACCCCATTATCAAATGACAACTCATGTGTATGGTTAGGAAACCTTAACCATCTTTGATCAACGAGCTAGTCTAGTAGAGGCTCACTAGGGACAGGGTGTTGTTTATGTATCCACACATGTATTTAAGTTTCTGGTCAATACAATTCTAGCATGAATCATAAACATTTATCATGAGCAAGGAAATATGATAATAACTAATTTATTATTGCCTCTAGGGCATATTTCCAATAGTACTTGGTAACGGACGCTCAGAGAGTATCCCGATCTACTACAACTAGAACTGCATACATGTGTTACTGTAATGATATGTTAGCTTCGGGATTGCTTTCTCGCAGGGAGTCGAGGAAGGATCTCTGGGCATTGCTACTATTACTTATTACTTTATTATATGTTGTTCGGTAGTCTTCTAATGCTGCAAGATGCCGCAAGATGCTAGTCTTTGTTAGGCTAGGCCTTCACCTCTATTCTAGCATTTCTGTAGTCTAGTCCACAGATACAACCCCTCTTTTGATACCGATGCATAAATAGTATAGTTCTGATGTAAGTCTTGCGAGTACTTTGGATGAGTACTCACTATCGCTTTGCTACTTCTTTTCCTCTCTACCTGATTGCTGCGATCAGATGACGGAGCCCAGGAGACAGCGGACCCCAACGACAATGACTACTACCACCGATGGAGCCTCCTACTATGTGGAGACCGACGGCCAAGTGTACTTTCAAAGGCTCCCAGGCAGGAGGCATGTGCTTTTTCGATCTAGATGTCATTGTTTTGCTCAACCTTCTTAAGGCAAACTTGTCTAATTATGTCTATACTCAGATACTGATGCTTTCGTTGACCCTTGTGTAATCGAGCTTATGTATTTGAGCCCTCGAGGCCCCTAGCTTGTAATATAAAACTTGTATTATTTTATTTTGTGTCTAGTGTTGTGGTGTGATATCTTCCTGTGAGTCTCTAGGATTGATCATGCGCATTTGCATGTATGATTACTGCATGATTGAGTCAGGGGTGTCACACTTGGGGCTAACCTGTCATTAACATCGGGAGCTGTCGAGACTCAGGTCCATCTCTGACTGCATGGTACCACCTGCCCTTCAGCCCCGTAATAAATGAAAGTAATAGTGTAAGCATATTCGTGATCTCCGCCCAGAGGGAATCATGACCTGATATTCTAGCATAGCACTACGGACAAGGGTGCAGGGAAAACAGATGGATCAATAGCATAGCTAAACTAAGCATCATAGGATAATAGGTAATGTATCAGCTGTAGGCTACAACTTCAGGCTATCCATCAGAATAGGATCTACCAGTAAAGCAACAGTAGCAAAATCTAATGCATGAAGTAGAGGGAAAGAATAGGCGGTATCCATATGGTCAAGGAGGTTTTGCTTGCCTGGAAGCTCTGCTGAAAGGGGTTCGTTGCCGGGAGCATAGTGGACCTTGGTGTCGTCAGCGGCAGTCGTCTCGGGTTCTACCGGAAGAGAAAGAGGGCGAAGAAACAATGAATACAAAGCATACAAATGCAGCACAATACATGACACGGTGAAAAGCTATGCTAGGGGTGCCCTAATGCATTACTAAGTACTTTAGTCGGAGAGGGAATATATCCGGGAATATTTTCCCAGCTCCGGTTATTTTCTTCGGTACTGATCCGGAAGCAATTGTTCCATGTTCATCATGCAAGGAGTGTTGGTCAAGCATTTTGATCACATATTCGGATTTGTCATATTTTTTTATCATTTTTCATATATAAATTATTTTTATTTGACTTACGGTATAATTTCTTTGATTTTTTAAAGTTTTAATCATTTTCTAAAATTTTTGGATTTATTATTAATCCAAATTTTTAATTAGAAAATACTTTTTATACACAACAGCAGCTAGCCACTGTGTATGATAGGTGGGCCACTGCCTAGTCAGCAGTCAACTATGTTGATTGTTGACCTGGTCAAACTGACAGGTGGGACCCAACTGTCAGTGACACATTAATTTAACAGAGTGTTTAATTTAATCTAATTAGGGGTGGGGCCCCACTGTCAGTGACATATTTAGTATTAGGGTCATTTTTTAAAGGGGAATTTAACTGAGGGGCCCACACATCAGCGACTACTGTTCATTTTAATTAGCACTAATCTAACACCGACCGGGCCCACCAGTCATTGAGACAGGTCAGGCTCAAACAGAGTGCGTGCGCCGGCGATGAGCCAGATGCGGCGGTGGTCCACCGGAGCTGTGCTCCGGCGACAAATCGAATGGCGAAGGGCAGGAATCGGTGGAGGTCAATGCTACGCATCCAGCAGCGGCACGAATGCTAGCTAAATCGAACAGAAACGGCCCCGGCAACCACTTACCGCGGTGGCTGACGGTGGTCCATCGCGGTTCTAGCTACAGAGGGAAAGGCCGAAGCCGGGAGATGGAACCGGGGGTGCGCGAGCTCACCGCAAGGTCAGGGGGAAGCTCAGGGCAGCCAGGGGCTACCGGAGTCGACTGGATCGAGTGGCGTGGTCCCGCGGCCGTGGCCGAAGGACGATGACGCTAGCGAAGGCGATGCGGCAACTCGGCCCCGATCCAGTGGCGAGGGAGAAGGAGCGGTCCACCGCGGACCTCCGGGACAGCTCGAAACGGAGAGGGGAGGCTGGTGGCCATGTGAATGACGGCGACGCAGTGATGACCGCGCTCGGGCAGAGAGAACCGAGAGGGAGAGAGAGGAGTGAGGGGAAATGGGGGTCTAGGGTTGCCCAGGGGGTCTCGACCTCATCCTTATCCTCCTCCGGACGCCCTGTAGCGTCGCGATGTCGAGGATCCAGCCGACGAGGGCACGCGCGGGCGCTGGTGCGCTGACAGCGCGACGAAGACGATGACAGGGGGGTGCTCGGTTGGGCCAGTTCTGTAGCACATGGGCACTAGTGCATAGTGCTTTTTCTCTTTTCTCTTTTTCCTTTTTCTATTTTAGTTTATAGTTTCTGTTTTGCCTTTGTTGTTGATCCAAAATACTTTTGTAAAATATGGTATTAACCAAAATAAATACTAGGCATTATTTAGTACTGCCACAAAAAGTTTGGAGGCAAAATGATTTCATTTGAATTTTACTTAAAAGAAAAAGGATTAAAGGGGTTGTTTTGGTACTAGTGCATAGTGCTTTTTCTCTTTTCTCTTTTTCTGTTTTAGTTTATAGTTTCTGTTTTGCCTTTGTTGTTGATCCAAAAGAGTTTTGTAAAATGTGGTATTGACCAAAATAAATACTAGGCATTATTTAGTACCGCCACAAAAAGGTTGGAGGAAAAATGATTTCATTTGAATTTTACTTAGAAGAAAAAGGATTAAAGGGGCTGTTTTGGTACTATTTTTGGGTACTAACTTTCAAATGAGCAAACAAGTGCCATTGTTTTCCTTAACATTAATTATCTAATGAATATTTAGTGAATCATGAACTATTTTTCATACAAGTTTGTAACTTTTCAAATTTCACTTGTTATTTGAATTTGTTTCGAAGTGGAATTTCAAATGAAATATGAAGCTAAGATGATCAAGTACTGTAACCCATGATGACTTGGCATGATTAAGAGTTGATCACTGTGCTTAATTACAGGGGTGTTACAACTCTCCTGCTCTAAAAGAAATTATTGTCCCGAGAATTAGGAGGTGGAAGGGAAAATATCGGGGTATTCTTCGCGAAGATGATCCTCGTGTTCCCAAGTGGCTTCCTCTTCAGAATGATTCGACCACTAAACCTTAAGGAACTTGATTGCCTTCTGACTGGTTCGACATTTAGCTTGATCAAGAATGCGGAGCGGATGCTCTTGATACGAAAGATCATCTTGTAAGTCAAGCTCTTCATGATTCACTGCTCGGATAGGATCCTTGAAGCAGCGGCGGAGTTGTGACACATGAAAGACATCATGAACGTGAGAAAGCTTCCGTGGCAATTCCAATTTATATGCCACAGGGCCATGTCTGTCGATGATAAGGAATGGTCCGATGTAGCAAGGAGCTAACTTGCCCTTGATCCCGAAACGATGAGTGCCCTTCATCGGAGTGACACGAAGGTAGGCCTTTTCGCCACGTCTATAGACCACTGCCTTGTGTTTACGGTCAGAGTTGCTCTTCTGACGAGACTGAGCCATCTTAAGATGTCAACGAACAATACGGGCTTGCTCTTCAGCTTGTTGGATAATATCCGGACCAAAGAGTGGCCGTTCCCCAGTTTCTGACCAATTCAAAGGGGATCCGCACTTACGTCCATAAAGAACTTCAAATGGTGCCATCTTCAAGCTAGCTTGGTTGCTGTTATTTTAAGAGAATTCAGCATACAGAAGAGATTCCTCCCATTTCTTGCCAAATGAGATGACACAGGCACGAAGCATGTCTTCAAGAATTTGGTTGACTCGTTTGACATGACCTTGGGACTAGGGGTGATAGGCTGTGCTCCAGGTGAGATGAGTTCCCATAGCTTCTTCAAAACTCTCCCAGAACTTAGAGGTAAAGAGGCTTCCATGATCTAAACTAATCTCTAGTGGAATACCCGTGGAGAGACACAATTCTAGAGATATATAAGTCTACTAACTGACTAGCAGTGATCGTCTCCTTGACTGGCAGAAAATGAGCAACCTTGGAGAATCGGTCGACGATGACAAGAATAGCATCATGACCCTTTTGCGATCTGGGAAAACCAGTGATGAGATCCATTTCAACCTTGTCCCATTTCCATTCAGGAATATCAAGTGGTTATAGAAGTCCAGCAGGTTTCTGGAGTTTTGCTTTGATGCGATGGCAAATGACACACTCAGCAACATATCGAGCAATGTCTCGCATCATGTTAGACCAGCAGAATCTCTGACGAATATGTTGGTACATCTTTGTGCTACCAGGGTGAATTGACAGAGGCGTATCATGAGCTTCTTTCATAATGACCTCTTGGATACCCTAGAACTTGGGTACCACAAGATGATCCATGAAGAACAAGGCTCCATCATTATCAAGTGAGAAGTCCGAGGGCTTACCAGTTGCAATGTAATGCTTAATCTGGTCAACTTCAGTGTCACTCCTCTGCATAGTCTTGATGGATTGCTCGAGAGTTGGTTCAGTGACCAAAGTACTCAAATAACCCTGAGGAACAATCTCGATGTTCAGCTTTCGGAGCTCTTCATAAAGAAGTGGTTGCTGTAGCTACACTACAAGTTCGCAGCAGTAGGATTTGCGGCTTAATGCATCAGCCATTACATTATCCTTGCCTGGGGTATAAGAGATACCACAATCATAATTTGAAATGGTCTCCATCCATCTTTGCTGTCGGAGATTCAAATCTGGTTGGGTAAACATATACTTCAAACTTTGGTGGTCAGTGTAGAGCTCACAATGATTACCAAGGAGGTAATGTCGCCATAGCTTCAAGGCATAAATAACCGCAGCAAGTTCGAGATCATGAACTGGATAGTTCTCTTCGTGAGGATGCAACTGGCGAGAGCCATAAGCAATCACTTTGCACTCTTGCATCAGGACACAGCCTAATCCTTGAGGTGAGGCGTCGCAATATATCATGAAGTCCTTGCGTGTATCTGGGGGAGCAAGCACTGGGGCAGAAGTTAACTTGTCTTTCAGCGTTTGGAAACTTTCCTGGCATTGGGGTGTCCACTCAAACTTCTTTTCTTTGTGAAGCAGATCAGTCATTGGCTTTGCAATCTTTGAGAAGTTCTCGACGAAATGGCGGCAATAGCTGGCGAGTCCGAGAAAACTTCTGACTTGCTTGGCATTCATCGGAGGAGTCCAGTCAAGAATAGCCGGAACCCGCTCTGGGTTAACAGCAATACCATCCTTGGAAATCACATGACCAAGATAGGTCACCTTAGATAACCAAAATTCACACTTGGAATACTTGGCATACAGCTGATGTTCACGAAGCTTCTCCAGTACAAGCCGAAGATGTTTGGCATGTAGTTCATGAATCGAGAGAAGGTGGCTAGAGCATTGGTTAAGCCGAAAGACATAACGGTATACTCATATGAACCATAATGAGTAGCGAAGGTTGTCTTTGGAATATCCTCTTCACGAACTCTGATCTAATGTTAACCCAACCTCAAATCAAGTTTGGAGAATACTGAGAAATCAGTGAGTTGGTCATACAGATCATTGATTCTGGCAAGCGGATACTTATTTTGGATTGTTGCTTGGTTAATAGGCCGATAGTCCTGGACCAATCGGTTAGTTCCATCCTTCTTATTAACGAAAAGAGAAGGAGCTCAACTAGTAGAGGAACTTGGATGAATGAAGCCCGAGCAGAGAGATTTGTCAATTTCCTCCTTAAGCTCAAGGAGTTCATGCGGTGGCATCTTGTAGGGATGCTTCGCAATAGGAGTAGTGCCTGGTTTCAAGTCGATGACAAATTCGACAGCTCTAACAGGGGGTACTCCTGGAAGTTCCTCTAGAAAGACATCTTGAAAGTCATGAACAACTGGAATGTTCTCTATTCCCTCAAGTGGTGAAGCATTTAATGCTTTCAAAGCTTATATCTGGCTCTCGGCATTCTGAACTGTTCGGGCTGAGTAGTTGATTGTCTGACTGGATGGGTGTGTGAGCTGTACTATCTTGGCGGCATAGTCAATGAAAGCGTTATGGGCTTCCAGCCAATCCATACCAAGAATGACATCTACGGTAGAAACCTTGAGGGCCATGAGTGAAGCTGTGAACACTAATCCTCCAATTACAGTGTGGTTATTGTGGGCTATCATCGAGGTATGCCACCTGGATCCCGGAGAACTAACCACCAGTGGAGGGTACAAGTTTTCAAATGACAAGTCACGTGTGCGTGCAAACGCTTCAGATATGAAGGAATGCGATGCTCCTGAATAAAAAAGAACGAAAGCTACAACTGAATTAACTGGGAGGGTTCCCATCACAATGGTCGGTTCCTTCTGTGATTTTTCTGCATTAACATGGTTGGCATGGCCATGCAGAACAGCAGATGGTTTGATATTACAGCTTCTGGAATGACGGTTTCGACGTCCCTTCCTACGACCAATGGGAAGACATGGTGCATCCTGAGGCAGATCCTGGCGACAGTTGATAGCAAGGTGCCCTGGCTGTCCACATTTGCAGCATAAACCATCATTATGGAGAGGAACCATAACATTGGGCTGTCCACCCTGAATTGTTAGCTATCTCGGCGGTGGAGGTAGACGACGTGCAACATAAGACGACCTTGGTGTTGGAGCAGGTCGGTGACAGACATTGTGAGGAATCCAGACTCGACGTTTCTGAGCAGGTTGACCCAAGGATGAGCCAACATCATGAGTACGCTTGAGTGACTCCTAGTACTCAGTTAGACCAGTTTCAACACAGAAAGCTTGGCTAACAAGCATTGCAAAGTCTACAGATTCATGGGGAATAAGTGTGAGCTTCAAATCAGGATGCAGTCCTTCACGGAATTTCTCCTGCTTGCGTGCGTCAGTGCAGACATCATCTTCAGCATAGCGGGATAATTTGAGAAATTTCCTCTGATATTCATCCATAGTCATTTTTGCCTAGGTGAGTTTGCGGATTTCCTTCTTCTTCTGGTCCATGAGACCTTGAGGAATGTGGCATGCACGAAAAGATGTCTGAAATTCTGTCCATGTGGTAACTATTCCAACAGGCAGCATACGACTGTGGCTTTCCCACCATTGAATAGCTGGACCCATTAGGTGATACATCACAAAGGTGACTTAACTCTCAGGGGCAACATTATCTGACACCATCTGTAAGGCGATGTCATGGAGCCAATCATCAGCATCCATAGGATCAGATGAGTTACAGAAGGTGGAAGGGTTGAGGCACACAAATTCTTGCAGCGTTATTGGGGTAGGCTGTTGATGAGCATTCTGGTTCGGAAGCTAAGCCATAATTCCGGTCATAAACTGACGGTTCACCTCAAACTGCTGCATCATGGCGGCAATATAGGGTGGAGGCGGAGGATCGTCAGCCATCCTGCTAAAAACAACAAGGGCAGTTTAGCAAGAACAACTGCAAGTGTATGGAGTTATTCATGATGTAACATGAACAATGAACAAGAAGTGCATTAGATACATAAGAGTAGCCATTAAAGACATATAGATCCACACACAGAGTTGGCTACAAATGGGAAGCAGGAGTTCAGAAAACACACACAGCTAGACGAAGTAGGCGGCACATAGGCACGCAGTGGAGGGATACAACAATGGGACATAGCAAAGGCTACATCAACGTCGAAGAAAACCACTGAAGCCTGGCATCTGGAGGTGACAACCGGAAAATCCTCGGTAAAAGGATCCTGCGGTCCATCAAGAAATGAAGCAGGTTTCAAGGATGTCAAGTGCCAGTGATTGAATGATGCATCAGGCATTCAAAGGAATAACTGTAGATAATCATAGCTCCGGGTGGATGCGATCACAAGAACCTAGAGTTAGAGTTAGTAAAATCTTTAACACGAAGAGAGGAGAGATTAGAACCTAGAGTAAAGGAGCGGAATAAAAGATCCTAATCCCATCCATTGCGATGTGGGCCCGTAAGCCACACAACATGATTAGTAAAATAGTGTTTCAAAGACTAGACTCTACTTTGACCAAGGAATTGGAAGGAGGGGCTCCTACAGGCAGTCAGCTCTGATACCAACTTGAGATGCCCCCGACTCAATCATGCACTAATCATCCACGCAAATGTGCACAATCAAGATCAAGGACTCACGGGAAGATATCACAACACAACTCTAGACACCACTGTAAACATACCACTTTATATTACAAGCCAGGGGGTCTCAAGGAACCGAATACATAAGTCAGCGAAAGCAAATAATATATGAGTACAGACATAGCTAAACAAGTTTTCCTTAAGAAGGCTAGCACAACAGTGACACTAGATCAAAAAGGCACAGGCCTCCTGCCTGGGGCCTCCGAACTACTCATGTTCGGCGTTCTCCACGTAGGAGTAGGCACCATCGGGGATCTCCGGCTCCTGGGCTTCATCATCTGATCATAGCAACCAGGTAGTGGGGGGAAAAGGTAGCAAAGCAACCATGAGTACTCATCCAAAGTACTCACAAGACTTACATTAGAACTACGCTAAGTATGCATCAGTATCAAGGAAAGGGGTTTGTCTATGGACTGTACTTCAGAAATGCCAGAGTAGAGGGGGGAAGGCCTAGCCTAACAAAGACTAGCATCTGACAGCATTAGCAGAGAGTAGCGTATAGTAACATATAGTAACAAATCTGTATTAGCAACGCCCAGAGATCCTTTCTCGACTACCCTGCGAGAAAGCGATCCCGGAGCAACATAACATCTTAATATCATTAAGTATTCGGTTCTAGTTGTAGTAGATCGGGATACAACTCCGAGCGTCCTGTTATGGTGGACATGGCTATTCGAATAGATTACTTCCCTGCAGGGGTGCACCACATTACCCAAGATGCTCAATTACCTCCGGCTGGACACACTTTTCCGGGTATTGCCCGGCCTCGGATGATCGACACGCCGTAGTCCTACCTAGGCTCCGCAGAGAGGTCCCCGCTGGTCTACATCCTAAGCACGAAGGGGTCATGGACCGGTCGCCCTAAGCACTCCGGGTCATTGCATGCAGGGTTAGGCCCAGGCACCACCTCTGTCCTGGATGGTGCTGGCTCAGCCCGACCGCAATGCTGAACTAGATGTCCGACAGGGCTTTCGGAGGTAACGTACGACATGAAGGGCCCCACAAACCATTTTCCTGTGTGGTGGTTAGTGCATATAGGCCAGTGGCCAACTCAAAACAAACACCTAATCTGTTAGTGTGTTATTAGAAGCTTGCAGAGACGAACAGGGCTTTGCTCTGACTTAGTAAGTCATGGCTACGATGAGGGTCTAGGACAACCTCTCTCCTGGGTGGTCTCCGCCTGCCCGGTTGATCTGCCACTGTAACACTCACGGGTACCCTTGAGGCCGACCCGTCTTTAACATCGGGAGCTGTCGAGACTCAGGTCCATCTCTGACTGTATGGTACCACCTGCCCTTCAGCCCCATAATAAATGAAAGTAACAATGTAAGCATATCTGTGATTTCCGCCCAGAGGGGATCATGACCCGATATTCTAGCATAGCATTACGGACAAGGGTGCAGGGCCAACAGATGGATCAACAACATAGCTAAACTAAGCATCATAGGATAATAGGTAATGCATCAACTGTAGGTTACAACATCAGGCTATGCATAAGAATAGGATCTACCAGTACAGTAACAGTAGCAAAATCTAATGCATGAAGTAGAGGGAAAGAATAGGCAGTATCCAGATGGTCAAGGAGGTTTTGCTTGCCTGAAAGCTCTGCTGAAAGGGGCTACTTGTCGGGAGCGTAGTGGGCCTCGGTGTCATCAGTGGCAGTCATCTCGGGGTCTACCGAAGGAGAAAGAGGGGGAAGAAACAATGAATATGAAGCATACAAATGCAGCACAATGCATGACATGGTGAAAAGCTATGCTAGAAGTGCCCTAATGCATTACTTAGTACTTTAGTCGGAGAGGGAATATATCCTGGAATATTTTCCCAGCACCGGTTATTTTCTTTGGTACTGATCCGGAGGCAATTGTTCCATGTTCATGATGCTAGGAGTGTTGGTCAAGCATTTTGATCACATATTCGGATTCGTCATTTTTTCTAATCATATTCATATAAAAATTATTATTATTCAACTTACGGTTTAATTTCTATGATTTTTCAAAGTTTTAATCATTTTCTAAAATTTCTAGATTTATTATTAATCTGTATTTTTAATTAGAAAATATGTTTTATACACAACAACAGCTAGCCATTGTGTATGACAGGTGGGCCACTGCCTAGTCAGCAGCCCAGTCAGCAGTCAACTCTGTTGACTGTTGACCTAGTCAAACTGACAGGTGGGCCCCCACTGTCAGTGACACATTTAATTAACAGAGTGTTTAAATTAATCTAATTAGGGGTGGGGCCCCACTGTTAGTGACTTATTTAGTATTAGGGCCATTTTTTAAAGGGGGTATTTAACTGAGGGGCCCACACGTCAGCGTCTACTGTGCATTTTAATTAGCACTAATCTAAAACCGGCCGGGCCCACCTGTCATTGAGACAGGGCTAGCTCAAATAGAGCACGCGCGCTGGTGATGAGCAAGACGCGGTGGTGGTCCATCGAGGCTGTGCTCCGGTGACAAATCGAATGGCAGAGGGCAGGAATCAGTAGAGGTCAACGCTGCGCATCCAGCTGCGGCATGAACGCGAGCTAAATCGAACGAAAATGACACCGGTGATCACTTCCCGCGGCGGCCGACGGTGGTCCATCGCGGTTCTAGCGAAGCCGGGAGATGGAGCAGGGGGTGCGCGGGCTCACCACGAGGTCAGGGGGAAGCTCAGGGGAGCCAGGGACTGCAGGAGTCTACTGGATCGAGCGGCGCGGTGCTGCGGCCTTGGCCAGAGGAGGATGATGCTAGCGACGGCGATACGGCGACTCGGCCCCGATCTAGTGGTGAGGGAGAAGGAGCGGTCCACTGCTAATCTCCTGGACAGCTCGGAATGGAGAGAGGAGGCTGGTGGCCGCGTGAACGATGACGACCGCACTCGGGCAGAGAGAACCGAGAGGGAGAGAGAGGAGTGAGGGGAAATGGGGGTCTAGGGTTGCCCAGGGGCTCGGCCTCATCCTTATCTTCCTCTAGATGCCCTGTATCGTCACGGTGTCAAGGATCCTGCCAGTGAGGGTGCGCGTGGGCGCTGGCGCACCAACAGCGCGACAAAGACGATGACAGGGGGGTGCTGGGCTGGGCCAGTTCTGTAGCACATGGGCCCTAATGCATGGTGTTTTTCTCTTTTATCTTTTTCCTTTTTCTGTTTTTGTTTATAGTTTCTATTTTTCCTTTGTTGTTGATCCAAAAGAATTTTGTAAAATGTGGTACTGACCAAAATAAATACTAGGCATTATTTAGTACTGCCACAAAAAGGTTGGAGGCATAATGATTTCATTTGAATTTTACTTAAAAGAAAAAGTATTAAAGGGGCTGTTTAGGTACTGATTTTGGATACTAACTTTCAAATGAGTAAACAAGTGCCATTGTTTTCTTTAACATTAATTATCTAGGGAATATTTACTAAATCATGAACTATTTTTCATACAAGTTTGTAACTTTTCAAATTTCCCTTGTTAGTTGAATTTTATTTTGAAGTGGAATTTCAAATGAGATATGAAGCAAAGATGATCAAGCACTGTAACCCATGATGACTTGGCAAGATTAAGAGGTGATCATTGTGCTTAATTACAGGGGGTGTTACAGCTTCACGCCAAGGTCGGATCCGCCTACTGCCGGGCTCGTAGAGATGAGGTGGTGGGAAAGAAGAAGGGATTAGGGAGAGAGATGGTTCAGCAGTGGCGACAGAGAGAGAGAGAAAGAGAGGGAAGGTGGGAGATGAGCATTACGATTAGTTGGTGGGTTTTATACATGTTGGTGTAGAGTGGGCTCGGGTGGGCTTGTAGAAGACGAAAGAACGGCCACTTTTCTATCCCGCCAGGCCCGTCGGTGATATTTGTTTTAACCCAAAATCAATGTACCTGAAATCTCAACTGACGAAAACCAAGGATGGCACATCTATGGAAGTCAGCGCTCTAGATGTGGGCCCTTCTTGTTATGACTTTCTGGGGTTTTATGGACCAAACATGGGGGGCATGGCATGGTAAAGTGGGGAAATCCACTTTCCCTTGACAAACCCCCCATCGGCATCCGTAATGAAGTCACAGGCGCATTGCCCATTTTGATGGGTCGAGTGTCGAAGTCATTGATACATTTTGCCCAGTGGTGCTTTGCTTCCTTTTGCGTCATGATTACTCGCCTAGCTCCAAGGGTCCTCTTTTTTGACATGTGGTCAACTTACTTGGCAATCTCCGGCTAAAATTACAGATGGTGATGTAATGTTTCTTCATGCCAGGCGCCCCTCACTTGGGTTAACGTGATGCTGTTTGGGGTTCATTGTAGCTTTGGCTTCCGGAGACGTCTGGTGGGCCGTTATATACCCTATGTCCCGTCCGCGGAACCCCACATCACCTCTTCCCTTCCCTTTCGCATGCGCCCCGAACTTGCTCTTCTCGAGCCCTTTCCTCTTCAGATCCATGGCTTCCATGAACCCAGCCTCTGTCCTTGAATTCTCCCAAAACGCTACTTAGACTGCCGTGGGTGTGAGGACATCGATGGAGTCTCCTCGCGGATCCTCGGCGGCAGTGACGGCGGCACCGGATACGATCCCGACTACGGGTGAGGCTGCCCCCACTCCTGCTCCTTTGTCCAGGAGGTGGTTCCCATCGGTGGCACCCTAGGTCCGATTGTCACGCTCCAGGAATGTTGGAGGCTTTCTGACGAAGTCATCTACTCCCTATGGGATCCCCCGACACTGGGTGGTACATGACGGTGGTCCTTTCTGGCCACCTCAAGTGTGGGGTAAACTTCCCCTTATCTTCTCTTCTTTGTTCTTTGTTGGTGTTCTATGGAATCCAGCTGTACCACCTGGCTCCCAATTCAGTGGTTTTCCTATCTGTATTCATACATCTGTGTGAGGGCTTTCTTGGAATCCAACTGGATCTGGACCTCTTCCACTACTTCTTCATTCTCAAGGCAAACTTCTACTCCGGGGCTCCCAATGAGGTCCCATGCTCTAGCTGATTTTTTTCATCCCAACAAAGTGGCGATGTTCATTGAGATGGTGACCCATGACACCTGGAGTCAAGACAAGGTCGGTCTAGCCGGGGCCTCCGAGTTCATTGATGAGCAGCCAGCCAGATCAGACAGATTGGGCGAACGGTCACTGACTTGTGACTTCCTCACCATGATGTGGGCGGCCATCGATGACCTGAATGATAAGCATCTGACGGCCGTCCATGTCAATGGCGACTTGGTTCGGCAGCGGATCTCCCCGCTGAAGTAACGGGCCAACCCTTCTTAGGATCATGCTGTGGGCTCAACTCCAACCAAGATGGAGGGAAGTAAGCTTTTTTTTGTTCTTCCTTGTTTTTGATTTCTAACTCCCACACTTTATTCATGATCCTCTATTTTCATTAGTGCCTGAATGCGTCGTCATTGCTGGTGTGGAAGAGCTGGTCTACTCAAAGGGGGGATGGCGAGGTAGATTTCTCGGCACTCCCACCGCGCTGGTTGACATGGAAGAAGTGGAGAAGGCAGCGATTCTCTCAGTGATTTAATTTGCATTGGCTTCTTACTCTTTTTTTTGCTTGGGTGTTTGTGCCTTGATTATAGTTCCTCTTCATAGAAGTGTTTCCATGACTTTAAGAGCCGCCAGGGGCACCTCCTTCTGAATATCCTTAGGCAGCCATGTCCGATTCCAATTCGGTGAGTATGGCCTTATTTTTTCCCGGTGGTGCACCTTTCGTTTTTTGCGTACTCATCCGTCTTGACCTTCTATTTAGAGGGAGGGGGCCGACCCCACATGGCACACCTGTCATCTTGGCATGCGGGTGCCGTGTCTTCGCAGATCCGGAATGCTGTCCGCAAGTGCTCCTTGTCAAAGGCGGGTGGCGTCGCAAACCCTTCAGAGGCCAAGCGTAGGTTCGTCACTCCACCCATGTATCTTCCCGGCCTACTTCTCTTGTACCTTCATCTTGTAGATTTTTCTCTAATTTTGTCAGGGATATTTTATTAGTGCTTTAGCAGCTCCTCCTGATCAGCAAGTTCCTGTGGCGAGTTGGCACAAGGGTGACCCATCGAACGCAGGGATTGCAGCAGCTCCTAAGGTGGCGAGATCGCCCATAGCGCCTACCTCCGAGGGTGTTGCTGGCTCAAAGCCTTCTCCCCCGATGCGGGAGGAGCCTTCCATGATCGAAACCTGGGTCCCAATCCACCGGCTTCAGTGGAGTCACCATCCATGGAGGCTTGTGTGGGGCTACAGTTGGTAGATGCTGGTTTGATCCACTACATTCTTCTTCCATACGCTCTGTTAGTTTTGATGGTCATGTGAAGGCTACTCATCTATTTTTAGAGCGCCAAGGGTGCTCACATCCAGTTGCTGACCGCGGCCTCTGCAGAGAAAGTGATGGCCCTTTAGGGCCTATTGGAGGCACATGAGGAGTGTCTCAAGGCCGTTGGTCTTGCTGACACCGTGCATTTTGAAGCTGCCGCTGCGGTTAAGGACGGATAGGAGTTCGCCAACCAGGCCCGTGTTGCAGAGGAGAAGCTGGAGTCCCTTCAGTCTTCTGCTTCAAAGGCGGAGGAGGACGCCGGTTGATTTCACGCCAAAGTCACCAATCTTCAAGAGCTACTTCGCAAGGAGCCAGACCTAAGCATTCTCCTACCTAAGGGACGTGTTGTCCTTGGCAGGGACCACCTTTCATCCAAGAGTTATGACACTGTAGGGTTCACTAGAGGAGATGTCAGCCATCCCTCGGTGAGTTAAGAGACTGGTGAGGCATCGGGCCCTATTGGAAATAACTAACCTTTAACGGAGCCTTGGGTGGACGATGCCATCAACTTTGCTGATACCCAAGGTTTTGACGGCATATCTGACGACAAGGAGACACTGATGACCCACAAGTATAAGGGATCAATCGTAGTCCTTTTGATAAGTAAGTGTGTCGAACCCAAAGAGGAGCAGAAGGAAATGACAAGCGGTTTTCAGCAAGGTATTTTTTGCAAGCACTGAAATTATCCATAACGAGTAGTTTGATAGCAAGATAATTTGTAACAAGTGACAAGTAGCAATAGTAACAAAGAGTGCAGCAAGGTGGCCCAATCCTTTTTGTAGCAAAGGACAAGCCGGAACAATCTCTTATAGTAAGCAAAGCATTCTCGAGCACACATGGGAATTTCATCTAGTCACTTTCGTCATGTTGGTTTGATTCGCGTTTGCTACTTTGATAATTTGATATGTCGGTGGACCAGTGCTTGGGTGCTGTTCTTACTTGAACAAGCCTCCCACTTATGATTACCCCCTCTCATAAGCTTCCGCAACTACGAAAGAAGAATTAAGATAACTCTAAAAATAGCATTAAACATATGGATCCAAATGAGCCCCTTACGGAATAGCGCATAAACTAGGGTTTAAGATTCTGTCACTGTAGCAACCCATCATCTAATTACTACTCCACAGTGCATTCCCTTAGGCGCAAAGCTGGTGAAGTGTCATGTAGTCGATGTTCACATGACACCACTAAGAGAATCAACAACATACATATCATCAAAATATCGAACGAATACCAAATTCACATGATTACTTATGACAAGACTTCTCCCATGTCCTCAAGAACAAAAGTAACTACTCACAAATCATAATCATGTTCAAGATCAGAGGGGTGTTAAATATCATAATGGATCTGAACGTATAACCTTCCACCAAATAAACCAACTACCATCAACTACAAGATGTAATCAACACTACTAGCAACCCACAGGTACCAATCTGTGGTTTTGAGACAAAGATTGAATACAAAAGATGAACTAGGGTTTGAGATGAGATGGTGCTGGTGAAGATGTTGATGAAGATTGGTCCTCCCATGATGAGAGGATCGTTGGTGATGTCAATGGCGACGATTTTCTGCTTTCGGAGGGAAGTATCACCGGCAGAATAGGTGGAGAGCAAAAGTGCTCCTACCCAAGTTCCGCCTTGAGACAGCGGCGCACCGTCCCGAAAGTCTTCTCTATATTTTTTCTAGGGCGAATGGCCTTATATACCAGAAAATGGGGGCCAGAGGCTGGCCAGGGGCCCCATGAGCCACCAGGGCGCGCCTGGGGGGGTGCCGCGCCCTGGTGCCTCGTTGGCTCCTAGGTGGCCCCCTCTGGTATTTCTTTCATCTAGTATTTTTTATTTATTCCAAAATAAATCTCTGTGAAATTTCAGCACATTTGGAGATGTGCATAATAGGTATCTCTGACATAGCTTTTTCAGGTCCAGAATTCCAGATGCCGGCAATCTCCCTCCTTGTGTAAATCTTGCATATTAAGAGAGAAAAGGCATTAGAATTGCTCCACAAAGTGTTATACTGATTAAAAACACTATAAATAAGAGTAGCAAAACATGATACAAAATGGATGTATCAACTCCCCCAAGCTTAGACGTCGCTTGTCCTCAAGCGAAAGCCGATATCGATAATCATGTCCAGATGTTTAGAGAGAGAGAGGTGTCGATAAAAACAAAATACGGACATAGTAGCATCATGATCATTATTACAACAACAATATTTATTATCATAAAACTTCTTATGAGCAAGTAACAATTCATCACAACAATGAAGTATAAGGCAAAAACTTTCTTGAAAACTAACAAACTATGTTCTTAGTCAACACTTCAATTGCAATTCATCATATTTTTAGGAAGGGTCTCATGTAGGAGCTTTTTAGCAAGTCCACATACTCAACCATCATATAGGCCCTGTTTGTTTGGGCTTTTGCTTCTGCTTTTGCAGCTTTTCCACTTTGGCCAAAAAGCCATAAAGGTCCTAAATAGGTGCTTTTGGAGCTTTTATGGCTTTTGGCGCTCAAATAGGTTATATTGAGTCATCAAAAGCCAAAAAAGCTCCAAAAACACCTATTTAGGAGCTTCTATGGCTTTTTGGCTAAAGTGGAAAAGCTGCAAAAGCAGAAGCAAAAGCCCAAACAAACAGGGCCATAGTCTTCTATGATTGCTAACACTCACAACATTTATATGAAGCAAAAAGTTTCAACCAGACACAATAGAAAGATAGGGTCTTATTGTTTAGCCTCCCAACTTATTCACCTCAAGTGTGATGTCAACAATAATAACTCATGATCACTCATATCCAACTGGATATATATGCCTTGATCTTTCCCCACCACATGATGCTTGCAAAAAATAAAAATAAAAAGGAAGTAGAGGAGAACACTATTGACTCTTGCATAAAAAGTAAATACATGAAAGTAAAGGATAGGCCCCTCGCAGAGGGAAGTAGAGGTTGTCATGCGCCTTTTGTTGTTGGATGCACAAGCTCTTAATTGAAAGGAACGTCACTTTATATTGACCCTTGTGATAGCAACCTTTATTATGCAGTCCATCACTTTTATTTTGTTACCATCACAAGTTCGTACAAAGCTTATTTTCCCTTACAATAAAAGTTTAGACATATTTAGAGGCAATTTTTACTGCTTTTTGCACCGATGACAACTTACTTGAAGGATCTTATTCAATCCATACGTAGGTATAGTGGACTCTCATGACATGAAACTGGGTTTAAGGGTTTTGGATGCACAAGTAGTATCTCTACTTGGTGCAGATTTTTTGGCTAGCAAAGATGTTGGGCAAGCACCACATGTTGGAGGATCTATGACAATATAACTTCTATGTGAATATAAGCAAACATAATTCATTACATTGTCTTCCTTGTCCAACATCAACAATTTGACATAAAATACTTAATGGGGGCTCACAATCATAAAAGATGTCCAAGATATTATATTTGCATGTGAATCTTCTTTTCCCTATTAATTTTTTCATGAATTGCATCATTGACTAATGCTATGCTTGTTAACTTCCAATAAATTTTACCACTTATACTTTTCTTTATGTAATGTCATTACTTTCCATAAGATTAGCATATGATCTTTTTCATTATTTTCATTGCTAGGATTGAAACATGAAAGTAAAGAAGCTCAAACTCAAACTACTCTTTATTATATAACTCTCAACTTGATTACATAGATAGATAGATCATGAATCTAGCACTCAAAAATAGATCATACTAAACTTTTATTCAACTAGATCATGAAATAACTAAGGATCGAACTAAAAATAGGTAAAGATGATAAAAGTGATGGTGATACGATACCGGGGGAGTGCCCATACCCATGTACTCAAGTTTCCTTCTTCAGTGATGGTGGTGGTGATGAAGGAGTGGGCTTGTCCTCCGGCTTCCATGGCATAGGTTCCCCATCTTAAAAAGACGAATGAGTCTCCGGGGTCCTGAAACTTGCAGCTAAACTCATACCTTTGAATCTTGCCTCATACTCATAATTTTGGTTTTGAAGATCATAGATTTAGCCTTGGAGATAATCGATTCGTTCATTGCGCTTGAAGATGATGTCTCCCATCGATTGGCCATCCACCTTGTGATTACAGGTGAATTCCGTGATCATGGAGTGGTTGGCGCTGAGTCCATGTTCCACCATCCCTTGGCACTTGAAGATCTCCTGCTCCACCGCTTCGAGCCTGGACTCCACATTCCTGGTCTTCTTGGGTCCTTGAACAACTCGGATGTGAAGCACCCCCTCACGCATCTCAATGGCCTGAGGGTGTTTCATCACCTCCAGAAGGTAGGGGTTGATGACCTTCTCGTAGAACTTGTCATTGGAAGAGCTTGATGGAGCCATAGTGATCTAAATCTGTCAGAAAAATAGCATGAAACAAGAACAGAGGAGATTTCTGCGATACGGTGGTCAAAAAATCCAGGAGTATATATATAGATTTTTTTTATCTTGCAAAACAAGTAATCCATAAGAAAATGGAGTCGGGAAGGCTCACGGGGGGCCCATGAGCCACCAGGGCGTGCCTGGGGGGTGGCGCGCCCTGGTGCCTCGTGGTCACCAGATGGGTCCCCTCAGCTGTTTCTTAATTTTGTATGTTTTCTAACATTCCAAAACTGACAGAAAGTATTTTTATGGAATTTTTGGAATCGGTTTACTTACCGTATCACGTACCTCTTCCTTTTGAGGGTTCTGGAGTGTCCTCGAAGGTCTCTCTTATGTATTCCTTTGGTGTAATTGTTTTAATAATATTAGTTTCAACATTAATGGGAGTACCTAAAATATAGTGCTTAATTCTTTGCCCATTCACCACTCTCGGAATAGTGCCTTCGGAGTTGATTATTTTGATGGCTCCGGAGCGATAAACTTTTTCGATGATATATGGTCCTTCCCATTTAGAGAGAAGTTTTCCTGCAAATAATCTCAAACAAATGCTCACCCACTTTAAATTCTTGTTTTTGAATTCTTCTATCATGCCATCTTTTAAGTTTTTCTTTAAACAATTTGGTATTTTCATAAGCTTAGGTTCTCCATTCATCTAATGAGCTAATATCAAATAACCTCGTTTCACCCGCAAGTTTAAAATCATAATTAAGTTCTTTAATTTCCCAATATGCTTTATGTCCTAACTCAAGAGGTAAATGACATGGTTTTCCATAAACCATTTTATAAGGAGACATACCCATAGGATTTTTATAAGCAGTTCTATAAGCCCACAATGCATCGTCAAGTTTCTTAGACCAATTCTTTCTAGATATATTGATGGTTTTTTGCAAAATTAATTTTATTTCTCTATTGCTCAATTCAACTTGACCACTAGTTTGAGGGTGATAGGGAGATACAATTCTATGGTTGACATCATATTTAGCAAGCAATTTACCGAATGCACCATGAATAAAATGTGAACCACCATCAGTCATTAAATATCTAGGGACTCCGAACCTTGGGAAAATAATTTCTTTAATCATTTTAATGGAAGTGTTATGATCAGCACAACTAGTTGGAATAGCTTCTACCCACTTAGTAATGTAATCAACAGCAACTAAAATATGTGTATACCCATTGGATTTAGGAAAAGTTCCCATATAATCAAATCCCCAAACATCAAATGGTTCAATAGCAAGTGAATAATTCATAGGCATTTCCTGACGTCTACCAACATTACCAATTCTTTGACAATCATCATAAGATAGGACAAACTTACAAGCATCCTTGAAAAGAGTAGGCCAATAAATACCAGATTGTAATACCTTGTGTGCAGTCCTCTCTCCCGCATGGTGTCCTCCATAAGCCTCGGAAAGACACTTTCATAGGATTTGTTCTTGTTCATGCTCAGGTATACAACATCTAATAATAACATCTACTCCTTCTTTATAAGGATGTGGGTCATCCCAAAAGTAATGTCTTAAATCATAGAAGAACTTTTTCTTTTGTTGATATGTGAAACTAGGTGGTATAAATTTAGCAACAATATAATTAGCATAGTCTGCATACCAAGGAGTATTACGAGAAGCGGTTATGACTGCTAATTGTTCATCAGGAAAATCATCATTAATAGGAAGTGGGTCATCAAGAACATTTTCAATTCTTGACAAATTATCTGCTATGGGATACTCAGCTCCCTTTCTATCAATAATATGGAAGTCAAATTCTTGTAGCAATAAAACCCACCTAATGAGTCTAGGTTTAGCATCTTTCTTTTCCAGAAGATATTTAATAGCAGCATGATCGGTGTGAACAGTTACTTTAGAATCAATTATGTAATATCTGAATTTATCACATGCAAACACAGCTGCTAGAAATTCTTTCTCAGTAGTAGCATAATTTCTTTGGGCACTGTCTAGAGTTTTACTAGCATAATGGATAACATTTAATTTCTTATCAACTCTCTGTCCTAGAACAGCAACAACAGCATAATCACTAGCATCACACATAATTTCAAAAGGCAAGTTCCAATCAGGTGGTTGAACAATAGGTGTAGTGGTTAAGGCTTTCCTAAGTGTTTCAAAGGCTTCTAGACAATCATCATTAAAAACAAATGGAACATCTTTTTGCAAAAGATTGGTAAGAGGCCTAGAAATTTTAGAGAAGTCTTTAATAAATCTCCTATAGAAACCAGCATGACCAAGGAAACTTCTTATACCTTTAATATCTTTAGGACATGGCATTTTCTCAATAGCATCAACCTTAGCTTTATCAACTTCAATACCTCTTTCAGAAATTTTATGCCCCAAGACAATGCCTTCATTCACCATAAAGTGGCACTTCTCCCAATTCAAGAGAAGATTGATTTCTTCACATCTCTGCAAAACTCGATCAAGGTTGCTTAAGCAGTCATCAATAGAAGTTCCGTAAACAGAGAAATCATCCATGACTACCTCAACAATCTTTTCACAAAAGTCAGAGAATATAATAGTCATACATCTTTGAAAGGTAGCAGGTGCATTGCATAAACCAAAATGCATACATCTATAAGCATAAGTTCCAAAAGGACAAGTAAATGTGGGTTTCTCTTGATCGGATTGTGATACAGGTATTTGAGAAAAATCAGAATAACTATATAGGAAACAAAAGTGTGTATGCTTAGACAATCTTTCTAACATTTGATCAATAAAAGGTAAGGGGTAATGATCTTTTCTAGTGGCTTTGTTTAATTTTCTAAAATCAATTACCATCCTATAACCAGTTACAATTCTTTGTGGAATGAGTTCATTTTTATCATTAGTAACAACGGTAATACCTCCTTTCTTAGGGACACAATGAACGGGACTTACCCATCTACTATCAGCTATGGGATAGATTATACCTGCTTCCGAAAGCTTTAATATTTCAGTTCTTAGCACCTCTTTCATCTTAGGATTTAATCGGCATTGGTGGTCGACAACTGGTTTAGCATCAGGCTCCATATTAATTTTGTGCTGACATAGACTAGGACTAATGCCCTTAAGATCATCAAGAGTATATCGAATAGTAGTGCGGTGCTTCCTCAGAGTTTTTAGTAATCTCTTTTCTTCATGCTCTAAAAGGTTAGCACTGATAATAACAGGATATATCTTCTTTTCATCATGGTAACCATATTTCAATGTATCAGGCAATTGCTTCAATTCAAATACAGGATCACCCTTCGGTGGAAGAGGGCCTCCAAGAGTTTCAACAGGCAAATTGTGTTTAAGGATAGGTGGTTGATCAAAGAACATCTTATCTATTTCATTTCTTTCATTCATATGCATATCATTTTCATGGTCTAGCAAATATTGTTCTAACGGATCAGTGGGAGGTACGGCAATAGAAGCAAGACCAATAATTTCATCTTTACTAGGCAATTCCTTATCATGAGGTTGTCTACAAAACTTGGAGAAATTGAACTCATGAGACATACCACCAAAATCAACACTAACAGTTTCTTTAGTGCAATCAATCTTAGTATTAACAGTGTTCAAGAAAGGTCTACCAAATATAATGGGACAAAAATCATCTTGTGGATAACCGAGGACTAGAAAATCAGTAGGGTATTTTATTTTTCCACACAAGACTTCAACATCTCTAACGATCCCAAGTGGTGTAATGGTATCTCTGTTTGGAAGCTTAATAATAACATCAATGTCCTCTATTTCAACAGGTGCAATATCATTCATAATTTCTTGATATAAGGTAAATGGAATAGCAATCACACTAGCACCCAAATCACATAAGCCATGATAACAATGATCTCCTATTTTAACAGAGACAACAGGCATGCCTACTATAGGTCTGCTTTTATCTTTAGGATCTGGTTTAGCAATTCTAGCTGCTTCATCACAGAAGTAAATAACATGCCCATCTATATTATCAACCAAGAGATCTTTAACCATAGCAACATTAGGCTCAACTTTAATTTGTTCGGAGGGTCTAGGTGCTCTAATATTACTTTTGTTAATGATAGTTGAAACTTTAGCATGTTCCTTAATCCTAACAGGAAAAGATAGTTTTTCAATATAAGCAGTAGGCACAACTAGATCAGCATGGTAAACAATTGTTTCTTCTTTAACACTAATGGGTTCTTCTTTTAATTCAATAGGTGAGTGATATTTAAACCACTTCTCCTTAGGGAGATCAACATGAGTAGCAAAGGATTCACAAAAGGAGGCTACTATCTCAGAGTCAAGTCCATATTTAGTGCTAAACTTGTGAAAAGCATCGGTAGCCATAAAAGGTTTAACACAATCAAACTCAAGTATTATACCTGACTCATTTTGTTGAGTTCCTAGTCTTAAGATTTGCATTTAGTTCTTTCCAGAAGATCCCATCTGAATTCAATAGTTTTCTTCATAAAAGAGCCAATCGAAGAAGAATCGAGCATGGTTTGATTATCAAGAGAAAGCCGAGCATAAAAATTGTGTAAGATAATTTTTCTTGAGAGCTCATGATTGGGGCATGTGTACATCATGTATTTAAGCCTTCCCCAAGCATTAGCGATGTTTTCTCCTTCATGAGGCCAAAAATTATATATATAATTCCGATCACGATGAACCAAATGCATAGGATAAAATTTCTGATGGAATTCCAGTTTCAATTGGTTCCAGTCCCATGTATTAGTATCATCACATAGCCTATACCATGTCAATGCCTTTCCCTCCAAAGATAAAGGGAATAGTTTCTTCTTAACTCCATCTCTGGATAAACCTGCAAGCTTAAACAATCCACAAATTTCATCCACATAGACCAAGTGCATATCAGGATGTACCGTTCCATCTCCTGCATAAGGATTAGCTAGTAGTTTCTCTATCATAGCCGGAGTAATTTCATATGAAATATTTTCAGTAGGTGCAGTAGGTTGTGGAGCAACTATTTGTGTTTCCGGTCGAGGTGAAGATACCCCAAACAAACCCCTCAAAGGATTACTTTCCATAGTGACAAGTGCCAGTAAATTTCAGGACATAATATAAATGTTTCCTTACCAAATTCCACTCACTAAAGGCGCTTCACTCCCCGACAATGGTGCTAGAAAAGAGTCTTGATGACCCACAAGTATAGGGGATCAATTGTAGTCCTTTCGATAAGTAAGAGTGTCAAACCCAACGAGGAGCAGAAGGAAATGACAGGCGCTTTTCAGCAAGGTATTTCCTGCAATCACTAAAATTATCGGTAATGAGTAGTTCGATAGCAAGATAATTTATAACAAGTGACAAGTAGCAATAGTAACAAAGAGTGCAGCAAGGTGGCCCAATCCTTTTTGTAGCAAAGGACAAACCGGAATGATCTCTTATAGTAAGCAAAGCGTTCTTGAGGAAACATGGGAATTTCATCTAGTCACTTTCATCATGTTGGTTTGATTCACGTTCGCTACTTTGATAATTTGATATGTGGGTGGACCGGTGCTTGGGTGCTATTCTTACTTGAACAAGCCTCCCACTTATGATTACCCCCTCTCGCAAGCATCCGCAACTACGAAAGAAGAATTCAGAAAACTCTAACCGTAGCATTAAACATATGGATCCAAATCAGCCCCTTACGGAATAGCGCATAAACTAGGGTTTAAGCTTCTGTCACTCTAGCAACCCATCATCTAATTACTACTCCACAATGCATTCCCTTAGGCCCAAAGATGGTGATGTGTCACGTAGTCAATGTTCACATGACACCACTAAGAGAATCAACAACATACATATCATCAAAATATCGAACGAATACCAAATTCACATGATTACTTATGACAAGACTTCTCCCATGTCCTCAAGAACAAAAGTATCTACTCTCAAATCATAATCATGTTCAAGACCAGAGGGGTATTAAATAGCATAATGGATCTGAACATATAATCTTCCACCAAATAAACCAACTAGCATCAACTACAAGATGTAATCAACTCTACTAGCAACCCACAGGTACCAATCTGAGGTTTTGAGACAAAGATTGAATACAAGAGATGAACTAGGGTTTGAGATGAGGTGCTGCTGGTGAAGATGTTGATGAAGATTGGTGCTCCCATGATGAGAGGATCGTTGGTGATGTCGATGGCGAGGATTTCCCCCTCCCGAAGGGAAGTATCACCGGCAGAATCTCTCTGCCGGAGAGCAAAAGTGCTCCTACCCAAGTTTTGCCTCGAGGCAGTGGCGCACCATCCCAAAACTCTTCTTTGTATTTTTTTTCTAGGGAAAATGGCCTTATATACCAGAAAATGGGGGCCAGAGGCTGGCCAGGGGCTCCACGAGCCACCAGGGCATGCCTAGTGGGTGGCGCGTCCTGGTGCCTCATGGGCTGCTGGTTGGCCCCCTCTGGTATTTCTTTCTTCCAGTATTTTTTATTTATTCCAAAATAAATCTCCATGAAATTTCAGCTCATTTGGAGATGTGCAGAATAGGTATATCTGACATAGCTTTTTCAGGTCCAGAATTCCAGCTGCCGGCAATCTCTCTCCTTGTGTAAATCTTGCATATTAAGAGAGAAAAGGCATTAGAATTGCTCCGCAAAGTGTTATATTGATTAAAAACACTATAAATAACAGTAGCAAAACATGATGCAAAATGGACGTATCAGATGCCCTCTTAATGGAAACGACATGCTTTGTTTCATTTTTTGTTTCTTCCTTGTTGGCAAACCTTATGTAAAAAGGATAATTTTTTGTTTTTTTGAGGGTTATATACATGTACTCCTTTTTCTTGATGGTGCGCGGGCTCTGTGGGGCCATTGCTTTTCCTGACTTTTGGAGTTCCTTTCTTCGGCCGCCTTCGGTTTTCCCTTGTGTCCGTCGGGTTAGCTGGATGTGTGCTTGCACAGGATGCTTTCAAATGAGTGTTTGCAAGTTTGTTTGAGCGGTTGGCCCTGCCAGTATAGACTTTTCATTCAGCGTAGCGAAGTATTAGCATTTGCTCTGTCGTTCTCAGTCTAAGTTGTGCTATACTGGTGCAACCTCAAATCCGTGTTAATGGTGCATTTGATCTTCCCAAGAACCTTTCTCGACCACACTAGATCCTCAGGTGAGGCGCTTGAAAGTCCCATGACTTGTGAACCGAGATCCCACCGTTCGGGTGGGCCCATTAGTTCGGGGGGGGGGGGGGGGGGGGGGGGGGGGGGGGGGGGGGGGGGGGGGGGGGGGGGGGGGGGGGGGGGGGGGGGGGGGGGGGGGGGGGGGGGGGGGGGGGGGGGGGGGGGGGGGGGGGGGGGGGGGGGGGGGGGGGGGGGGGGGGGGGGGGGGGGGGGGGGGGGGGGGGGGGGGGGGGGGGGGGGGGGGGGGGGGGGGGGGGGGGGGGGGGGGGGGGGGGGGGGGGGGGGGGGGGGGGGGGGGGGGGGGGGGGGGGGGGGGGGGGGGGGGGGGGGGGGGGGGGGGGGGGGGGGGGGGGGGGGGGGGGGGGGGGGGGGGGGGGGGGGGGGGGGGGGGGGGGGGGGGGGGGGGGGGGGGGGGGGGGGGGGGGGGGGGGGGGGGGGGGGGGGGGGGGGGGGGGGGGGGGGGGGGGGGGGGGGGGGGGGGGGGGGGGGGGGGGGGGGGGGGGGGGGGGGGGGGGGGGGGGGGGGGGGGGGGGGGGGGGGGGGGGGGGGGGGGGGGGGGGGGGGGGGGGGGGGGGGGGGGGGGGGGGGGGGGGGGGGGGGGGGGGGGGGGGGGGGGGGGGGGGGGGGGGGGGGGGGGGGGGGGGGGGGGGGGGGGGGGGGGGGGGGGGGGGGGGGGGGGGGGGGGGGGGGGGGGGGGGGGGGGGGGGGGGGGGGGGGGGGGGGGGGGGGGGGGGGGGGGGGGGGGGGGGGGGGGGGGGGGGGGGGGGGGGGGGGGGGGGGGGGGGGGGGGGGGGGGGGGGGGGGGGGGGGGGGGGGGGGGGGGGGGGGGGGGGGGGGGGGGGGGGGGGGGGGGGGGGGGGGGGGGGGGGGGGGGGGGGGGGGGGGGGGGGGGGGGGGGGGGGGGGGGGGGGGGGGGGGGGGGGGGGGGGGGGGGGGGGGGGGGGGGGGGGGGGGGGGGGGGGGGGGGGGGGGGGGGGGGGGGGGGGGGGGGGGGGGGGGGGGGGGGGGGGGGGGGGGGGGGGGGGGGGGGGGGGGGGGGGGGGGGGGGGGGGGGGGGGGGGGGGGGGGGGGGGGGGGGGGGGGGGGGGGGGGGGGGGGGGGGGGGGTTTAGTAAAAACCTTATTTTGCTCATAAGCGTTGGGTGAATTTAGCATGGATTGTAACAAAGAAATACATTGAATCAAGGAACAATTGTCATAATTAAAATCTTTGTATTCCAAGAGAGTGGGCACATCACTAGTTAAAGTTTTTACCTCTCCAAACCCACTTTTGTCAACTTTTTCATCAAGATTTTCACCCCCAAATTATGGGAACGCCTTCTAGCTAAAGGTGACTCTTCTTCAGTACCCTTTTCATCAAGTTTTACATTGTTAAAAAAGAATCAATAGATGAAACACCAATCATTTTAATATCCTCATCATTACTACATTTTAATGATTTCGGCTTAGCTGCCATTTGATTTACTAACGTAGCTTGCACATCAGAAATTTTTCCTCGCAAATTTTCAGTAAGAGCAAATTGAGATTGAAGACTAGCAACTTCTTTACTAACATCATCGAGTCATTTTGCAATAGCATCCAATAAAGTAGAGTGTTCTTTGAGTTCCTTGGTAAAAAAATTGTTGTGCTCAAACTGCGTAGTCATGTAATCTTTAGTATTTTTCTTGATTTTGGACAAAATTTTATATTAAGAGGTATCATGATAATTTTCTCGGGGCATCATGGTTAAGCAAACAAGGTAACAAGCAAGCAAACAAACAGACAAGAAAAAGGCAAACGGAAATATTTTTGTATTTTTGTATAAACTTTTTAGAAGTGGGGGAGATGAAAACGAGAGGCAAAGGCAAATAAAATATATGCAAGGAGATGAAAGTTTTATGCGTAGGTACTTGATAGATGTTGATGATGTCTCCCCGGCAACGGCGCCAGAAATTCTTCCTGCTACTTGTGAGCTGCGTTGGTTATTCCCTGAAGAGGAAGGGAGATGCAGTACAGTAGACATAAGTATTTCCCTCAGTTATGAAACCAAGGTTATCAATCCAGTAGGGGAATCACACAACACCTCGTTAACAGTACCTGCACACAAAACAACAAATCCTTGCACCCAACGCAAACAAGGGTTTGTCAATCCCTCGGCGGTTAATTGCAAGATTAAATTGTATGGTGATAGATAGATAGATAGATAGATAGATAGATTGAACTAAAATATAAAATAAAATAAATAAAGTAAAAGTGCAGCAAGGTATTTTTAGGATTTCTAATATATGATAGAAGTAGTCCCGGGGGCCGTAGTTTTCACTAGAGGCTTCTCTCATGAAAATAGCATACGGTGGGTGAACAAATTACTATTGGGCAATTGATGGAAAAGCAAATAACCATGACAATATCCAAGGCAATGATCATGTATATAGGCATCACGTCTGAGACAAGTAGACCGACTCCTACCTGCATCTACTACTATTACTCCACACATCGACGCTATCCAGCATGCATCCAGTGTATTAAGTCGATAAAGAATGGAGTAACGCCTTAAGCAAGAAGACATGATGTAGACAAAGTAAACTCATGCATGAGTAAAGCCCATCTTTTTACCCTTAATAGGAATGATACATATGTGGCATGTCCCTTTCTGTCATTGGGATTGAGCATCGCAAGATCGAACCCATTACAAAGCACCTCTCCCATTGCAAGATAAATTAATCTAGTTGGCCAAACCAAATCAATAGATCATAGAGAAATACAAAGCTATAATAATCATGCATAAAAGAGTTCAGAGAAGACTCAACAAATATTCATGGATAATCTGATCATAAACTCACAATTCATCGGATCCCAACAAACACACCGCCAAAAGTGATTACAACGGATAGAACTCCAAGAACATCGAGGAGAACATTGTATTGAAGATCAAAAAGAGAGAAGAAGCCATCTAGCTACTAACTATGGACCCAAAGGTATGTGGTAAACTACTCACGCATCATCGGAATGGCAGCAAGGTTGATGTAGAGCCCCTCCGCGATAGATACCCCCTTCAGCGGAGTACCGGAAAAGGCCTCTAGATGGGATCTCTTGAGAACAGAAACTTGCGACAGTGGAAAAAGTATTTTGTGGACTCCTCTGTTGCTTTCCCGATTTTAGAGAATTTATAGTGGACGAATTAGGTCAAACGGAGCTGTGTGGGCCCCATGAGCCACTAGGGAGCGCCCCCCCGGGGCGCGCCGTGGTGCCTCATGGGCCACTTCTTCATCTTCTCATCTCCTCCCGAAGCTTCTAGTGTTTCTTATGTCCAAAAAAAATCTCCAAAAAGTTTTGTGGCATTTGGACTTCGTTTGGTACTGATATTCTGGAAAACCAAAAACAGGCAAGAAAACAGCAACTGGCACTGGGCATGAAGTTAATAGGTTAGTCCCAAAAAATGATATATAATTGTTGTAAATGTATATAAAAACATCCAAGATTGATACTATAAAAGCATGGAACAATAAAAAAATTATAGATACGTTGGAGACGTATCACTTAGTTACTTTTTGTTGCTTGTTATTTTACTTTTCTGCTTTTAAAAAACTTAGAAAACACAAAAATATTTAAATTCCGGCAAGTAGTTACTTTTGTTTTTTGTTCATTATCATGGCTAGTTCCTCACTTTATACCACTTCTCCTGAGTTAGAAGTGCTCCACTTTAAGCAAAGAGGTGGAGAAAGTTTAAAAGATGCTTGGTAAAGGATTCGGGACTCTAACAATAAGTCTATCCATAAACAATCTTATATGGTGCTTATCAGGAACTTATACATTGGTGTAACTCTATGGAATAGATACTTACTAGACACTATAATGGGAGGTAGCTTTTTGAGTATCAATACTCTTGACACTTTTAACGTTATAGAAAGTATAGTAGGATCTCTGCCTATAAACACTGATGAATCTGAAGTTACTCTTGAACACCTTGTGAGAATATTGGATATAATAGAAAATAATAAGCCAAGTACTCAAAAACTAGAAGCAATTGATAAGAAGTTACATAATAATGTTATTATAATTGGATCATCGGTAGGTGAGGCTCTTAAAAAAATGAGAGATCTAGAAAAAGAAGTGCTTCCTACGAAAGTAGAACAACATCCCTCAGTAATAGATAAGTTAGAAGAAGTAATAGATACTCTAGGGACAACTTTTGCTTCATTAAAAACTAACAGAGAGTCTTTTAGGGATAAAAACTTATAATTTGCCAATGTACCTAAGATTCCTCAATCAAACTCTAATACACTACCAAGAAAAGGAAAAGGGGATTTGAAAATGATTAGTGAGCACCCCTGCTATTAGGGAGATAAAAAGGGAGGTTCTGGTGTACATCACTAGAGTGCTTAATTTCATACCTAGAAGCATTATAATAAAAAGATCCTTTAAAGGATCTTCAAAGATAACCACTTGCTCTCTTGAAACTATTGATGATAAGAAAACGTGAAAACTATCAAAAACCTTTATGCCTAGCTAAAAGGCATTACAGAAAAGTGCTTGTTGGGAGGCAACCTAATAATATTTTTATTTTTATATTTTGTGTGTCTACATGGTTGTTCTACTGTAGTGATCATGTTTGGTATCTTTTCTTTCAATAAAGTGCCAAGTATATACTTTACCATGCTCAGTTTGCAAGTTTATGAGTTGCGGTACTGAAAAACAAAGTTTTTTGTTTTGCCCTGATTATTCACGGATAGTCAGAACTTTCTAAAATCTTGAAATGTTGACATAGTAATTATTTGTAAGTTCTATGTTACGTGGTAAATTGTCAGAATTTTTGAAGTTGCATAAGTATTTAATTAAATTATGTCTTTACAGACTACGTTGTTTTGACATATTGTTGTTATAGTTTCATTGTTTGCTTATGTTTGCTCTTTTAATGTTTCTATTAGGGGGTAGGAATATTAAAAATGTGTATACATACAGTAGCTAATGTTGTATTATAATTTTGACAATTTACAACGGTAAGGGATGTTAAGTTTTGAATTTTATTTGTACTAACCCATCTCCCAAAGTTTTGCCAATTTTGTGTGAATGAAGGTTTTAAGACACATGGGAGACAGTGATATCAGGATAATAAAGGAGATACAAGAGCTTAATCATGGGGATGCCCAAGGCACCGTAAGGTAATATTTTAAGAAGTCTCAAGCATCTAAGCTTGGGGATGCCCGAGGCATCCCACCTTTCTTTAATAACAATTATTGGTTAGTCTCGAGTGGACCTATGTTTTTATTTGTTCACATGATATGTGCAATTCTTGGAGTGTCTTTTACTTTTGTTTGCTGGTCATAATCAATCATCACACAATAATAAATATGCTTAGCGAGTTATCCATGTCCTTGCATTTATAGAATTGCTCTTTTGCTTCACTTATACCTGTTAGAGCATGGCAGTAGTCCTATTAGAAATGATTAGAACTCCCTTCACTTATATCTATTTGGAGAGTTGAATACTAATTAGTAGTTGGCATTGGTTAATATGTTGGTGATTAAAATTATATGTATGCTTTGGTGGTGTAATTAAAATTGCATGAATTAATCTAGAGTCACTGATGTGAAGATAGGATTCTTTGCAATAGTTTTGAGATAAATGGGAAGTAATAGATGAATGTGTCGGTAAAAGGGGGGGGGGGGGGGGGGGGGGGGGGGGGGGGGGGGGGGGGGGGGGGGGGGGGGGGGGGGGGGGGGGGGGGGGGGGGGGGGGGGGGGGGGGGGGGGGGGGGGGGGGGGGGGGGGGGGGGGGGGGGGGGGGGGGGGGGGGGGGGGGGGGGGGGGGGGGGGGGGGGGGGGGGGGGGGGGGGGGGGGGGGGGGGGGGGGGGGGGGGGGGGGGGGGGGGGGGGGGGGGGGGGGGGGGGGGGGGGGGGGGGGGGGGGGGGGGGGGGGGGGGGGGGGGGGGGGGGGGGGGGGGGGGGGGGGGGGGGGGGGGGGGGGGGGGGGGGGGGGGGGGGGGGGGGGGGGGGGGGGGGGGGGGGGGGGGGGGGGGGGGGGGGGGGGGGGGGGGGGGGGGGGGGGGGGGGGGGGGGGGGGGGGGGGGGGGGGGGGGGGGGGGGGGGGGGGGGGGGGGGGGGGGGGGGGGGGGGGGGGGGGGGGGGGGGGGGGGGGGGGGGGGGGGGGGGGGGGGGGGGGGGGGGGGGGGGGGGGGGGGGGGGGGGGGGGGGGGGGGGGGGGGGGGGGGGGGGGGGGGGGGGGGGGGGGGGGGGGGGGGGGGGGGGGGGGGGGGGGGGGGGGGGGGGGGGGGGGGGGGGGGGGGGGGGGGGGGGGGGGGGGGGGGGGGGGGGGGGGGGGGGGGGGGGGGGGGGGGGGGGGGGGGGGGGGGGGGGGGGGGGGGGGGGGGGGGGGGGGGGGGGGGGGGGGGGGGGGGGGGGGGGGGGGGGGGGGGGGGGGGGGGGGGGGGGGGGGGGGGGGGGGGGGGGGGGGGGGGGGGGGGGGGGGGGGGGGGGATGAATAAATTATGAGGGCCACTTATGGAATCAACTTGAAAGATGACAATACTAGAAACTATGCATTATGCCTAGCTAGGGGCATAAAACAATAGCGCTTGTTGGGAGGCAACCCAATGAATAAAATAAATTTTTACTTTTTGTTTTTGTTCTTGTGTGTTTTCACAATTACGCTACTGTTATGATTGAGTTTTTATGTTTTAATTAGTGTTTGTGTCAAGTAATGCCTTTGGGATGATTTGGGAGATAGTACAATTGATGTTGTTTGGAAAATAGAAAGTTTTGCGTCCAGTGCTGGAATTTTACTTCTGCACTGGACTGTCAGAAAATCTGAAATTTTTACACAGTATTGCTGTATGAATTTCACACATTGTCCTAATTTTTCAGAATTTTTGGAGTTATAGAAGTATAGCTTTTAAATAGATCTTTGCAGACTGTTCTGTTTTTGACAGATTCTGTTTTTGATGCATTGCTTGCTTGTTTTGATGAAACTATGGATTGTATCAGGGGGTATAAGCCATGGAGAAGTTAGAATACAGTAGGTATAATGCGAAAATAAAATATGAATGGGTTTGCAACAGTAATTAAAGTAGTGACTTATTTGTTATACTAACAGATCTCACGAAGGTTTTGTTGGGTTTTGTGTGATTGAAGTTTTCAAGTTTTGGGTGAGATCACGATGGATGAAGGAATAAGGAGTGGCAAGAGCCTAATCTTGAGGATTCCCAAGGCACCCCAAGGTAATATTCAAGGAATACTCAAGCGTCTAAGCTTGGGGATGCCCCGGAAGGCATCCCCTCTTTCTTCTACCAACCATCGGTAATTTTACTTGGAGCTATATTTTTATTCGTAACATGATATGTGTTTTGCTTGGAGCGTTGTGTATTATATGAGTCTTTTCTTTGTTTGTTTTTTAGTTTGTCACAATCATCTTTGCTGGACACACCAATTTGAGAGAGCCACATGTTTATCATAATTTGTTAGAATACTCTATGTGCTTCACTTAAATTTTTTGAGCTAGGGGGGGGGGGGGGGGGGGGGGGGGGGGGGGGGGGGGGGGGGGGGGGGGGGGGGGGGGGGGGGGGGGGGGGGGGGGGGGGGGGGGGGGGGGGGGGGGGGGGGGGGGGGGGGGGGGGGGGGGGGGGGGGGGGGGGGGGGGGGGGGGGGGGGGGGGGGGGGGGGGGGGGGGGGGGGGGGGGGGGGGGGGGGGGGGGGGGGGGGGGGGGGGGGGGGGGGGGGGGGGGTCAAGAGGGATATAATAAAAACTTTCATATAGATCATTGGATATGATAAGTGTAATTTCTTGCAATAGTTTTGCGATATGGAGATGATAATATGTGAGTCATGTTAGTGAGTAATTGTGATTTAGTAAGAATTTTATTGTTAAGGTTTGTGATTCCCTATGCATGCATATTAAGTCAACAGTTATGCAAAGAAATTATATCCTAGTTATGGTGCATTATTCGATGTTAGTTATGTTCAATGCATGTTTATGACTGTTTTCACTTTTTGGTTGGTCGCTTCTCAATCTATTTGCTAGCCTTCATTTATACTAAGCAGGAATACTGCTTGTGCATCCAAACTCCTTAAACCCAAGTTGTTCCAAATGAGTCCACCATATCTACCTATATGCGGTATTTCTATGCCATTCCAAGTAAATTTGCATGTGCCTGCTCTATTTTTTCAAAATAATTTTCCATTTTGTGTGGCCATACCGCTCATGAAGCGGTAGGGGGTGGCCAATATTTTCCATGTTAGGTGTGTTATTCTCACGATGAGTGTTTATTCACTTGTCATTGCACGAGAGAGTGGCTGGTAATAGGGATGTACAATCCCACAATGAATCAAAAATTAATAGCAACAAAATTCCTTGGAAAGTGTTGGTATGGAGGGCACCCATGGATATGGCTAGCCATGGATTGTGAAAGAATGGTGGAAAGGAAATAAACTTTATTTTCTATTTGGGAACCGCCTATGATGTGTCTAGCATGGAAGATATTAGGAATTCTCGGTCATTTTTGTTGACAGGAAAAACATGCCTCTCAAAATATTTTATCTCTCTAATTTAAGCTTTGAGCTCTAGCACATTTGCAAATCTCTGCTTCCCTCTGCGAAGGGCCTATCTATTTACTTTTGGGGGGGGGGGGGGGGGGGGTTTATTTTGAGTCTCCATCTTCTCTTACAAAGCACCAACTAGAGAGCATTATTGTCATACTTGTGCATTGTGTGTAGCTAATATTGAGTGTTTTTCATGAATGGATCAATGATTGAGCATAATGGGCTAGGGATAACTTTCTTTTGCATTGATATTTTGAAAGACATGGTTGCTTGTTAGTATGCTTGAGTATTTATATCTTCATGTCAAACTATAGACTATTGCACTGAATCAATCAAGTCCAAATGTCCATGCTACAAAGAAAACAATATATGATGAATATGATAGGTAGCATTCAACATCTAAAATTCTATTTTTATTATTTACCTACTCGAGGACGAGCAGGAATTAAGCTTGGGGACGCTGATACGTCTCCAACGTATCTATAATTTTTGATTGTTCCAAGCTATTATAGTATCAATCTTGTATGTTTTTATATACATTTACAGTAATTATATATCATTTTTTGCGACTAACCTATTAACTTAGTGCCCAGTGCCAGTTGCTGTTTTTTGCCTGTTTTTGGATTTCCAGAATATCAGTACCAAGCGAAGTCCAAATGCCACGAAACTTTTTGGAGATTTTTTTCTGGACATAACAAACACTGGAAGCTTCGGGAGGAGACGAGAAGATGAAGCAGTGGCCCATGAAGCACCATGGTGCGCCACAGGGGGCGCGCCCTGGTGGCTCGTGGGGACCACACAACTCCGTTTGACCTAATTCCTCCACTATAAATTCTCTAAATTCAGGAAACCAACAGAGGAATCCACAAAATACTTTTTTCGTCGCCGCAAGTTTCTGTTCTCGAGAGAACCCATCTGGAGGCCTTTTCTGGTACTCCATCGGAGGGGGAATCGATCACAGAGGGGTTCTACATCAACCTTGCTGCCCTTCCGATGATGCGTGAGTAGTTTATCACAGACCTTCGGGTCCATAGTTAGGAGCTAGATACCTTCTTCTCTCTTTTTGATCTTCAATACAATGTTCTCCTCGATGTTCTTCGAGTTCTATCTGATGTAATCACTTTTTGCGGTGTGTTTGTTGGGATCCGAGGAATTGTGAGTTTATGATCAGATTATCCATGAATATTATTTGAGTCTTCTCTGAACTCTTTTTTTCGTGATTGTTATAGCTTCCTATATCCCTCCAATCTATTGATTTGGTTTGGCTAACTAGATTGATTTATCTTGCAATGGGAGAGGTGCTTTGTAACCAGTTTGATCTTGCGGTGCTCAATCCCAGTGACAGAAAGGGACATGACATGTATGTATCGTTGCTATTAATGGTAAAAAGATGGGGTTTATTCACACATGAGTTTACTTTGTCTACAACATGTCATCTTGCTTAAGGCGTTACTCCGTTCTTTATGGACTTAATACACTAGATGCATGCTGGATAGCGATCGATGTGTGGTGTAATAGTAGTAGATGCAGGCCGGAGTCGGTCTACTTGTCTCGGACGTGATGCCTATATACATGATCATTGCCTGGGGGGGGGGGGGGGGGGGGGGGGGGGGGGGGGGGGGGGGGGGGGGGGGGGGGGGGGGGGGGGGGGGGGGGGGGGGGGGGGGGGGGGGGGGGGGGGGGGGGGGGGGGGGGGGGGGGGGGGGGGGGGGGGGGGGGGGGGGGGGGGGGGGGGGGGGGGGGGGGGGGGGGGGGGGGGGGGGGGGGGGGGGGGGGGGGGGGGGGGGGGGGGGGGGGGGGGGGGGGGGGGGGGGGGGGGGGGGGGGGGGGGGGGGGGGGGGGGGGGGGGGGGGGGGGGGGGGGGGGGGGGGGGGGGGGGGGGGGGGGGGGGGGGGGGGGGGGGGGGGGGGGGGGGGTCATGATTATTTGCTTTTCTATCAATTGCCCAACAGTAATTTGTTCACCCACAGTATGCTATTTTCATGAGAGAAGCCTCTAGTGAAAATTGTGGCCCCCGGGTCTACCTCTATCATATATTAAAAATCCTAAAAATACCCTGCGGCACTTTTGCTTTGTTTTTTTTTATATTTTAGTTCAATCTATCTATCTATCACCATACAATTTAATCTTGCAATTAACTGCCGAGGGATTCACAACCCCTTGTTTGCGTTGGGTGCAATGATTTGTTGTTTTGTGTGTAGGTACTGTTAACGAGGTGTTGCGTGATTCTCCTACTGGATTGATAACCTTAGTTTCATAACTGAGGGAAATACTTATCTCTACTATACTGCATCTCCCATCCTCTTCAGGGAATTACCAACATTTCTCACAAGTAGCAGTACGCAAAATAGATAACAAGGTAGTAAAGTAAAGGAGTGTAGGACCTATGGTAGTATCCAAAGAAACCTTGGCAACGTCACCAGAAAAGGCTTGACCTTGAACGGCAAGTTGATAGAAGTCCAAGAATACCTGCAAAATAAAACTCCCCGGCAACAGCGAAACAAAAAGGTTTGCTTTCTCTCAACTAGGAAGATGTTGGGCCTCAAAGTGCAATGGTTTTGTAGCAAGCAACAATTTTCCCTGAAAGTCGATGACCTTAAGGTTTATCGAACCAGTAGGAGTTTGCTAAGCAACCAATGATCGGTACCCGCACACACAAATACAGAACTACCTTGGCCCCCAATGAAACTAGTAAGGTTGTCTGTCTTACTAGCCTTGCTAGTGGGGGGGGGGGGGGGGGGGGGGGGTATGGAAGATTGATTGCAATGAAAAGAAATAAAAGCAAAGAATTGTAAAGAGTGTTGATCGAGGTTGGAAGAAAATAAGAATAAGAATGGACCAGGATCCATAGGTTTACTAGTGGTTTCTCTCCAAAAGATGACATGGTGTATTGAACAAATTATAGTTGTGTATCGATTAAATTGCAGTTTTTATGATTACGATTATACATGGCATAACTACATATGAGCATCACGTCCAAACATCTATAGACCGTTATCCAACTACATCTATAGCTAATCCTCCATCCAAGACCACTATCCACCTTGCGTCTTAAAGTATTAAGTAATAAAGCAGAGCATTGTATTAAGTTTGATGACATGAAGTAGAAGACATATTGTCTTCACGCTGTGTTCAAAGGACAACTTTGTGATCATCTTTTTATCCCTAGTGGCAACAATACAATACAATAATTTTCCAGTTTCTGTCACTGTGGTAGATTACTTGCAAGATTGAACCAAACTATCATACCCAACTCCCTCTTGGAGATCATCTGTCAAACTTGGCCAAAGAAAGACAAATAGAATGGAGAACATATATGAATAAGAATTAAGCAGCAAAGAAACAAAATTGATCTCAAAAGAATTTATGGATAGATCTGATCATAAAGTGACAATTCACACCGCAACAAACACACCAATAGATTATATCAGATGGATCAGAATCATGTAGGCCAACTCATGTGATCTTTGTATCAAGAAAACATAGGAGGGAAAAACAACTAGCTACTGTTATGGACACGTAGTCCAAAGAAAACTACTCACGAGCAATCATGGTGGCCTTCAAGTTGATGTAGATGGCCATCGAGATGATTTCCGCCTCCAGCAGATTACTAGAAAAGGCCTCAAGATTGGTTCGCCTATGAACAAAGAGGTGCAACAGCGGAAACAGAAAAACTCCTCAATGGTTAGGGTTTTCACGGAGAACGAAAAATATAGGTGTCAAGAGGCGGTGCATCAGAGCACCAGGGGGCCCAGGGGGGGGGGGGGGGGGGGGGGGGGGGGGGGGGGGGGGGGGGGGGGGGGGGGGGGGGGGGGGGGGGGGGGGGGGGGGGGGGGGGGGGGGGGGGGGGGGGTTCTGGATTTTTTTTGTGATTTTTGGAGCTCCATAAAATTGATTTTCCTGAAAGTCCAAAAACATGCAGAAAACAACAACTGGCACTGGGCACTGAGTTAATAGGTTAGTCAATAAAAATAATAAAAATTGGTGCCAAAACTGTGCAAAAATGATATAAAGATAACAAAAAACAATAAAAAATTATAGATACGTCTGGGACATATCAGTCCTCCTCGCTGAATGTGAATGGGATTTTTGCCCATTTAATTCTAGTAGTGGGGCTAGAGTAGTAGGATTCTAGGACCTCCCATGCTACCCTCTTGGCCTCAGCACGTGACTTGTAGGCTGCTCATCCTCCCGATAGGTAGTTTACTTGCCTCAGCACATTGGGGGGTTGCCCTTTATTATCGGGTGGCTCCCGCGCTGATCTCGGTCTCCACTCTGCCTCCAGGACCCTTAATTTGGACTTCTGATCTGGTCGCTGGTGTTTCTTTGCCCACATCTTTCATTGTTCACGTGGTTCACCTTGCTAGTCAAAATCAGCATTGTAGTAATCAGCCATGATGTTGGAGTCATCTTTTCATGGCCTCTGCTAGCGCTCTTTTGTGGGTTTAGGGTGCTCGGGTTTTATTCCCTTGCTTTCTTCTACCTTCCATGTGATGGCGTCCTTGATAGCAGCCACCTTTCTAATGATCATGAATAGCTTGCTGATGGTGGTCGGGTCACCTTCATACACAGAAGCAATGCATCGGTCATTACAAATAGTAACCCTAAACATCTCGATCACTTAAGTATCCAAGAGGTAGGGGACCTTGTGCCACTCCATCCTGAACCGATGGTGGAAGTCTCAGAGATTCTGTCTTACAAGTCAATGATTCTACTAGCAGTGATTTATTGACTGATATATGACTGTGATGCTGTCATCTCTGGGTTTGTATACCTAGCCACCATCTATACTCCAGTGTTGCCTATGCAGATAATAATTGCATTGTGGAATATCAAAGACATGCGAGATACTTTATTATCACTTCATGCTATGTCCATCTTAATCCAGTTATGCTTCGTGTTATTAGACTATTACTCTCTATGAGATTAAAGTGTTATCATTGCAAAGCTTGATGATTTAGATTAATATTATTAATTTTCCTACCATGATATGATAGCTTTAATTAAAACATATTGTTGAAAACCTGTACATAAGTGAGGCAATGTGCTCATAAAGGTTTTCTTCACGCCTCACTTTGACAAATGAATTGCTTGAAGACAAGCAATTGGCTAATATTGGGGTTGCTGATACGTCCAAAATGTATCTACTTATTTGACCACGGGGGGGGGGGGGGGGGGGGGGGGGGGGGGGGGGGGGGGGGGGGGGGGGGGGGGGGGGGGGGGGGGGGGGGGGGGGGGGGGGGGGGGGGGGGGGGGGGGGGGGGGGGGGGGGGGGGGGGGGGGGGGGGGGGGGGGGGGGGGGGGGGGGGGGGGGGGGGGGGGGGGGGGGGGGGGGGGGGGGGGGGGGGGGGGGGGGGGGGGGGGGGGGGGGGGGGGGGGGGGGGGGGGGGGGGGGGGGGGGGGGGGGGGGGGGGGGGGGGGGGGGGGGGGGGGGGGGGGGGGGGGGGGGGGGGGGGGGGGGGGGGGGGGGGGGGGGGGGGGGGGGGGGGGGGGGGGGGGGGGGGGGGGGGGGGGGGGGGGGGGGGGGGGGGGGGGGGGGGGGGGGGGGGGGGGGGGGGGGGGGGGGGGGGGGGGGGGGGGGGGGGGGGGGGGGGGGGGGGGGGGGGGGGGGGGGGGGGGGGGGGGGGGGGGGGGGGGGGTGGAGTGGATGGGAATTGGATGATGCCAATCATGTAATAGTATTAAGATTTCAGAGTTTTGATCCCTAGTGTGATGATTGTTCTTGATCAATTGTTGGTATGACTTTTCTATGCTTAATGCCTATTAATAGGGCCCTAGTAATATAATCTCAGATCTGATCCATTTATTTTATCATGATATTTATGTGTTTGCATTCTACCTGCAAGTTGTATGCACCTTTTATAGTCTCAATAGCTAACCCTGAGGGTGACAGGCCGGGATATCAATGGGATGGCTGTAATTTGAGGAGTAACATGTATTCACTAAGTGTTAATGCAATGGTACGGTTGTCTCACAAAAGGATTCCTTAATTACCCTTAGTTTCCAATGGACCCCGATGACATGGGAGGGTAGGACAATAGATGTTGGCAAGTTCTTGGAAATAAGCGCGCCCAACTACATATGGAATACAAGCCAACAAAAGTAAGAGGACATGAGCTCATAATTTATGCTTTGATTTATGCACTATATCATGATTGATGCCATCCATGCAACATCCCAATATCAATTCTATGCCTATGTTTTTAATAATTGTTTCCTCTTTTTAATACTTGTTACAGGGCAATTGGTGGGTCATTGCTGCTCTCATTTACTTCACTGCAACCAACCACACTTAAACCACTACATTATCATTGTAACTAATAAATCCTCTCGAGCAAGTATTTGTTATAGGTGTGATTGAGAGTGATGCCTGAGCTGCTAAAGTCTTATCAATATTCTCCAGCTCCCACTGTGTCGAATATAAATTAGGGTTGTAATACTTCCCAATGAAGACTACTGTAATCCCCTCCACTTGGGGGAAATCAAGATATTTTCTGGCACCATTGTCAGGTAGCTTAGCTCTATTGGAAAGTACACTTGTGTTTTCTTTCTTGCAAAATTTATTTTCCATCATGGAAAAAACATAACAATTCAAAAGTACAAATCTTGACATCTAAGACTAAAACTGGTAGTACTTTGCCTACTCATAAGACACTTGATTCTCCATCTATTTTAAGTCAACTAGCCACACCACCATCACATGCACAAATGAATGAAACACCGTCTGCTAAGTCACATAGTGTTGATGATACTATGGATACTACTCCAATGTCCATTCCTATGCCTGCATTGGGAGAATTTTTATCTGAAAAATTTGCTTTAGCATAAGAACTTGAGAATGCTTCTAATGCATCACTTTCATGGCCTAGATCACCACGCACACCACATACACCCATTGAGTATGATTAAAACTTTGCATGAGTTTTATGGCCTATGACACACTTAATGATCTTGACTCTGTGATTGAATTATACAAAAAGAGAGCTTTAGGAGAGAAAGGTTTCTGCTGCTAACTGATGATGATTTTTGTGGTACTCCTATTTATGTTAAAGATACTTATGAATTCTAATATTATTGAGATTTTTAAATCAAATAAGTTCTATGGTAGAGATGACGGAAGTTCACTTGGCCACATATAGAAACTTGTGTTAATCATTTTCTAAGAAAGAGATGAATATCCAATAGTATATGCTCAAGTTATTTACTTTCCCATTTGGTGGTGAAGCTAAGAAATGGTTTAATAATATGCCACCTAGTAGTATTACTAGTCTTATTAAATGTGCCAATGCTTATTTTGGTAAGTTCCCGCCTAGAGAAAAATTGCAAGCTATCATTAGAGAGATTTACAACTTTAATCAATTAAAGGATGAAAGTTTAGCTATAGCTTGGGTGGAGTTTTGTGAATTGCAAAGAAATTTACTACCCATGGTATTAAAGATAATATCTTGGTTGATACATTTTACAATGAAATAACCATGGAACCTAGAACCCAGCAAGATAGCTATGCAGTAAATGTTTTAAGGGAGAAGGCATTGAATGAAGGAAAGGAACTTCTTGATTATATCTCTAAGAATTATAATGATTACAATATTATTGAGACACCACCAGAACCTATTCCAAAGATGACAGGCATTCTTGTTTTAAATGATGAAGACATGAAGGAGGCTAAGAAATCTATGCAGAAAAAGGGCATTAAAATTGCTGATCTTAAGAAACTGCACCCTACTGGTAATATTTGTACAACTCATGATTATGTCCTACCATTCAAGTGAAATCTCTTTACCATTTTGATGAAAGTGATATTCCATAGACTAAACCTCCAGATCTATGTCATGATGAACTTGATACTTTCCTCACCAAACAATACAATTACAACATGGACACGAAAAGGGCTTTCTATGAAAATACTTATAGAATCAAATATTTGTTTAGTGATCTTGAAAGAGCTATAAATGATATTAGAGGTATTTCTAAGCATAGCTCTATGATTAAAATTAAACATTATAAAATTATGCAAACTCAGAAACAATTACAGCATGGTGTGTCCCTTATTAGGTAAAACTCAAGTTTTTGGTGTTGGTACTAGAGGTGGAGCTTCCACCCAAGATCCTTTATATCCAGTGGGACATCCCAAAAGAATTGATCAAGATAGACAAAAGTCCAATGGGGCAGGCCGAAAATCATCCAGAAAGAAAACGAAGAAGAAAAATACTGCAAATGCTGAATTTTTTCTGAAGATCTTCGGGAACCTTTTATTAATGAAGACGATGATGCTCAAGAGGTTCAAACTGAAATTTATATCTATGATGCTGAGACTCAAAGTGGTGAAGATGAAGAACCCTCTGAACAAAATAACATGGCCACTCAAGAAAAAGGAGAAACTGAAGAACAAGACCATAATGCTAAAATTCATAAAGGCAAAGACAAAGAAGAGAATGCATGAGCTAAGGGCCAAGGTAAGAAAGATAAAGTATCGATGAAACATGGTAAAGAGAGAGAACCTTAGATTCAAAAGTCAATGCCTTATCCTAATGAGTCTAATAAAACTAAGGATGATGAAAGATTTGCTAAGTTCCTAAATTGTTGAAAACTCTTTATTTGTAAATTTGTTTGACTGATGCTACTAAAGTACAAACTTATTCCATGTAAATGAAAGATATTGTCACTAATAACAGAATCATACCTACTAAAGAAATATCTACCAAGCTATCTAACTATTCTTTAAGAGTTAAAATTTCTGAAAGGCTAGGACACCCTTGAGTTTCAACAATACCACGCACAATTAAAAATAATTATGTTAAGGATGCCTTATTTGATTTAGGTGTTGGGGTTAGTGTTATGACTTTCTTTCTTTATAAGAACCTCGACTTAGACAAATTAATACAGTTGATGGAATAACTAAATTATACTAGGGGGTCCCACCTAGTCCTACATGGCATTCACATGGACGGTCAATAAAAGTCAAGGACAGTCAACAAAAGGCCAAGAAAGCTACCATGGGCCCAAGCAAGCCACCATGGTCAACAAAAGTCCGAGCAAGTCCTCATGGTCAACAATGCTAAAGAATAGGAGAAAATAGAAGACCAAGTCAAAGATGAAGGCGAAGAAGCAAAGAAGCCCAAGTCAATAAAAGGCCCAACTAACCAAGGCTTGTTCATGATTGGATCAGAAGGCATGGCTCACCATGAGCCATGGACACCCCCAGCTTTGACTAGTCTTCATAGACCCATGAGCCATCTTTTACCCATGTGCCCCTCCAACCTACCACCCTGAAGGATAGCCTCGGTTATTTGTCAAGGACCACTAGGCTATAAATAGCCCCCCATGGGCATGTACTCTGATTCACTCCCACTTGAATCAACTCAAGAAGAGAGCAACCCCCCACCCCCTTAGGACCATGGTTCACAGAGCTTAGGTTTCGGAGTCCAAGGGACCTTGTAAGGCTTAGACCCTTTGGAGTTGTGGGACTTCGAAAGCGACGACGTTCCAAACGCTTCATGTGCCAAGTACTTCTCTTGATGACTCTCCTCACACAGGATGTTGGTTGGGCTCTCGCGAGGTGGTTGAGACTATTTAAAAAACATCACCATGTCACTTTGTTGGTGTACGGTAACCTTCACTATAAGGCCATCAGAGACACCCCGACTTACATTTCACTAATCACTCTAATAAGGATACCCCGAGTCAAAAGTTGTTTCCATAACAATAACATTGGCGCCAACCATAGGGAATCCTCACCACCTTTCAATGACATCTCAACCAACCAAGCTAGATGGTCCCACCAATGTGAGCCTCACGCGAGGCCAAAGCATCTCTCAAGGAAAAGATCATGGTGACAAGGTCGTTGAACAAGAATGACATCACCTCGGAGGTAGATCTCAGGGATCCCGCCCATTAGGAAGCCAGAGCCACGGGAGCTGACCTCGTCAGACATATCAAAACCGTCCTTGAAGAAGTCTCCCCCGAGAGGGCCTCCTCCACTGCCCCCACCACGGCTAGGCATGTTGCTCCAAAGACCTCCCATGCCATGCTTGGACTCGGCGACATCACGGCTGAAGTCATCGATGTCATCCCACCAAGTCCTGGCGCCAAAGGTAACCCAGCAGTAGATAACAATGCTCCTCCCTCTCCCGGTGCCACGTCAGACCTCCACTCCATCACCGCCGCCTTGGAAGTGTTCGTCAATGCCACGAATGTCGACATCTACACCATCTGGGCTATGGTCGAGCCACTGCAAGCCACCACAGCTAATGTTGGGCCACACCTCAGGGAAGTGATCCATGCATTGTGCAACACAATTTCATATGATAAATATTCTACCTTCATGCTTCTTCAAGGGGGGGGGGGGGGGGGGGGGGGGGGGGGGGGGGGGGGGGGGGGGGGGGGGGGGGGGGGGGGGGGGGGGGGGGGGGGGGGGGGGGGGGGGGGGGGGGGGGGGGGGGGGGGGGGGGGGGGGGGGGGGGGGGGGGGGGGGGGGGGGGGGGGGGGGGGGGGGGGGGGGGGGGGGGGGGGGGGGGGGGGGGGGGGGGGGGGGGGGGGGGGGGGGGGGGGGGGGGGGGGGGGGGGGGGGGGGGGGGGGGGGGGGGGGGGGGGGGGGGGGGGGGGGGGGGGGGGGGGGGGGGGGGGGGGGGGGGGGGGGGGGGGGGGGGGGGGGGGGGGGGGGGGGGGGGGGGGGGGGGGGGGGGGGGGGGGGGGGGGGGGGGGGGGGGGGGGGGGGGGGGGGGGGGGGGGGGGGGGGGGGGGGGGGGGGGGGGGGGGGGGGGGGGGGGGGGGGGGGGGGGGGGGGGGGGGGGGGGGGGGGGGGGGGGGGGGGGGGGGGGGGGGGGGGGGGGGGGGGGGGGGGGGGGGGGGGGGGGGGGGGGGGGGGGGGGGGGGGGGGGGGGGGGGGGGGGGGGGGGGGGGGGGGGGGGGGGGGGGGGGGGGGGGGGGGGGGGGGGGGGGGGGGGGGGGGGGGGGGGGGGGGGGGGGGGGGGGGGGGGGGGGGGGGGGGGGGGGGGGGGGGGGGGGGGGGGGGGGGGGGGGGGGGGGGGGGGGGGGGGGCGCCATGGCCTAGGGTTCGTGGGGCCCACATAGGCCCCCTAACCCCCTCCATCTAGCTATAAGTTCCCGATGACCTAAAAACCTTAAGAGAATTTTTGGCTTATTTTTTCCCAAGACCAGAGAGCCGGGGCTTTCGCCGATCTTTATTTCGGAGGGCTATACCAAGGCTGATCTTGCCTCTGGAGAGGGGATTCCACTGCCATCGACTTCACCAATCCCTTCTCCATCATCTCCGCCATATTTCCCACGTCCATGTGTCAGTAATCCGCTGTAGGCAAATGGAGTGGATGGGAATTTGATGATGCCAATCATGTAATAGTATTATGATTTCAGGGTTTTGATCCGTAGTGTGATGATTATTCTCGATCTACTATTGGTATGCCTTTGCTATGCTTAATGCCTATTACTAGGGCTCGAGTAATATGATCTCAGATCTGAACCATTTATGTTACCAATAGATATATGTGTTTGGATTATACCTGAAAGTTGTATGCACCTAGTATATTCTCAACCGATGACCCCAAGCATGACAGATCAGGATATCAATGGGGATGGCTATAATTTGAGGAGTTACATGTATTCATGAGGTGTTAATGTGATGGTTTGGTTGTCTCACAAAAGGACACGTTAAAAACCCTTAGTTTCTAGTGGATCCCGGTGACATGGGAGGGTGGACAATAGATGTTGGGCAAGTGCATATAAATAAGCACGCTCAACTACATACGGAATACATGCTGACAAAAGTAATGGGACATGAGCTCAGAATTTATGCTCTGATTTATGCACTATATCATGATTGATGCCATCCATGCAATGTCCAAATATCATTTTTGTGCCTGTGTTTTTAATAAGTGTTTGCTCTTTTTCAATACTTGTTATGTGGCAACAGCTGGGTAATTGCTGCTCTCATTTACTTCACCGCAACCTACAACACTTAAATGACTACAATGTCACTGTAACTAATGAATCCTCCGAGAAAGTATCTGTTATGGGTGTGGTTGAGAGTGGTGCCTCGGCTGCTAAAGTCTTGTCAATATTCTCTCGCTCCCACCGTGTCAAATATAAATTAGGGTTGTAATACTTCCCAATGAAGATTGTTGCGATTCGCTCCACTTGGGGGATATCAAGGTATTTTCTGGTGATCTTATCGGGGAGCATAGCTCTATTGGGAAGTACACTTGTGTTTTGCTTGCTTGCTGAATTTATTTTCCATCATGTGAAAAATCTAAAGATTCAAAATTAGAAATCATGCCATCTAAGACTTAAACCTGTAACACTTTGCCTACTCATAAGTCACTTGATTCTCCATTTGTTTTGAGTCAGTTAGCGACTCCACCATCACAAGTACCAATGAATGAAATACCGTCTGCTAAGTCAGATGTTGTTGATGATACTATGGATACTACTGCTATGTTCACTGATATGCCTCCATTGGGAGAATTTTTATCCGAAAAAATTGCTTTAGCATAAGAACTTGAGAATGGTTCTAATGCATCACTTTCATGGCCTAGATCACCACACACACCATGTACAGCCATTGTGTATGATGAAACCTTTGCACAAGTGTTATGTCTTGTGACAGACTTAATGATCCTAATTCTATGATTGAATTATTGAAAAAGATAGCTTTAGGAGATAGATGTTTCTGCCTCTAACTGAAGATGATTTTGGTGCTTCTCCTATTTATGTTAAAGAAGATACTTATGAATTCTATGTGGAACCTAATGTTATCGAGATAGTTAAATCAAATAAGTTATATGGTAGAGAAGATGAATGTGCACTTGGCCACATATAGAAACTTGTGTCAATCTTTTTCTAAGCAAGAGATGAATGTCCAATACTATATGCTAAAGTTATTTTCTTTCTCATTTGGTGGGTAAGCTAAGAAATGGTTTAATAATAAGCCACCTAGCAGTATTACTAGTCTTATTTAATGTTCCAATGCTTATTTTGGCAAGTTCCTGCCTAGGGAAAAATTGCAAGCTATCATTAAAGAGATTCACAACTTTAATCAATTAAAGGATGAAAGTTCACCAATAGCTTGGGAGAGGTTTTATGAATTGCAAAGGAAATGTCCTACCCATGGTATTAAAGATAATACCTTGCTTGATACATTTTACAATGCACTATTCATCAAATCTAGAACCTAGCTAGATAGCTATGCAGGAAATGTTTTCAGGGAAAGGACATTGAATGAGGCAAAGGAACTTATTGATTAAATCTCTAAGAACTATAATGATTAGAATATAATTGAGACACACCCAGCACATATTCCAAGGAAGAGAGAATTCTTATTTTAAATGAAAATAGCTAATCTTAAGAAACTGCGCCCTACTAGTAATATTCGTACCACTCATGATTTTGGTCCTACTATTACGGTGAAATCTCTTTACTATTTTGATGAAGGTGCTATTCCACTGACTAAACCTCCTACTCTATGTCATGACGAACTTGATACTTTCCTCGCCAAACAATACAGTTACAACATGGACACAAAAAGTGCTATCTATGAAAATACTTCTAGAATCAAATATTTGTTTAGTGATCTTGAAAGAGCTATGAATTATATTAGAGGTATTTCTAAGCGTTGCACTATGATTAAAAAGCAACTTGATCATATTATGCAAAATCAGAAACAATTACTGCAAGGTGTGTCCATTGTTACTAATAAACCTTAAGTTTTTGCTATTGATACTAGAGGTGGAGCTTCCACACAAGATCCTTTATATCCAGTGGGATATGCCAAAAGAATTGATAAAGATAGAAAAAAGTCCAATGGAGCAGCCTAAAGTTCATCCAGAAATAAGAAGTAGAAGAAAAAGACTTCAAATGCCGAACTTCTTTCTGAAGATGTTTGGGAATGTTTTATTAATGAAAGTGATGTTGTTCAAGAGGTTCAAAATGAAATTTATATCTCCGATGCTGAGACACAAAGTGGTGAAGAAGAAGAACCCTCTTACGACAAAGAAGAGACTCCATGAGGTAAGTGTCAAGGTAAGAAAGATAAAGTAGCTAAGAAACATGGTAAAGAAAGAGAACCTTAGATTCAAAAGTCTATGCCTTATCTTAATGAGTCTAATAAAATAAGAATGTTGAAAGATTTGCTAAGTTCTTTGAATTGTTGAAAACTCTTTAATTGCAAATACCTTTGGCTAATGTTATTAAAATCCCACCTTATTCCAAGTACATGAAAGGTATAGTCATTAATAAGAGAAATATACCTACTGAAGAAATATCTACCATGCTTGCTAATTATTCTTTTAAAGTTAAAATTCTTGAAAAGCTAGGAGACCCTAGAATTCTAACTATACCATGCACCATTAAAAAGAAGTATCTTAAAACTTGTACAAAATCCCCTAATTAGCGACGTGTGCAAGGGCCTACTAGTAGCGTTCCGGTTCCACGCCGCTAGTATCACGCCACTGGTAGTTTACTACTAGTAGGGTGCCGCCCGCATGCCGCTAGTGACTATACTACCAGCAGCGTGCCCGGTTCCACACCGCTAGTATCACGCCGCTGGTAGTTTACTACTTGTAGCGTGCCACCCGCATGCCGCTAGTGATGTACTACCAACAGCGTCGGCCCCGCATGCTACTAATAGTAGACGAACCTGTGGTGTGTCCTCTTTCTTAAACGCTGCTAACAATGAATCAAACTAGTGGCGCTCAGACCTCTTTGCACGCTGCTGGTAACAATTGCATGAATAAAAAAAAAGCCATTTATTATGTTTGGCAGCATTTTGAACCCAATTTGGCTGCAATGGCATCATCTATGAGCCAAAGGCCTCCTTATGCTACCATGACAGCAAAATAGGATCAAAATGCTGCAATGCAACATTTTGTAGCCCAAGATGGTGCCCTGGCACCATTTTGGGCTATCAAAATCAAAACTAGCAATTAACGGGCCTGCATATCCTAGGTGGAGCATGGCGATTATCTTGCCTCCAGCCTCAGTAACATAGGCATCATAGATCTCCTTCCATCCATTAACGATGAGGCGTCCATCTTTTGACGATGTCGAGTAGGTGCTTGTTATGTCCATCTCATCATAGACAAAAAGTCGCATGTCACCACTACAGTGAGCCTGCATTTGCTCAGGCACCAGACATCTTGGGAGTTTCTGTTGCAGGCACATAAGAATTAAGCATTATATATATATTTATATATTCAATTCACAAATAATACATGAATAAGTTGACATTGAATACAATTCATACTAGGAGTGGCTTCTCGACACTGCTCTTGTTCAAGGTGTGCACAAATGGCACGAATGAGCTATCGTACGAGCCAACATTCAACTCATCAATAGTGGTCTCAATGATTTCCACAAAGCATACGACTATGTGCAAATCTTGCCAAGAAAGAGTCTTGCTTGATGTGATGTGCCTCCTGTCCATAGTCCTATGAGTTTCGGAGAACTCCGCATTGAAGTAAGCTGTCCAAATTATATGTAATCAAGAGACTAGTTAGAACAGGTAATATAATATAAAGGTTACTCATTCAATCTATTTATGGTCATGAAAACTTACACGGGGTAAGCACCGGAGCATTGGCTAAGCGCACCATGATGTCAAGTTCGGGTTGGCCGAGAATGTACATGTCGATCTTGGTCCCAACCACAAGCATGTATGCCCTGGCCCGTCCTCTCCAACCAGGGTAACCAAAAAAGGTCTCATCTCCTTCATTCTTGATCATAACCATGAAGTTAAATCCATCTTTCATTTCAAGGTGGCCCTCAATCATCATATGCTGATGGATTGGAACCTGTAGTTTCTTCAGGGCTTCACACCTTGCAAAGCAAGGGACGATCTTAACAAAGTTAAAGGGAAATAAAATTAGATCATAGTTTGTTGGCCACATCTATGCATGTAAGGGTTTATGAAATCGTCCATTCTTACAAACATATCGTCTTCCACCGAAAGTCCTCTCCAAGCACAAGGGAGAACCGATTATTGTTAATCCAAGTGCGCCCCAGTTCAACCAGCGTCTCGCACCTTCCCCATCTATCGCCACACCTGGGGCACACAGGGTTCATTGCTGAGTTCAAAATCATTAGAATGTTCAAATGTTAGATAAATGGTAAAAAGAACTTTAACTCAAGCAATCTATAAAAAATCGGCATGATGACCTTTGCTGTAAGCGGAACAAAATGAAACGTTGACGAATCAACATTTTGCCAAAACATTGGCACTCATGCATTTCCCTAGAAAACAAACAGTGGCACTAATGGCCGATATACCACATGTGGGGTACACAGATAATCATCATGCAAATATATATACATGAACCTATGTACATGCACATAGGCACAATAACAATTTACAGATATAATCATCATGCATACATACGTAAACATATACAAGTATGTAGAGGCACATTATCAAAATATACGTGAACATATATGCATACCACATACTCTTCTTTCGCTCTAAATTTTGCCTCCTCTTCTCTCTTCTCTCTTATCTCTTCATTTCTCTCTCTCTCTTTCTCCTCTTCTCTATTCTCTCTTCATTTTTCTCTCTTTCTCTCTTCTCTCTTTCTCTCATTTCTCCCTTCTCTCTTTCTCTGTTTTCTCTCTTCAATTCTTTATTTCTCGCTTCTCTTTTTCTCTCTTCTCTCTTTCTCTGTTTTCTCTCTTCATTTTTTTCTTCACCCTTCTCTCTTCTCTCTTCATTTTTCTCCCGATATATAGCTTTCTCTCTAATTAAACTAATAACAAACTCCTACACTAAAAATTAAACCCACAACAAAATAAACCTAACCCCCACTACATACAATTTAAACAAAGTACCACTAATATAAGAACACACCTACACTACAAATTAGCAAGCACAAGGAAACGACCTATATAAACTACAAATAACAATTAAACTAACACAATATAGATAGCTAATTTAATTAATGCACTACAATAGATGTGGGTCGAATCTACCTACAACTAACAGATCGTACCGACGGTGAACCTGCTATGGTCGCGAGGGGGGGCTCATACACGCACTGGGCGATGGTGGACGAGGTCGAAGACGGCGGCCGGGACGCGTACGCCCAGGACACGGCCGGGTCCGGCGCGGGGCATCGCAGGGATGGTGAGGACGGCTAGGACAGTGACAACTGCCGGGACGGCGTCGGGGATAACAAGGACGGCTGCGTCGGAGAGAGAGAGAGATAGAGTGGAGGGGGTGAGAGGGAGAGGAGTGGACGCGCGCGGGTTTGGGGAGTTTTTCCCAAAGCCCGCGCGGCGGGCGGTTTGTATACGGCCAATACTAGCAGCGTGCACGTTACCGGGCACGCCCTCTGAATTTTTTTTATATATTTTAATTTTTTAATTAATGATTTTTTTTTCAAAGTTGGTAGTTTTAAATTTCTATGCATTAAATATAGACCATTTATACTTCAGTGTGGATTTTTGGGATTTCGTATCATAAGTTTGCAAATTCATTTTGAATAAATGCAATATACACACTAGCAGTGTGTAAACATTTGCATATGCTACTAATGTCGACACAAGCAGCGTGCAGTATAAAGGGAACGCTGCTAGCAATATGTAAGTCCTTTATCTTTTTACGTGTTGTTTTGGGGGTATAGGTTAATGAAATAATTGAGTTATATGACCTGTATAAGCTGTGGTTAAATTTTGAAATTGTAAAACACAAGTGTTGATCTTTTTCGTGTGCAAGTCAAACAGTAGTTGAGAAAAAGTCCTAGTTTCAATGAGGAAGTGCATGTTTTTGCTACAAAAATCAGAATTGGTAGTTTAAAAAAAATCCGACCTTGAAATTTTCTATGCATTAAATATAGCCCATTTATACTTCAATGTGCATTTTTGGGATTCTGTATGGTAAGTTTGCAAATTCATTTTGAATAAATGCACTATTCATGCTAGCAGCGTGAAAAAATATACAAATGCTACTAATGACGACAGTAGCAGCGTGTGGTTTAGAGGGAACGCTGCTAGTAATATTTAAGTCCTTTATCTTTTTACGTGTTGTTTTGGGGGTATAGGTTAATGATATAATTGAGTTATATGACCTGTATATGCCGTGGTTAAATTTTCAAATTGTAAAACACAAGTTTTATTTTTCTTCGTGTGCAAATCGAATGGTATTTGAGAAAAAGTCCTAGTTTCGAAGGGGAAGTGCATGTTTTAGCTAGAAATAATCATAGTTGGTACACTACTAGGGAAAACCTTATAGGTGGAGGCTTATCAGTAGCGCGGCTTTGTGGAACGCGCTACTGCTAATTTGCAGTAGTGCGGCTGGTGCCTAGGCGCTACTGATATCCATTTAGCAGTAGCGCAGCCCAGACGAAAGGCGCTACTACTATGCGGGCCCCCCTTAGCCTCCAGGCTATGTATAGTAGTAGCGCAGCCCGCCTTAAGCACGCTACTGCTAAAACTTTAGCAGTGGCGCATGTTGCAGACCCACCGCTGCAACTAATGTTGTACAGTACCACATGGTGGGCCCCGCTTAGCAGCAGCGCTGCCTGCAGGACCGTGCTACTGCTAACGCTTTAGCAATAGCGTCGTTTTCTGGCCCGCGCTGCTGCTAAGGCGCAACAGCCAGCTTTTGAACCCTCTCCCCCTCCCCCTTCCTCTCTCCCTTCACTTTGCCCTTCCCCCACCTCTCTCCCTCACTTTGCTTCTTCCTCACCTTGCTTCTCCCCCAATACTCTCTTTCTTCTCCTACCTCTCTTTCTCTCTCTTTAATGCCCCTAACTACACCACACCTCCATTAATGCAACCCCTCTGTCTTTTCCCCACTTTTCCATCCCCTCCACTAGTTAGAGCCATCTCCTTCCTCATCTAGCTATGTAGATCTACCCATTTAATGAAGTGACCTTTCTATGTCCCCAACTAGATCTATCCATTTAATTGTGCGTGAGCTTCCTATGTTTTGCCAAAATGTTGATTTATTTCCATTTCGGTGAATTTCGAGCAAACTCTATATGTCCTATTTTTAGGGAAGGTCATGCCAAATTTTTGTATGACTTTGATGCATGCATGCATTTTTGTAATCATTTTGCTTATTATTACTGCGCAGGTGATTATGATAGTGAGTGGAATGATGGTGGAAAGGTGGTTGCGATCGGTGTGCAGGACATGTATGAAAATAACCGGACAGAGATTTTATGTCCGTGCCAAAGATGCAATGGAGGAGTTTGGCTCGACCCCTACAAGGATGGTCGTTTGAAGGCGCACCTGCTTATGACTGGTTTCATGGATGGCTATACTCAGTGGATAAGTAAAGATGATGAGGATGAGGACGCCGACGGGGCAGCCAATGATGACATGGGGCCAGACGAAGAGATGACCGATAATGGCGACGGAGAAGAGGCCGGACATGGCGGCGGAGAAGGGGCCGGACATGGTGGCGGCGGAGAAGAGGCCGGATATGGCGGCGGAGAAGAGGCCGGAAATGGCACCAGAGAAGACGCGAACACGCCGCAGCCTTCGTCACTACTAAGTTTAATCATGCGGGACCCTCATGTTTGAGACCTGCTTCACAAGAAGACGAGTAGCGTCAGAGCTGCTTCTTGAGAGGAGGCCAAGCTGGAGCAACTGGAGGTAGACTTGAAGATTCCATTGTATGATGGTTGCTATCCCGAGGTGACCCACTTGAGTTTCACACTCGAACTTCTAAAGACGAAGGCTAAAAACAAATGGACCGACAGAAGCCTCGATGAGCTTCTCAAGTATCTAAAGAAGGTTCTTCCCGCGGGGAACCTGTGTCCTACTAGTGTCGATGAGGCCAAGAAGATCGTGTGCCCTCTTGATCTGCCACACATTAGATACCATGCATGCATCAATGATTGCATCATTTATCGGAAGGAGCACACAGAAAAAACCAACTATCTGGTGTGCAATGCTTCTCGATACAAGAAAGCCGGAAAGAAATCTCCCCAGAAAGTTGTATGGTACCTACCGATCACTCCCCGTCTGCAGTGTTATTTCGTAGATCCTAAGGAAGCAAAGCTGATGCGCTGGCATGCGAAGAGGGTGAAGCCCAATGATGGAGCTGATCTGAAGCTGAGACACCTCGCGGATGCAAGCCAGTGGAGAACATTCAATGCCGAATATCGATATTTTGCAGGTGATGCAAGGAACATTGTGCTTGGCGCGAGTACCGATGGCATGAATCCGTTTGGCAACCAGAACACCAACCATAGCACATGGCCCGTGTTTGTATGGATGTACAACCTCCCCCCTAGTTGTGAATGAAGTCAAAGTACATACACATGAGCATGCTTATTCATGGGCCAAAACAACTGGGAAATAATATTAATCTGTATCTGGGGCTACTTCAACAGGAGTTAGATATGTTATGGAAACCACTGGCCAAGACATGGGACGCCAGCAAAGGCAAGTATTTCTATATGAGAGACACACTGATGATGACGGTGCATGACTATCTCGGCTATGGATATGTTGCAGGCCAGGTGTGCCACGGATATTGCGGATGCACGTGATGCATGGATGATACAATGTCTCAGCTGATAATGAAAGATGGCGGGTCTGGGAAAATCTTGTACATGGGGCATCGAAGATGGCTCACGAAGGACGACCCGTGGAGAAACTATGGAGATCTATTCAATGGTGAGGCTGAGCATCGAGGACCTCCACGTAAGAGGAGCGGCACCAAAATCGATGAGCTATTGAAAAACTAGGAACAGTGCCCCACGCCGGGAATGATGAAAAAGGCACCGGAGCCACTGCTGATTGTATGGAAAACGAGGTATGTTTTCTGGGACTTGGAGTACTGGCACATACTCAACACACCTTATTGCCTTGATCAAATGCATATCATGAAGAATGTCCTTGAGAGCTTGCTTGCAACACTAATGAACATGCCGGATAAGACCAAGGATGGGCCAAAGGCAAGAAGAGACTTGGTAGATTTGAACATTAGGGCAGATCTCCTGATGCAGCCCCGTAAAAAGTGGGAGGAGACGGAGACAGAGACGGAGGCGCGGGACAAGGGCAAAAAAGTCAACAAGAAGGAAGAGAATTATTGCCCCCCTTCTTGCTTTACCTTAAGTACGAAGAAGATCGATCAATTATTGAAGTGCCTTTCCGAAATCAAAGTTAGTTCTGGTTACTGTGGGAAGATAAGCAGATTTCTAGACACCAAGAAGGAAAGGTTCAGCAGGATGAAGTCTCATGACTGTCTTGTGATGATGATGCAGATACTTCCTGTTGCCCTTAGAGGGATAATGGACAAGCACGTCCATGACATGCTTATTGGTCTCTGCAACTTTTTTGACGTTATCTCTCGAAAGTCGATCAGTGTGAAGCAGCTCCGAAGGCTACAGGAAGAGATCGTTGTGATACTAAATGAGCTTGAGATGTACTTTCCGCATGTGTTCTTTGACATCATGGTGCATCTATGTGTCCACATTGTGGATGACATCATAGACCTTAGGCCGACATTCCTGCACAACATGATACCGTTCGAGAGGATGAATGGGGTCATCAAAGGATTCATTCGTAACATGTCCCGTTCGGATGGAAGCATCATCCAGGGCTATCTGACCCAAGAGTACACCTCTTTCTGCGAGAATTATCTATATGGTGGATACCCTTTTGTTGGCTCGGAGGAGAAGGTCACACCAACGGCCAGAGGGAACTGCATGTGGACCACTCGGGTCGACGCAATGACTTTGACAGAGCAAACTTAGTAGTGCTACAGCACCTAGACATGGTACATCCTTTCGCGACACTGCACAAAGAAACCATCGCAAAGAAGTACCGTGACCGAGGGCTATGCAAGACGAACGCAGAAGTTATTAGAGAGCACAACTCCACTTTCCTTCCTTGGTTCAAAGAGCATGTTCCTGCTAATACCCTGAAAGAGGGCTCTATGGATAGACTGCTCATATACGCCTTAGCACATGGCCCCGCAGCCAACCTCGTGACCTATCAGGCATACGATATCAATGGATACACATTCTACATGGAGGCCAAAGATATAAACAGCGATTTTCAGAACTCAGGGGTGACGATGGAATGCATGACCGGCGACAACACCACAACTGAAAGATTCTACGGAAGGGTCGAAGAGATCTGGGAGCTTGACTACTCTGGACTGCACGATGCGACGATGTTCTGTGTCAAATGGGCTAAGAATGTCGAAAGAGAAAACCGGTATTTCACTACCATGTCTATACCCGACGCCAAGAGCGGTACCGTGAATGCCATCGCAAAAAACGAGCCAGGGGTACATTCTAAGCAGGTAACACAATGCTTCTTCATAACCGACTCGAGCAATCCCAGCCGTGTTGTTGCGAGGAGAGGCAAAAGGAACATCATCAGAATGGATGGAGTCGCCAACGAGGAAGACTACGACCAGTACGGAAACCCGATGAGGGAAGATGACAATGACGATGAAGCATACATCAAAAGAAGAATCAATACTACATTACCTAAGAAAGATTGTACTCCATGGAAAAGGAAAAGTCACAATGAGGGCTTCAATTATTTGACAGCGAACAAGAAGGGAAAGAAGCTCACTTAGAAATGAAAACATCGACGCTGAGAAACCATCATTTATATATATATATGTATTTATTTTGTGTACGCACTTAATCGTTATCGGTCAAATGATGTGTAATATATATCGTGGCCTAAGTTATATACATTGTATCCAATCCCCTTCTTCCCGGCTCGGTTTTCTTTCAGAAAAGAAAAGAAATAGAAAAATGAGAAAGGAAAGAAGAAAATGAAAAGGAAAATGAAAATGAAAGGAGTAGAGAAGGAAATGAAAAGAAAAAGAAAAAGGAGAAAGGAAATAAGAAAAATGAAATGAAAAGAAAAAGCAAAAGGAGAAAATGAAAAGAAAAATCGAAGGAATAGTAGTAGCGCATTTATGGACCCGCGCTATAGCTAACTTCGTTGTAGTGCGGGCTACCCAAACCGGCGCTACTGATAAGTTAGCTATAGCAGTAGCACGGGTCCACACCCACGCTATAGCTAAGTTAGCTGTAGGGCCGGTTTGGGTATCCCGCGCTAGAGCTAAGTTAGCTATAGCGCGGGTCCATAAACGCGCTACTGCTATGTTTGAGTTAACTGCACCGCGCGGGCCTTTCTTCCCCAATTCCCGCCATTCCATTCCCTTCCCCTCCTCCACGCCGTCGCCGGAGCCCTCGTCGCCCTTGCCTCCTCGCACCGTCGCCGGATCCCGTCCTCGCCGCGCCTGCCTCCTCCACAATGTCACCGTGCGCCTGCCTCCTCCTCCTCGACCTAGCCGCACCTGCCTCCTCCTCGACGTTTCCACGCACCTGCCTCCTCCTCCTCAACGTCACCGCAAGTCCAACCTCCTCCTCCTCCATCGACCTCGCCACCCTGTACGCCCCTCCTCTCCCCTCCCCTCTTGTCTCTCTCTGCTCTCCCTCTCTCACTCTGCCATATGTATGAACCCTAAGTTATTTAGTTCTAGATTAGTTCCATATGAACCCTAGGTTAATTAGTGCTAGATTAGTGCCATGTATACCCTAGGGTTAGTGCTAGATTATGAAACCTAGGTTCCATTTGAACCCTAGGTTAGTGTTATGAACCCTAGTAAAAAAATTGTTGCTATTTACATTTTTTTAGTTCAAACAGAATTGTTGCTATTTAATTTTTTTAGTTAAAGCAATTGTGCTAGATTATGAACCCTAGCTAGTTAAAATAGAATTAGGGCTAGGTTAGTGCTAGATTTTGAACCCTAGCTAGTTAAAACAGAATTATTGATAGGTTAGTGCTAGATTATGAACCCTAGTTAAAACATAATTGTTGCTATTTTTTTTAGTTAAAGCTATTCTTGCTATTTAAAGAAAAAACAGAATTGTTGCTATTTAATTTATTCAGTTAAAGCAATTCTTGCTATTTAAAGAAAAAACAGAATTGTTGCTATTTAAAAAGACTTAGTTAAAGCATTTGTTGCTATTTAAAGAAAAAACAGAATTTTTGCTATTTAAAAAAACTTCGTTAAAGCATTTGTTGCTATTTAAAGAAAAAACAGAATTGTTGCATTTTAAAAAAACTTAGTTCAATAAATTGTTGCTATTTAAAGAAAAAACAGAAGTTCCTTGTTTGCATCAATACGATCATGTTCCCGCGATGTCATGTGTATTTTGGTGATCATGCACAAGATCATGTCATGACGTGGATGATCATGTAGCCAAGTTTTGTCCTGTCTTATAATGTTTGTAGGGAAAATGATCTGAGTGGCCTATGTTTTGCCAGAATGTTAATTCATTTCTGTTTCGATGAATTTCGGGCGCTCGATATGTCCACTTTTAGCAAAGGTCATGCAAAAATTTCCTATGAATTTCGGCATGACTTGTGCTAGAAAGTAGGCATATCGAGTGCCCAAGATTTGCTGGAACGGTAATGAAACGGCATTCCGGCAAACCATAGGCCTTTTTTTATGTCATTACTCATTTTATTATAGTTTAAGAATTAAATGAGCAGACTTAATCATAGGAAACATGTCGAACAACGATGAAACCGGGGCTTCTGACCATGCTGCCGACGACATACAATATGACCTTGAACATGATTACCTCGACTTTTTGTCTAGTCAGCAAATAGAAGGTTTGCAGGGCGACCTGGTCATAGCGGACGATGGTACTGCCGCCAACATCGACACCGATGGCTTCGATGGCACCGGCACCGATGGCATCGATGGCACCGGCACCGATGGTGGCGCTGAGATCGGCGCCGAAGGTAACAGTGCCGAGACTGGCACCGAAGGTACCGGCACCAAAGACGGTAACGAAAAGAAGAAGCAGGGGACACAACGCCCTAACAAACTCGGCATCGGAAGAATCCTGGTCACAAAAATGCACCCCGGCAAATTTGAGCCAATAGCGCCGGATGAAGCTCGCAAGTGCTACGACAACCAAGTCGGATGCATCCTACGGGAAACCCCGAGCATCAACGACAATCACTTAATGAAGAAACCACATATGGAGCACTTGCTCCTAACGAAGCTGCACAAGAGATTCCAGTTCCCCGGCTGGGATGACCGCATAGAAAACCCGTGGGATGATGCTGCCATGAAAGATAACATTAACCACGCCATGGGCTTGTTCAACAATGATTTGGCCACCTAGAATGGGAGGGTGAAATGAGTGATTGATGCTAACAAACCCCTGTCCAAGATTTTGGCAGACAATCCGACACTTACGGCAGAGGAGTTCAAAAAGTTCAAGGACACTTCCGGTACCGAGGCAGCCAATATTAAGTCTGGCAAATACAAGGGGCTTCAGCAAAGGAACACAAGGAACCAATGCCTCAGAAGCCATGGCTACATTGGCAAGAGGCCCATATGGGATAAGGTGGATGTGGAATGTGAAGCCGCGGGGATCCCAGACCCCTACGCGGTGTTCAACGACCCGCAAGAGTGTGACTTCATTAGCGCCCGGTACAAGTGGGATAAGGAAAAGAAGGTTTGGTACACGAACCCAATCATGAGGAAATTGATTAGATTACTGGTAATTATTCTTTTACCACCTTACATTTAGCTTCTGATCAAGTCGACTACACGTTGTAGTAACATTCATAAATGGTTCACATTCCTTTTGCAGAAGGAGCAACACAGGCTTGCGGCCGAAAGCGACTCGTCGTCTCAGTCGTCGATGAGGCCCAAGTGGGACACCCCTCTCAACCGAGCATTGAACCAACTGAGGGGATTCCCTTTGGACTAGAGGCTGCAATATGGACGTGTGCACGGCGTCGGAGATGGTGCCACATGGAAGTACTACTACAACGAGGGCATGGCCGCCAAAAAGCAAAAAAAGAAGTTCAGTCAATTGAACATCAATGAGAGGGTGAAGCTTGCGGTCGAGAAAAAAGCAGCTGAGGCTGAGAAAAAAGCAGCTGAGGCCACAGAAGCGACCAAAAATGAGTTGATCTAGCAGGCAGTCAATGCAGCTGTAGCTACCTGCAGAAATGATTTCACTACTAACTTGATTCCGGCTATTATCGACTGGACGAAGAAAAATCCAGACAAGGTGGCACAGGATTTTCCCATGCCCAGCTTTGTCGGGAGCAACTCGGTGAACATCACACCACCACCATCTGTTGTCGCTACCGCACATGGTCCCGCACCCACTCATAGCAGCCCATCCTCTGTCTCTGGCGTGCTAGGCGGGCCTTCATCTTTGGCTGAGCTCGACGCCCTCATGGTAATTACACGTCGCACCAACATATATATAATCTTCCATTTTTTGTTGCCTTTGAGATGTCTTACGCCGCAGACATGTGTTCGCAGGCCGACGAAACTCCGTGCACCATACTCTACATGATCAACGGCCAGAGGACGTGGGAAAGGCAGTGATAATGAAGCCCTTGGAACTCACGTTCCACGGCTAGCCGATCCCTGTTGGCATCTTCAGGGTTACCTTGTCGAGTGTGAAAGCGGGCCACGAGGATTTGACTCCTCCAGTATGGCTCGGGGGAGAGGAGGTTGAGACCCCGATGCGGCTTGGAGAATGCAAGGGTTGGATGCTGCTGTGGCCGAAGAATCTTCTTCGTCTGGAGGCGGCCGAGAGCACACCAATGACCACACATCAGCAAGGTATGAACACCACCATCCCGCCTATGCAATTACCAGTGCCTCTCATGCCGGGTGAGAGCAGTGGACAACGCGAGGAAGGGGGTCCAATAGTGGATGATGTAGTCGCCCCCGTGGAACAAGGAATGGATGATGAGATGGAGGAGGAGGACCCTCTCCGGTTCCTCAATACCAGCGCCGCCTATGACGATGGATAAATGATGAGTCAGCCATATGACTTGGACTATGAGCATGCAGATGAGGAGATGGATGATGTGCCTGGGCAGGAATGTCCTAGGGTTGATTGCAAGAAGTCTCTCTTCATGCAATCCTCATAGGACACGCCTCCAGATGCCTCCTCAACGCAGGGTCATCTAGCCAAGGGTCATATAGTGCTTAGCCTGATGACACTGGTGGTGGGGGTAAGGAAGGGTCTGGACAGTCAACCCAAGAAAAAGGAGAGGAAGAGACCACCGAAGAGAGGCACTGCTACCAAAAATTCTAGCAGCGAGCTGACCGATTTTGCAGACCATGTACCGGTCAAAGGTGCGGCGATGTACCATGTCACAGGTGAGCCGATCCTACCGCCGAGACAGCTAGAGGCCATATCAGGGGATCTCAGGAGACTACACGACCATGTGCGGTCGACTGAGAAAAGCCTTCTCGCCTCAGATGATCCAGGATATCCGCTTTATGTGGTTCGTGTGCCTTAGGCCAAGTGTTATGTCAACACACTGCTTGCGGAGGTGTTCTTTCTATAGTTTGATCACATCTTTGAGATGTTTCTTACGAGGTGGCTCGATTTTACGATCGTCTGCCTTTTTGCACTACATATGAACTTCGTCATCAGGAGAGAGCAAATCTCGCAAATCTTGGTGGCGGATCCATACTACATGCATGAGTCCTTCTTGAGTCTTGGTGACTTTGAACGTAAAGCTGCTAGGGAATACATTGAATACTTCATGATAACGAATAAGGACAAGGAAACGATTCTCCTGCCTTATCATCCAATGTAAGTCATTGCCGGACAACCCTTTCGTACGTTTCAATCATTCCTTCGCTCACATGGAGACTAATTTGAGGTGTCTTTATTTTTTGCTGCAACGGGCACGCCGTCCTTATCGTTCTTTTCCTACGAGTCTCCCATGCCGTGTATTTTGACTCATACAGAAACTTCGAGAAGAAAGACTACACCCACATAATGGATACTCTGGTTGATGCTCTCCACGGCTTCAGCATGGGGGGTGGCCACATGGAGATCAGGAAACAAAGGAAGAACAAGCCAGGTTTCTCACATAAAACTACCTTCTGCTCCATCCATCAACCGACAACAAGCAAGAATGATGGATTCTACCTCCTCCATCTCATGATGGAGTTCAGAAGGGATCACCCACAGCTTCGCATGATAACAAGAAACGATGAACATATCTGCAAATGGGCAGAATCCTTAGGAGGCGAACCAGATTATAAACTCAGAGATGACTTCTTTCGCATCCAAAAGGACATTGAAATGATTATCATGAAAGAAGTCATCGAAGAGAAGGGCATGTTCCACCACGGCCCTATATCGTGAGCTGACGTCAGAACTCACATATGCATGCAACGTCAGGACCTGACTCCATTCACAAAGCTATGGTGCATCCTCCTGGATATGGATGGATGGAACTTCCTATGAATGACGATGCCGATGATGATGTGTCGGTTGAACTTGTAGTTTCTTGTCGGCGTACGACACCTATGGGATCCGAAAGACCCCTTTGCGATTCGGCAGGGAGAGAGGTATGCACAAAGAGCAGAACCAATGATCAATGCGAGGGGATTTTTACCCAGGTTCGGGACGCTGATCAGCGTAAAACCCTACTCATGCTTTGTGTTTATTATCTATGTTCACGTCCCAGTTCCAGGAGCGCTTGCAATGAACATCACGTTCGAGCAGCAGCTACACATGCAGAATGGGTCGAAAGTGTTCTCTAGAGAGTCCGTCCTCCCCTGTAGCTGTCGCCTTGGGCCTCCTTTTATACGCTCAAAGGGGTCACCACAGTGGCAAACTGTACATATGCGAGGTGTAAAGTAGCTACAGGGTTATCATACCTAACCACTGAAAGTTTAGGACAAATGCATTTAATGCACCGTGAGGTGTCAATTTAGGACTCCCTACTTTCTTGGGGATGAAAAAAGGGGCCATCCCATCAGCACCGCTTAAGCTCTCCTCCACTAGTGCCTTGCCACGCATACATGAAAGAGGCCAGAACGCCAGGCTGGCCACTGTACTGGAGCGGTGGCACAGTGGTGAAGCCTTGCCGGGTGCGAATCTTGCCGGCCTTCGCAGGCCATCCCGGCAAGATCTTGCCGGGAGCCAAGCCTTCAATCTTCAGTTCTTCTTATCTTCTGATCCTCTAATCCTTGGCTTGAATGCCTCTTTGATAATCTTGGATTAGTCTTCAACTATTCCCCCCGGCAAGCCTTGCCGCAGGTATGGCTACAACTACCCGTGTACAAGTATGGGGTACTAAAGGCCCAATATTTAGTACACCGACAGGAGCCCCCGGGCCTAGGCCACACACGGGTGCAAGGCGTTGTTGGGCTAGGCCCAAACAGTGCATGGGCATGCGTGGCAGGGGTTAACTGCTTGTAATCATCCCGCTTACTGTGCCCCCCACTACGCGCGCTGAATGCGCGATGTGGGAGACGTGCGCTGAACGGCCGTGGCCGTAGCACGCTCGTAAAGGCGTATTCACATTGGGCAGTAAAAGAGGCAGCCTCGCTCCTTCCCCATAAAAAGGAATCCGCAGAGGCGCTGCTCATTTACCCCATCTTCTTTCCAATCTGGAAACTACCATTACCTTCTCTCTCGAGCCCAGAGCAGAACTTCTCCTCATCCGCCGCCGCCTCCACGCCCGCTCCATCCTCGGCCTCTGCCCTCGCAGCCGCCATGCCACCCAAGGCGAGCAAGGGCAAGGGCAAGGGCAAGGAGGCGAAAGTCGATGTTCCGAAGAGCGAGGTGGTGAAGATGCGGAAGAAGTACGTCATCTTCGCTCTGTTGCTCGATGCGAAAGCCTTGAAGGACCGGTACCAGTGCATGTGGGCGAGGGAGACGAAGGCTCACCCCACGACAAGCGTGGCTCTCAGTTCCTTCAAAGGTGGACCAGACAGATACCCTTTCCTTGCCGCTTATTTCTATTGCGGGCTTTGTCCTCCATTCTCCGATTTCTTTATTGACATCATGTATACATACGGCTTCCATCTCCTGGATTTCATGCCGAATGCTGTAACATGCTTGTCCATCTTTGCTCATCTTTGCGAAAATTTGCCGGAGTAGTCCCCAACACTGCCCTCTTCTGCCATTACTTTATTCCTCGCATCCAAAAAGGAGAAGCCCTTTCCAGTTCTATCGCCTGGATCCCAAGGACATGGAACAAGGAGATATATCCAGATGGGGTTTACCGTGAGAAGTGGGAAGAATGGCGGTCTGAGTGGTGCTGGATCAAGGAAGCAGATCCCCATCCATTCTGTTCGCCCCGACGGCAGAAGGCGGTTCGTGGCGATGACTGGAGCGATTTCGATGCTCAAGACGAGAAGCTCACGATCGCCACCACCAGGATCCACTGTCTGAAAGCTGCCAGGCTCACAATCGAGATGATTGGCTCTAACTTCCTTCCCCGCCGCATCGCCCCTCTGCAGAACAAGGGGAGACCGGCTTGGGAGCTCTGGAACGCAGTAGACATCATGAGGCTACGCCCTGGACTGAACAATAACTTGACGATTATGCAGCTTAATGCTCTCTGCCACAAGTTATTCCAGCGCGAGGGAAAGCATAAGTTGCCGGCGGGTATTGTCCCTTTGTGCAATAATTTTGCCCTGGGGTCAATCGTCGCCACGATGCCAATGTTCAATGCCCATGGCCTTGATGAGACTTGGGTCGAGCCATCTGCGGAAGAAGCACAAAAGTTCTTCGACAACTTGTTGGAGAAGGCCATCCGGGAAGAAACGAACCTCGTCCGCGCCACCACTGATGAAGAAGTGGCCTATATTGCCACTAGGGTGGAAGAGGCGAATCTCACCGTGGAGGCCGGCAGCGTTGGCTTCACGAAATGGGAAACCAGCGATGCAGAAGTCATGTTGGAAGAGAATCCTGCCGGGAAGGATAAGGCTACCGAGGAACAGAGTGGCGCGGCTGCCGGAAGCTCGTCTGACGAAGACGCAGCCAAAGAATAGCCACAGGAAGAGCCCCCAGCTCCAAAGAAGGCAAAATGCATCCTTCGGAAAGCCGCCTCTGGCATCCTAGCAAGCCAACCTTCTTCAAGCAGTGAAGCCCCCGGCAAGAAGGCTGCCGGCAAGGCTGCACCGCGGCAAGGAGTTCGACAGCAACCCGTGCGGCGTACGAGACACACACCTGCAGCAACAACCGAAGCGGCAGGGGCGTCTCATACGACGGCACCGGCAGCTGAAGCGGCGGGACCACGCCAACCTCCTGTGCCTACCGCAGCCAAGCAACCCAGGACCCCTCCTCCGCCTCCCCCTTCGGACACCGCAACAGAGGTCGACTTCGACATCTCCGGTTTCAGCCCGGAACAAGGGGAGGAGGAGTAAGTGTCCTGTCATAGCTTTTATCTTCCAAATTCCTAGTTTTGTTGATCTCACTTGCCTTGCTTTGTCCTATCTCTGCAGTGATGCAGAAACCCAGGCAGAAAGGATGGCGAAGAGGGTGAAGACTTCCACGCGCGACGAGCCACCGGCAAGCTCTGCAAGTGCGCCGAAAACTATTGTCATCAACCCAGAGCCCAGCCCTCGACGCAGCCCCCAGCGTGAGTCCACTACCCATTTTTTGCTGGCGGATGCTGAGGTATCTACCTTTGCCGCTAACATCTCTGGGCTTATAGGAGAAGAACGGCAACAGGGAGAGCCATTGGAGGATGTTTCCGTTGTGCCGCCTCCGTCAACCACGCCGCCCGCAAGCGCATCTCCGACAAGAGCTCCTACTGATGAGCCTATCCTTGTTGAGGAGGAGCCGACAAACATGGGCACCGGCAACCTTCCCCCGACAACCAATGTTGCCGGGAGGAGTGAAGCTACCCCTCAACAGCTCGACGCAGGTAACTGCTTGCTTTTGAGCGCCTGTTATTCTTTCCTTTATCTTTCTTTTTTTTGTTTTCTTGAACTTCAATCTTGATCTCATTTTGTTCCCCTCCTTCGTCCTTTAGAATTCCCTGTGATGGAACACATGGACGTCGACATTGTCATCGAGGATACTGCCAGCGATGCTACCGCCGAAGCCAGCAAGATCGCTACTGATGAGGCCACCAAGGATGCTGCCGCCGAGGCCGGCAGAGCCGCTGCTGACGAGGCCGCCAAGGCCACATAGGAAGAAACCACCAAGGAGCCTACTGAGAGGGCCGGCGAGGAGGCTGGTGACCGTACTGACGGCATTCCTGCCGCAGGAGCACCAGGCGCTACGTCGGCCACGGAGCCCCCAGCTACCGGTGAGGCGGTTGCTGAGGATCAACCGTCAACATCCGAAGCCCCTCCATCAAGCAAATATCTCAAGGTTGGCGACAACCTGTTCGTCAACTTACCGGGGACAACAAATATTGAGGCGCCGACCGAAGGGGAGACTTTTGATGAAGAAATCATTACTGCTGCCGGGCTCGAGATCGTCAACGAACCAAGTGCCAGCAGCAGCAAATCTGAGGAAGATCAGCTCCTCCAGGCCATGGGCGATAACTTCCGCAAGCTTCAAGCGATCCACCATGCTCGAAAGGAGAAGATAGACTCCAGAGCAGTAGTTGTTGAAGCCGCCGAGGCAGATTTCCAGAAGCGCATTGAGCAAACGCAGGTCTGGTACGCCGAGGCCCTCCAGGAGCTGACTGCTAGCCAGGAACAGGTGAGCCAGAGCTGGACCGAGCTCTCCCTCAAGCAATCCGACATGGAGAAGGCGCAAGAGGAAGCTGTGCAAAGGATTGCTGCTGAGGATGCTCGCCTGACGGAGTACCGCATTGGGCTTGACGCTCACGAAGAAGATCTTGCCACACGCGAGAAGGCGCTTGCTGATAAGCTCCGTGGCAAGGATGAAGAAATCCAAAGTCTTGTCGTGCAGCGGACCCAGGAGCTGGAGCGGAAACACAAGGAGACACTCGAAGCTCTGACTGCAGATCACGCTGGCAAACTAAAGGAGGCCATCAATGCTGCTGGAGCCACAGAGGCCGCCAAGAAGGAATTGGACGACAGAGTCAAGAAGCTGGAAGCGGACCTTGAGGAACACGGCAAGGAGCTCTCAACACTCAAGGCTAATAGAGAGAAGACCCTCCATAGCCTAGAGGAGATGCAAACTTCCATGTCCGACAAGATCAAACAACTCTCCGAGGCCAATGACTCCATTGCTGAAGCTGACCACTCTGGAGGAGACCCTTGAAGCCGGCAAGGCCCGGGAGAAAGCCTTGATCAAAGACCTCCGGAGTGAGATGGATCTGCTCAAAGGTGCCGCTGCCACATATAATGACTTTGAGAATGGTGTGAAGATCTGGACTGCGCGCCTGGTCGACGTCACGGAAAGACTTGCTGCACAAATGTCCACCATGAATATGCAGAACTTCAAATATTCTTCCAACGACAGGGTGACTACGAGCGCCAGGTTGGCCATGTTCTTTGAAAGTGTCATCGACGCCCTCAAGCTGCTCCAGTCCAACCGAGAGACCCAACTGGCCAACGAATCCCGCAAGCTTTGCCGGGATGTCCTCCGCAAGGTCCTCATCAAGGTGGTGCACAAGAACCCTGGCATTGATCTCACCAATGTTCTTGACCGTTTGCCGAAGGATGTAGATCTCAAGGCACTTGAAGAGGTTGTCGCGCCCATCCTTGAGAAGGTGGATTCAATCAAGAGGATTGAAGGCCAGCGCAGGGACTAGCTGCTTCACTTTCTCCTTGTCACCGGCGTTTCATGTCAAAGACAATTTAGCCTTAAGTTAGAACCACGGCAACTATTGATGTAATATAACTTGCTGTGTTTGGGTGTATGTAGAGATGCAAACTTCCATGTCCGACAAGATCAAACAACTCTCCGAGGCCAATGACTCCATTGCTGAAGCTGACCACTCTGGAGGAGACCCTTGAAGCCGGCAAGGGGGGGGGGGGGGGGGGGGGGGGGGGGGGGGGGGGGGGGGGGGGGGGGGGGGGGGGGGGGGGGGGGGGGGGGGGGGGGGGGGGGGGGGGGGGGGGGGGGGAGGGAACCTTCTATCCTTTGAGAAAAAGAAAGAAGAGAAAACAGAGATATGGAACCTTGGTGGTTCATTAATGCTTACCGGAAGCAAGTGTCATACAATATCTCAGACAAGCATGCATATATATAAACATGGAAATCGACGAGAACTATACAACACTTAAGCTTATTCAACTGCGCACAGGGTCTGTGCTTGGCTTTGTACAGAGGATTACATGCCTCGTCGGCAAGACTTGTACAGAAGGTGGTTGCTGGGAGCCCCCGGCAACTGCGCCTTATGGATAGAACTTGCGAAGATGTTCGATATTATAGGATTTGCTCACTGGAACGCCATCCTCAGTCTCCAGGCGGACTGTGCCAGGCCTGGTGACTCGTACTACCCGATAAGGGCCTTCCCACTTCGGCGTCAACTTGTTTGAATTCTTGGCGGACTGAATTCGCCGAAGAACAAGGTCACCTTCCTCAAGACTTCGGGCATGAACTTTGCGGCTATGGTAGCGGCGCAAAGCTTGCTTGTAGCGTGCAGCTCGCACAGTAGCCTGAAGACGATCTTTCTCAAGGAGCACAGCATCATCTTGCCGTAGTTGCTCTTGCTCAAGCTCATCATAAGCGAGCATTCGAGGTGACCTGTATATGAGTTCCGTGGGGAGAACTGCTTCCGCCCCGTAAACTAGGGCGAAGGGTGTCTGGCCAGTGGCTCGATTTGGTGTCGTTCTGATTGACCAAAGAACCGCCGGCAACACATCAATCCAGTGTCTTTCGCACATTTTTAGCTTGTCAAAAGTCCTGGTCCTGAGACCGCGCAGCACTTCAGCATTAGCCCTCTCCGCTTGGCCGTTGCTTCTCGGGTGAGAAACAGAGGCAAAACAGATTTTGCCGCCAAGGTCTTGGACGTACTGCATGAAGGTGCGACTTGTGAACTGTGTGCCGTTGTCGGTGATGATCCTGTTGGGCACACCGAAATGGCAAACTATTCCTTTAAAGAACTTGACGGCTGATTGTGCTGTCACCTTTCTCACCGCTTCCACTTCTGGCCACTTTGTGAACTTGTCGATTGCAACGTACAAGTACTCAAAGCCCCCGGTAGCACGGGGAAAAGGGCCCAGTATGTCGAGCCCCCAGACCAAAAATGGCCAGGAGAGAGGGATTGTCTGAAGAGCTTGAGCTGGCTGATGTGATTTCTTCGAATGAAACTGGCACGCTTCACACTTGGTAACTAGTGCAGTTGCATCCTGGAGAGCAGTGGGCCAAAAGAAACCTTGTCGGAATGCCTTTCCGACAAGCGCTCTTGATCCTATGTGAGAGCCACATATGCCTCCATGTATCTCTGCCAACAGCTCCAGTCCATCCTCCCGAGGAATACACTTCAATTTCACATCGTTCGGTCTCTGTCTGTACAAAACGTCATCGACGAACTGGTACATACTAGACTGACGGGCTACTTTTTCCGCTTCTTCCTGCTCCTCGGGGAGTTCCCCTGTCTGAAGGAAGTGGACAATGTGCTGCGCCCATGCTGTAGCCTGGGGCTTCACAGCTAGGACTAAAGGCATCTCTTCTACCGGGGGAACGTTTGTCTCGATGGCAAGGGCCTGAGCCTCTGCCGGAGCCTGTTGTTTCCCAGCAAACTTGTCGATGATCCCGGCAACTTCCTTGTCTGCGGCTTCCGGGAGCTCTGCCAGAAAGTACTTACCAGAATTCAACTTCCTTCTTTTTTCTTGCCTCATTGATGGCATTACAGATGGTTGAATGGAAATCGACGAGAACTATACAACACTTAAGCTTATTCAACTGCGCACAGGGTCTGTGCTTGGCTTTGTACAGAGGATTACATGCCTCGTCGGCAAGACTTGGGGGGGGGGGGGGGGGGGGGGGGGGGGGGGGGGGGGGGGGGGGGGGGGGGGGGGGGGGGGGGGGGGGGGGGGGGGGGGGGGGGGGGGGGGGGGGGGGGGGGGGGGGGGGGGGGGGGGGGGGGGGGGGGGGGGGGGGGGGGGGGGGGGGGGGGGGGGGGGGGGGGGGGGGGGGGGGGGGGGGGGGGGGGGGGGGGGGGGGGGGGGGGGGGGGGGGGGGGGGGGGGGGGGGGGGGGGGGGGGGGGGGGGGGGGGGGGGGGGGGGGGGGGGGGGGGGGGGGGGGGGGGGGGGGGGGGGGGGGGGGGGGGGGGGGGGGGGGGGGGGGGGGGGGGGGGGGGGGGGGGGGGGGGGGGGGGGGGGGGGGGGGGGGGGGGGGGGGGGGGGGGGGGGGGGGGGGGGGGGGGGGGGGGGGGGGGGGGGGGGGGGGGGGGGGGGGGGGGGGGGGGGGGGGGGGGGGGGGGGGGGGGGGGGGGGGGGGGGGGGGGGGGGGGGGGGGGGGGGGGGGGGGGGGGGGGGGGGGGGGGGGGGGGGGGGGGGGGGGGGGGGGGGGGGGGGGGGGGGGGGGGGGGGGGGGGGGGGGGGGGGGGGGGGGGGGGGGGGGGGGGGGGGGGGGGGGGGGGGGGGGGGGGGGGGGGGGGGGGGGGGGGGGGGGGGGGGGGGGGGGGGGGGGGGGGGGGGGGGGGGGGGGGGGGGGGGGGGGGGGGGGGGGGGGGGGGGGGGGGGGGGGGGGGGGGGGGGGGGGGGGGGGGGGGGGGGGGGGGGGGGGGGGGGGGGGGGGGGGGGGGGGGGGGGGGGGGGGGGGGGGGGGGGGGGGGGGGGGGGGGGGGGGGGGGGGGGGGGGGGGGGGGGGGGGGGGGGGGGGGGGGGGGGGGGGGGGGGGGGGGGGGGGGGGGGGGGGGGGGGGGGGGGGGGGGGGGGGGGGGGGGGGGGGGGGGGGGGGGGGGGGGGGGGGGGGGGGGGGGGGGGGGGGGGGGGGGGGGGGGGGGGGGGGGGGGGGGGGGGGGGGGGGGGGGGGGGGGGGGGGGGGGGGGGGGGGGGGGGGGGGGGGGGGGGGGGGGGGGGGGGGGGGGGGGGGGGGGGGGGGGGGGGGGGGGGGGGGGGGGGGGGGGGGGGGGGGGGGGGGGGGGGGGGGGGGGGGGGGGGGGGGGGGGGGGGGGGGGGGGGGGGGGGGGGGGGGGGGGGGGGGGGGGGGGGGGGGGGGGGGGGGGGGGGGGGGGGGGGGGGGGGGGGGGGGGGGGGGGGGGGGGGGGGGGGGGGGGGGGGGGGGGGGGGGGGGGGGGGGGGGGGGGGGGGGGGGGGGGGGGGGGGGGGGGGGGGGGGGGGGGGGGGGGGGGGGGGGGGGGGGGGGGGGGGGGGGGGGGGGGGGGGGGGGGGGGGGGGGGGGGGGGGGGGGGGGGGGGGGGGGGGGGGGGGGGGGGGGGGGGGGGGGGGGGGGGGGGGGGGGGGGGGGGGGGGGGGGGGGGGGGGGGGGGGGGGGGGGGGGGGGGGGGGGGGGGGGGGGGGGGGGGGGGGGGGGGGGGGGGACGGCAGAAGACATGCCTCTAGTCCTTGCCGTCGAGCCTCAGGCTCCGGCATGGGCGTGGCACACCGTTCAGTTCCTCCAAACAGGGGAACTCCTTGAGGAACAGGAAGAAGCGGAGAAAGTAGCCCCTCGGTCTGCCATGTACCAGTTTGTGGATGACATCCTGTACAGGAAAAGACCGAACGGTGTGAAATTGAAGTGCATTCCCCGGGAGGACGGGCTGGAGCTGTTGGTAGAGATACATGGAGGCATATGTGGCTCTCACATAGGATCAAGAACCCTTGCTGGCAAGGCACTCCGGCAAGGTTTCTTTTGGACCACTTCTCTCCAGGATGCAACTGCACTAGTAACCAAGTGTGAAGCGTGCCAGTTCCATTCGAAGAAACTCCATCAACCAGCTCAAGATCTTTAGACAATCCCTCTTTCCTGGCCATTTTTTGTCTGGGGGCTCGACATACTAGGCCCCTTTCCCCATGCTGTTGGGGGCTTTGAGTACTTGTACGTTGCGATCGACAAGTTCACAAAGTGGCCAGAAGTGGAAGCAGTGAGAAAGGTGACAACACAATCAGCCGTCAAGTTCTTCAAAGGACTAGTTTGCCGTTTTGGTGTGCCAAACAGAGTCATCACCGACAACGGCACGCAGTTCACAAGCCGCACCTTCATGCAATCCCCCCCCCCCCCCCCCCCCCCCCCCCCCCCCCCCCCCCCCCCCCCCCCCCCCCCCCCCCCCCCCCCCCCCCCCCCCCCCCCCCCCCCCCCCCCCCCCCCCCCCCCCCCCCCCCCCCCCCCCCCCCCCCCCCCCCCCCCCCCCCCCCCCCCCCCCCCCCCCCCCCCCCCCCCCCCCCCCCCCCCCCCCCCCCCCCCCCCCCCCCCCCCCCCCCCCCCCCCCCCCCCCCCCCCCCCCCCCCCCCCCCCCCCCCCCCCCCCCCCCCCCCCCCCCCCCCCCCCCCCCCCCCCCCCCCCCCCCCCCCCCCCCCCCCCCCCCCCCCCCCCCCCCCCCCCCCCCCCCCCCCCCCCCCCCCCCCCCCCCCCCCCCCCCCCCCCCCCCCCCCCCCCGTAGAACCAGCAATTTTCAACCCGAAAGGCATTCGTATAAAACAATATGTACCACATGGGGTGATAAATGCGGTTTTTTCTTCATCTTCCTTTGCCATGAAGATCTGATGATACCCTGAATAGGCATCAAGGAACGACCGTAGGTCACAACCAGCAGTGGAGTCCACAATCTGGTCGATGCGTGGCAAGGGGAAAGGATCTTTGGGACAGGCTTTATTGATGTCTGTATAATCAATACACAGCCTCCATTTCCCATTCGCCTTGCACACTACAACCGGATTGGCCAACCATGTTGGATGAAGCACTCCTCTGACCAAACCTGCCGCTTGTAATTTCCTGATTTCCTCGGCACCAGACTCTGGCGGGGATGATCCTGGCGCGTCATTTGACGGTCTTGCCACTGCTGTTGCCTCCTCGTCAACTTCTCTCTGCGCCACTAACGCAGCACTAACCACTTGATTCATTGCCGCTAGATACAGCAGCAACGGCTCTTGTGGCCTAGGCGCGACTAGAGTCGGCGGAGAAGAGAGGTACCTCTTCAAATCTTACAGCGCGGCCTCCGCTTCCGGAGTCCATTTCATTGGACCTGCCTTCTTCAAAATTTTGAAAAAGGGCAGGACGCACTCAGCAGATTTGGGGATGAACCTGCTTAAGGCAGCAACGCAGCCGGCAAGATGACGTACATCCTTGACGCGTCTCGGTGCTTCAATCTGCTCAATAGCTTTGATCTTGTCGGGGTTCACCTCGATCCCACGCTGAGATACAAAGAACCCGAGAAGCTTGCCGGAGGGAACTCCAAACACACACTTCTCAGGATTGAGCTTCAAATTGATCTTGCGCAGATTTTTAAATGTTTCTTCTAGATCTTGTATGAGCATCGCCTTGTCCTTGGTTTTGACCACTATGTCATCCATGTATGCTTCCATATTTCTATGTAGCTGAGGCTCAAAACCAATTTGGACCGCTCTCTCAAATGTAGAACCAGCAATTTTCAACCCGAAAGGCATTCGTATAAAACAATATGTACCACATGGGGTGATAAATGCGGTTTTTGGGGGGGGGGGGGGGGGGGGGGGGGGGGGGGGGGGGGGGGGGGGGGGGGGGGGGGGGGGGGGGGGGGGGGGGGGGGGGGGGGGGGGGGGGGGGGGGGGGGGGGGGGGGGGGGGGGGGGGGGGGGGGGGGGGGGGGGGGGGGGGGGGGGGGGGGGGGGGGGGGGGGGGGGGGGGGGGGGGGGGGGGGGGGGGGGGGGGGGGGGGGGGGGGGGGGGGGGGGGGGGGGGGGGGGGGGGGGGGGGGGGGGGGGGGGGGGGGGGGGGGGGGGGGGGGGGGGGGGGGGGGGGGGGGGGGGGGGGGGGGGGGGGGGGGGGGGGGGGGGGGGGGGGGGGGGGGGGGGGGGGGGGGGGGGGGGGGGGGGGGGGGGGGGGGGGGGGGGGGGGGGGGGGGGGGGGGGGGGGGGGGGGGGGGGGGGGGGGGGGGGGGGGGGGGGGGGGGGGGGGGGGGGGGGGGGGGGGGGGGGGGGGGGGGGGGGGGGGGGGGGGGGGGGGGGGGGGGGGGGGGGGGGGGGGGGGGGGGGGGGGGGGGGGGGGGGGGGGGGGGGGGGGGGGGGGGGGGGGGGGGGGGGGGGGGGGGGGGGGGGGGGGGGGGGGGGGGGGGGGGGGGGGGGGGGGGGGGGGGGGGGGGGGGGGGGGGGGGGGGGGGGGGGGGGGGGGGGGGGGGGGGGGGGGGGGGGGGGGGGGGGGGGGGGGGGGGGGGGGGGGGGGGGGGGGGGGGGGGGGGGGGGGGGGGGGGGGGGGGGGGGGGGGGGGGGGGGGGGGGGGGGGGGGGGGGGGGGGGGGGGGGGGGGGGGGGGGGGGGGGGGGGGGGGGGGGGGGGGGGGGGGGGGGGGGGGGGGGGGGGGGGGGGGGGGGGGGGGGGGGGGGGGGGGGGGGGGGGGGGGGGGGGGGGGGGGGGGGGGGGGGGGGGGGGGGGCCAGCCTCGGAGCGCCATGTCGCCCTTCCTGTGCGGCCGGCCTACCGCCGCCGCTCCCCGGGATGACCCGGCTCCAGCCACGTCGCCGCCTCCTCCACCCGGCGCCACTTCGTCAAATGACTCGCGTCAAGAATCCCCACGCCGCCTCGTGACCGGCATCTCAAGAAATAAAGGACGAAGAAACATACCCGCATGGTGCCCTGCGCCGGCGTCGGTGTCTGAGTCCTCCGCCACCTCACCATGGGCCACGGGCTCCTCCGAGCCGGCCCGCACCACCTGCGTCGGCGCCCGGTCATATGACGGATGGCGTTTAGAAGCACCTCCCGCATCGCGTTGGGACAAAAGAGAAGATGGGCGGCGGCAAATTAGAGGGACCATGGGCTCACCGCCGTTGCCGGGTTTCCCTGGCTGTACGGGTGCTTCCCGAACTCCCAGTCTTCCTTCAGCCCGGCCTTGGAGATGTCGTTGACCCGGCGGGCGACCTGGTCCGCCCCCAGGCACAGGTTTGACATCCGGTCAGGGTCCTAAAGTCCGGTCATTAGACCGATGATATGAGTGCGCTGCTGCAGCGGCACGACCCGGCGCTTGATGAAGGCAGTGATGAGGTCGGTGCCGGTGAGCCCTTCCCGCTCCCTCATCTCCATCACGCGCTAGCTCAGGTTGAGCACCTCCTGCGACGTGTCCCTGGGGAAGTAGTTCCAGTTCTTCTTCCCCTGCGGTGTCGCGTCAACGAAGGGTGGCAAGTTGATGCGGTCTGTGCCAAGGTTGCGGACGTAGAAGAAAGAATTCTGCCACTTCTTGGCAGAATCCTCCAGCGGCATCTTGGGGCATCCCCCGTTTGTCTACTTGTAGATGACGGCGGCCCAGCAGGAGGACATCTCCCCCGCATTCGGCCCCTGCTGCTTCAAGGCGAAGAAGCGCACCTAGAGGTCGATCGAGGGCTCGACCCCCAGGTACCCCTCGCACATGGTAACGAAGCCGGCGAGCTGCAAGATGGTGTTCACGCCGAGATGATGGGGCTGGAGCCCGAAGAACTCCAGGAAAGTGTGGAAGAAGTGGCTCGCGGGGAGGCCGAACCCGCGCTTGAAGTGCGAGTAGAAGATGACGCGCTCCGTCCACTCCGGCCGCGGCTCCTACTCGCCCTCCGGCAGGCGCACGGCAACCTCCGTCTCCCTCGGCAAGTGATGTCTACTACACAACCTTCTTCTTGTAGACGTTGTTGGGCCTCCAAGTGCAGAGGTTTGTAGGACAGTAGCAAATTTCCCTCAAGTGGATGACCTAAGGTTTATCAATCCGTGGGAGGCGTAGGATGAAGATGGTCTCTCTCAAACAACCCTGCAACCAAATAACAAAGAGTCTCTTGTGTCCCCAACACACCCAATACAATGGTAAATTGTATAGGTGCACTAGTTCGGCGAAGAGATAGTGATACAAGTGCAATATGGATGGTAGATATAGGTTTTTGTAATCTGAAAATATAAAAACAGCAAGGTAACTAATGACAAAAGTGAGCACAAACGGTATTGCAATGCTAGGAAACAAGGCCTAGGGTTCGTACTTTCGCTAGTGCAAGTTATCTCAACAATAATAACATAATTGGATCATATAACTATCCCTCAACATGCAACAAAGAGCCACTCCAAAGTCACTAATAGCGGAGAACAAACGAAGAGATTATGGTAGGGTACGAAACCACCTCAAAGTTATTCTTTCTGATCGATCTATCATAGATCTCATACTAGAATAACACCTTAAGATACAAATCAACCAAAACCCTAATGTCACCTAGATACTCCAATGTCACCTCAAGTATCCATCGGTATGATTATACGATATGCATCACACAATCTCAGATTCATCTATTCAAACAACACAAAGTACTTCAAAGAGTGCCCCAAAGTTTCTATCGGAGAGTCAAGACGAAAACGTGTGCCAACCCCTATGCATAAGTTCACAATGCTACGGATCCCGCAAGTTGATCACCAAAACATACATCAAGTAGATCACGTGAATATCCCATTGTCACCACAGATAAGCACATGCAAGACATACATCAAGTGTTCTCAAATACTTAAAGACTCAATCCGATAAGATAACTTCAAAGGGAAAACTCATTCCATTACAAGAGAGTAGAGGGGGAGAAACATCATAAGATCCAACTATAATAGCAAAGCTCGTGATACATCAAGATCGTACCACCTCAAGAACACGAGAGAGAGAGAGAGATCAAACACATAGCTACTGGTACATACCCTCAGCCTCGAGGGTGAACTAATCCCTCCTCGTCATGGAGAGCGCCGGGAAGATGAAGATGGCCACCGGTGATGGATCCCCCTCTGGTAGGGTGCCGGAACAGGGTCCCGATTGGTTTTTGGCGGCTACAGAGGCTTGCAGCGGTGGAACTCCCGATCTAGGTTTCTTTCTGGAAGTTTGGGATTATATAAGAGGTGTTGGAGTCGGGAACAAGTCAGGGGGGTCCCCGAGGTGGCCACGAGGTAGGGGGTCACGCCCAGGGGGGTAGGGCGCGCCCCCCACCCTTGTGGTGGCTTCGGGGCTCTTCTGGCCCACTTTCGGTACTCCGTGGGCTTCTTCTGGTCCAAAAATGATCTCCGTCAAATTTTAGCTCAATTGGACTCCGTTTGGTTTTCCTTCTGCAAAACTCAAAAACAAGGAAAAACAAAAACTGGCACTGGGCTCTAGGTTAATAGGCTAGTCCCAAAAATCATATAAAATAGCATAAAAATGCATATAAAACATCCTAGATGGATAATATAATAGCATGGAACAATCAAAGATTATAGATACGTTGGAGACGTATCAAGCATCCCCAAGCTTAATTCCTGCTCGTCCTCGAGTAGGTAAATGATAAAAACAGAATTTTTGATCTGGAATGCTACCTAACGTATTTATCAATGTAATCTTCTTTATTGTGGCAAGAATATTCAGATCCATAAGATTCAAGACAAAAGTTTAATATTGACATAAAAATAATAATACTTCAAGCATACTAACTAAGCAATTATGTCTTCTCAAAATAACATGGCCAAAGAAAGCTTATCCCTACAAAATCATGTAGTTTGGCTATGCTTCATTTTCGTCACACAAAAATGCTCTCATCATGCACAACCCCGATGACAAGCCAAGTAATTGTTTCATACTTTAGTAATCTCAAACTTTTTTCACCTTTCACGCAATACATGAGCGTGAGCCATGGACATAGCACTATGGGTGGAATAGAGTATAATGATGGGGGTTGTGTGGAGAAGACAAAAAAGGAGAAAGTCTCACATTGACGCGGCTAATCAACGGGCTAGGGAGATGCCCATCAATTGATGTCAATGCGAGGAGTAGGGATTGACATGCAACGGATGCACTAGAGCTATAAATGTATGGAAGCTCAACAAAAGGAACTAAGTGGGTGTGCATCCAACTTGCTTGCTCACGAAGACCTAGGGCATTTGAGGAAGCCCATCGTTCGAATATACAAGCCAAGTTCTATAATAAAAAATTCCCACTAGTATATGAAAGTGACAAAATAAGAGACTCTCTATCATAAAGATCATGGTGCTACTTTGAAGCACAAGTGTGGAAAAAAAAGATAGTAGCATTGTCCCTTTTATTTCTTTTCTCTTTTTTTGGGCCTTTCCTTTTTTTTGGCCTTTCTCTTTTTTTATTTGGCCTTTCTTTTTTTTGGCCTTTTTTTTCATGGGACAATGCTCTATTAATGATGATCATCACACTTTTATTTATTTACAACTCAATGATTACAACTCGATACTAGAACAAAATATGACTCTATATGAATGCCTCTGGCAGTGTACCGGGATGGGCAATGAAACAAGAGTGACATGTATGAAATTATGCATGGTGGCTTTGCCACAAATACGATGTCAACTGCATGATCATGCAAGGCAATATGACAATGATGAAGCGTGTCATAATAAACGGAACGGTGGAATGTTGCATGGCAATATATCTCGGAATGGCTATGGAAATGCCATAATAGGTAGGTATGGTGGCTGTTTTGAGAAAGATATAAGGAGGTTTATGTGTGATAGAGCTTATCATATCACGGGGTTTGGATGCACCGGCGAAGTTTGCACCAACTCTCAAGGTGAGAAAGGGCAATGCACGGTACCGAAGAGGCTAGCAATGATGGAAGGGTGAGAGTGCGTATAATCCATGGACTCAACATTAGTCATAAAAGAACTCACATACTTATTGCAAAAATCTACAAGTCATCAATAACCAAGCACTACGCGCATGCTCCTAGGTGGATAGATTGGTAGGAAAAGACCATCGCTCGTCCCCGACCGCCACTCATAAGGAAAGCAATCAAAGCACACCTCATGCTTCAAATTTGTCACACAACGTTTACCATACGTGCATGCTACGGGACTTGCAAACTTCAACACAAGTATTTCTCAAATTCACAATTACTCAACTATCACAACTCTAATATCACCATCTTCATATCTCAAAACGATCGTCAAGTATCAAACTTCTCATAGTATTCAATGCACTTTATATGAAAGTTTTTATTATATCCCTCTTGGATGCCTATCATATTAGGACTAGTTTCATAACCAAAGCAAATTACCATGCTGTTTAAGACTCTCAAAAAAATATAAGTGAAGCATGAGAGTTCATCTATTTCTTCAAAATAAAACCACCGCCGTGCTCTAAAAGGATATAAGTGAAGCACTAGAGCAAATGACAAACTACTCCAAAAGATATAAGTGAAGATCAATGAGTAGTTGAATAATTATGTAACTATGTGAAGACTCTCTAACATTTAAGAATTTCAGATCTTTGTATTTTATTCAAACATAAAGCAAAACAAAAGAAAATAAAATGACGCTCCAAGCAAAACACATATCATGTGGTGAATAAAAATATAGCTCCAAGTAAAGTTACCGATGAACGAAGAAGAAAGAGGAGATGCCATCCAGGGCATCCCCAAGCTTAGGCTCTTGGTTGTCCTTGAATATTACCTTGGGGTGCCTTGGGCATCCCCAAGCTTAGGCTCTTGCCACTCCTTATTCCATAGTCCATCGAATCTTTACCCAAAACTTGAAAACTTCACAACACATAACTTAACAGAAAACTCGTAAGCTCCGTTAGTATAAGAAAATAAATCACCACTTAGGTACTGTTGTGAACTCATTCTAAATTCATATTGGTGTAATATCTACTGTATTGCAACTTCTCTATGGTTCATACCCTCCGATACTACTCATAGATTCATCAAAATAAACAAACAACACAAATAAAACAGAATCTGTCAAAAACAGAACAGTCTGTAGTAATCTGTATCAAACGCAAACTTATGAACTAAGAAAAATCTGTAAAAATAGTAAGACCTATATAATTTGATTATTGATCTACTGCAATTGGAATCAGTATTTTATCACTTTCAGGTGATTTTTAACAATTGTTTTCGTGAGCAGAAATTTTCCATCTTTTTCAGCAAGATCAAATAATTATCATCCAAGAAGATCGTATAGGTCTTACTTGGCACAAACCCTAATTAAAACATAAAACCACATCTAACCAGAGGCTATATGATTTATTTATTACTAAACAGGATCAAAAGGCAAAGAACAAAAATAAAATTGGGTTGCCTCCCAACCAGCGCTAACGTTTAACGCCCCTAGCTAGGCATGATGATTTCAATGATGCTCACATAAAAGATAAGAATTGAAACATAAAGAGAGAATCATGAAGAATATGACTAGCACATTTAAGTCTAACCCACTTCCTATGCATAGGGATTTTGTGAGCAAACAACTTATGGGAACAATAATCAACTAGCATAGGAAGGCAAAACAAGCATAACTTCAAAACTTTAAGCACATAGAGAGGAAACTTGATATTATTGCAATTCCTACAAGCATATATTCCTCCCTCATAATAATGTTCAGTAGCATCATGAATGAATTCAACAATATATACATCACATAAAGCATTATTCTCATGATGCACAAGCATAGAATTTTTATTACTCTCCACATAAGCAAATTTCTTCTCATGAATAATAGTGGGAGCAAACTCAACAAAATAATTATCATGTGAGGCATAATCCAATTGAAAACTAAAATCATGATGACAAGTTTCATGGTCATCATTATTCTTAATAGCATACAAGTCATCACTATAATCATCATAAATAGCAACTTTGTTCTCATAATCAATTGGAACCTCTTTCGAAATAGTGGATTCATCACTAAATAAAGTCATGACCTCTCCAAATCCACTTTCATAATTATCACAATAAGATTCAACACCCTCCAAAATAGTGGGATCATTACTTCCTAAAGTTGACACTCTTCCAAACCCACTTTCATCAATATAATCATCATAAATAGGAGGCATGCTATCATCATAATAAATTTGCTCATCAAAACTTGGGGGACTAAACATATCATCTTCATCAAACATAGCATCCCCAAGCTTGTGGCTTTGCATATCATTAGCATCATGGGTATTCAAAGAATTCATACTAACAACATTGCAATCATGCTCATCATTCACATATTTTATGCCAAGCATTCTATGTAATTCTTCTTCTAGTACTTGAGCACAATTTTCCTTCCCATCATTTTCACGAAAGACATTAAAAAGATGAAGCATATGAGGCACTCTCAATTCCATTTTTTGTAGTTTTGTTTTATAAACTAAACTAGTGATAGAACAAGAAACTAAAAGATTTGATTGCAAGATCTAAAAGATATACCTTTAAGCACTCACCTCCCCGGCAACGGCGCCAGAAACTACTTGATGTCTACTACACAACCTTCTTCTTGTAGACGTTGTTGGGACTCCAAGTGCAGAGGTTTGTAGGACAGTAGCAAATTTCCCTCAAGTGGATGACCTAAGGTTTATCAATCCGTGGGAGGCGTAGGATGAAGATGGTCTCTCTCAAACAACCCTCCAACCAAATAAAAAAGAGTCTCTTGTGTCCCCAACACACCCAATACATTGGTAAATTGTATAGGTGCACTAGTTCGGTGAAGAGATGGTGGTACAAGTGCATTATGGATGGTAGATATAGGTTTTTGTAAGCTGAAAATATAAAATAGCAAGGTAACTAATGATAAAAGTGAGCACAAACGGTATTGCAATGCTAGGAAACAAGGCCTAGGGTTCATACTTTCGCTAGTGCAAATTCTCTCAACAATAATAACATAATTGGATCATATAACTATCCCTCAACATGCAACAAAGAGCCACTCCAAAGCCACTAATAGCGGAGAACAAACGAAGAGATTATGGTAGGGTACGAAACCACCTCAAAGTTATTCTTTCTGATCGATCTATCATAGAGTTCGTACTAGAATAACACCTTAAGATACAAATCAACCAAAACCCTAATGTCACCTAGATACTCCAATGTCACCTCAAGTATCCGTGGGTATGATTATACGATATGCATCACACAGTCTCAGATTCATCTATTCAAACAACACAAAGTGCTTCAAAGAGTGCCCCAAAGTTTCTACCGGAGAGTCAAGATGAAAACGTGTGCCAACCCCTATGCATAAGTTCACAATGTTACGGATCCCGCAAGTTGATCACCAAAACATACATCAAGTAGATCACGTGAATATCCCATTGTCACCACAAATAAGCACATGCAAGACATACATCAAGTGTTCTCAAATCCTTAAAGACTCAATACGATAAGATAACTTCAAAGGGAAAACTCAATCCATTACAAGAGAGTAGAGGCGGAGAAACATCATAAGATCCAACTATAATAGCAAAGCTCGCGATACATCAAGATCATACCACCTCAAGAACACGAGAGAGAGAGAGATCAAACACATAGCTACTGGTACATACCCTCAGCCCCGAGGGTTAACTAATCCCTCCTCATCATGGAGAGCGCCGGGATGATGAAGATGGCCACCGGTGATGCATCCCCCCTCCAGCAGGGTGCCGGAACAGGGTCCCGATTGGTTTTTGGTGGCTACAGAGGCTTGCGGCAGCGGAACTCCCAATCTAGGTTTCTTTCTGGAAGTTTGGGGTTATATAAGAGGTGTTGGAGTTGGGAACAAGTCAGGGGGGTCCCCGAGGTGGCCACGAGGTAGGAGGGCACGCCCAGGGGGTAGGGCGCGCCCCCACCCTCGTGGTGGCCTCGGGGCTCTTCTGGCCCACTTCCGGTACTCCATGGGCTTCTTCTGGTTCAAAAATGATCTTCGTCAAATTTCAGCTCAATTGGACTCCGTTTGGTTTTCCTTTTCTGCAAAACTCAAAAACAAGGAAAAAACAGAAACTGGCACTGGGCTCTAGGTTAATAGGTTAGTCCCAAAAATCATGTAAAATAGCATATAAATGCATATAAAACATCCTAGATGGATAATATAATAGCATGGAACAATCAAAAATTATAGTTACATTGGAGACATATCAGCAAGCGCCTGGTGCCGCGGAGGTACGTGATGTCCTCCATGGTGATGGAGGAGCGCATCCACGAGCCTGATGGAAGTGCCATCGAAACAAAGCAAAGCGAAGGAAGAAAGAAGAGAGAAGAATGGCGGTGGAGCTCTGCTTGAAGCGGCGGGCGTCGCAGCACGCGGCGGGCGCAAGGAGCAGAGGGAGGACGAAGAGGCAGGGGAGCACAAGCGAGAATGATTTCTGCCGCCCCCTCCTCCCAATTTATAAGCCGTGGCTCAAACATGGGGAAGTGGGATCGTTTGCACTCTCCCCACCCACTCCCCCGCAATAAGTGCGCGCGTGCGCACACAATAACTGCCTCGAGAAGGACAACCGACTCGCGGACACCGCAATAAATCCACGTGCGTGGGCCGAGGGCGCGCAGTGGCGGGCCCCGGCCCGTCGCCCAGCCCGTCGCACGCGTGGCCTATTAGGCCCCTCCGGCTCCCGAGCACCATGTGGTGCCCGTTCAAAGCCCCAAAGATTACCTCAAGATTCGGCGGACGCCTCGGTTTCCCGCCCATGCCGTGGTGCCGCGATCCGGCTTCCGGAAGCCGGCACACAGTGGGTGTTGCCGGACCCGGTGGTCGCAACTTCGCCTCCTCAGGGGGGGACTGCGGGGGGGGGGGGGGGGGGGGGGGGGGGGGGGGGGGGGGGGGGGGGGGGGGGGGGGGGGGGGGGGGGGGGGGGGGGGGGGGGGGGGGGGGGGGGGGGGGGGGGGGGGGGGGGGGGGGGGGGGGGGGGGGGGGGGGGGGGGGGGGGGGGGGGGGGGGGGGGGGGGGGGGGGGGGGGGGGGGGGGGGGGGGGGGGGGGGGGGGGGGGGGGGGGGGGGGGGGGGGGGGGGGGGGGGGGGGGGGGGGGGGGGGGGGGGGGGGGGGGGGGGGGGGGGGGGGGGGGGGGGGGGGGGGGGGGGGGGGGGGGGGGGGGGGGGGGGGGGGGGGGGGGGGGGGGGGGGGGGGGGGGGGGGGGGGGGGGGGGGGGGGGGGGGGGGGGGGGGGGGGGGGGGGGGGGGGGGGGGGGGGGGGGGGGGGGGGGGGGGGGGGGGGGGGGGGGGGGGGGGGGGGGGGGGGGGGGGGGGGGGGGGGGGGGGGGGGGGGGGGGGGGGGGGGGGGGGGGGGGGGGGGGGGGGGGGGGGGGGGGGGGGGGGGGGGGGGGGGGGGGGGGGGGGGGGGGGGGGGGGGGGGGGGGGGGGGGGGGGGGGGGGGGGGGGGGGGGGGGGGGGGGGGGGGGGGGGGGGGGGGGGGGGGGGGGGGGGGGGGGGGGGGGGGGGGGGGGGGGGGGGGGGGGGGGGGGGGGGGGGGGGGGGGGGGGGGGGGGGGGGGGGGGGGGGGGGGGGGGGGGGGGGGGGGGGGGGGGGGGGGGGGGGGGGGGGGGGGGGGGGGGGGGGGGGGGGGGGGGGGGGGGGGGGGGGGGGGGGGGGGGGGGGGGGGGGGGGGGGGGGGGGGGGGGGGGGGGGGGGGGGGGGGGGGGGGGGGGGGGGGGGGGGGGGGGGGGGGGGGGGGGGGGGGGGGGGGGGGGGGGGGGGGGGGGGGGGGGGGGGGGGGGGGGGGGGGGGGGGGGGGGGGGGGGGGGGGGGGGGGGGGGGGGGGGGGGGGGGGGGGGGGGGGGGGGGGGGGGGGGGGGGGGGGGGGGGGGGGGGGGGGGGGGGGGGGGGGGGGGGGGGGGGGGGGGGGGGGGGGGGGGGGGGGGGGGGGGGGGGGGGGGGGGGGGGGGGGGGGGGGGGGGGGGGGGGGGGGGGGGGGGGGGGGGGGGGGGGGGGGGGGGGGGGGGGGGGGGGGGGGGGGGGGGGGGGGGGGGGGGGGGGGGGGGGGGGGGGGGGGGGGGGGGGGGGGGGGGGGGGGGGGGGGGGGGGGGGGGGGGGGGGGGGGGGGGGGGGGGGGGGGGGGGGGGGGGGGGGGGGGGGGGGGGGGGGGGGGGGGGGGGGGGGGGGGGGGGGGGGGGGGGGGGGGGGGGGGGGGGGGGGGGGGGGGGGGGGGGGGGGGGGGGGGGGGGGGGGGGGGGGGGGGGGGGGGGGGGGGGGGGGGGGGGGGGGGGGGGGGGGGGGGGGGGGGGGGGGGGGGGGGGGGGGGGGGGGGGGGGGGGGGGGGGGGGGGGGGGGGGGGGGGGGGGGGGGGGGGGGGGGGGGGGGGGGGGGGGGGGGGGGGGGGGGGGGGGGGGGGGGGGGGGGGGGGGGGGGGGGGGGGGGGGGGGGGGGGGGGGGGGGGGGGGGGGGGGGGGGGGGGGGGGGGGGGGGGGGGGGGGGGGGGGGGGGGGGGGGGGGGGGGGGGGGGGGGGGGGGGGGGGGGGGGGGGGGGGGGGGGGGGGGGGGGGGGGGGGGGGGGGGGGGGGGGGGGGGGGGGGGGGGGGGGGGGGGGGGGGGGGGGGGGGGGGGGGGGGGGGGGGGGGGGGGGGGGGGGGGGGGGGGGGGGGGGGGGGGGGGGGGGGGGGGGGGGGGGGGGGGGGGGGGGGGGGGGGGGGGGGGGGGGGGGGGGGGGGGGGGGGGGGGGGGGGGGGGGGGGGGGGGGGGGGGGGGGGGGGGGGGGGGGGGGGGGGGGGGGGGGGGGGGGGGGGGGGGGGGGGGGGGGGGGGGGGGGGGGGGGGGGGGGGGGGGGGGGGGGGGGGGGGGGGGGGGGGGGGGGGGGGGGGGGGGGGGGGGGGGGGGGGGGGGGGGGGGGGGGGGCGCTCTCCATGACGAGGAGGGAGTAGTTCACCCTCGGGGCTGAGGGTATGTACTAGTAGCTATCTGTTTGATCTCTCTCTCTCTCTCTCTCGTGTTCTTGATTCGCACGATCTTGATGTATCACGAGCTTTGCTATTATAGTTGGATCTTATGATGTTTATCCCCCTCTGCTCTCTTGTAATGGATTGAGTTTTCGCTTTGAAGTTATCTTATCGGATTGAGTCTTTAAGGATTTGAGAACACTTGATGTATGTCTTGCATGTGCTTATATGTGGTGACAATGGGATATTCACGTGACAACCAAACGTTAACTGAGAACCACATTGCACAATGTATAGCCAAACCAAGCATGCTTGTCAACTTGGAAATATAGCAATTGTATTCGTTTCTCATGTATTTTGTAAAGATAAATTCGATTTATTTCTCACATGGAAGACAATACAAAATTGCAGCCTGAAGAATTGAACATCACATTTGCAGAATTGAATCAAACAGTTAACTGAAGACGATAACTAATTAACAAAACAGTTAATAAGTGAGCACCACACTGCACGACATATAGAACATATATACTAGAGCAACAGATTGCATGGTAAAATTAGATTGCACAATTCACTAGAATTTGTGAAGGAAAGGCAAGAGCAGCATACACCACGGGTAAACCAAGAATGCTTCACCAGCATAGCTAGAAAATGGAAAGGTGCTTCTCCAAGATCTGGGGGTCGGCACGAATGGCAGCCACCACGACCTCATCCGCGCATGCGGCCGCGATTTGCTTCTCCGCTGCCAAATGCTCCTTTAGATCCTGGCTATACTGCGTGCACCATGGCTTAGGACGGTGCTTATTTGGTGGAGGGTTCAATGATTTGGGTGGAAGGTGTCGCGCTCGCGCCGGCGGTCGGGGCATGTGGGATGTGGAAGGAGGAAGAGGATGGGGTCAGGTGTGGATTACCTGCCTGGATAGACGAGGCTGAGCAGCATGAAGGGGGGTCGCCGGTGAGGAGGTGATGCTACAAGCAAGGAGTGAAGGTTTCAACTTGGAAAGGAAGGCGGAAACAGGGGAAATGTGGTCTTTGGTAAGGGGGAGGGGACGGGGAGGTAGATATTTCCGCGTAAGCCGAAAATTTGGAATCGCTTCAGCGAAAAAACTGGCGCGCAAAGTGTCATCAGACACGGTCCATTATTCAGAACTGTGTATGCTATGTGAACATCACAAACGATTCAGATGGCTTAACCCGTGTGTGATGAGTTTGAACGTCAAAAATTTTGGTTCGAATTTCCATGGTTACAGTGGTCATCCATGTCATTGCATAATTTGGGTACACAAAGGAGACTACAGCACACTGATATGTCTCCAACGTATCTATAATTTTTATTGTTCCATGCTATTATATTATCAACCTTGGATGTTTTATATGCTATTTTATATGATTTTTGGGACTAACATATTAACCTAGAGCCCAGTGCCAGTTTTTGTTTTCTCCTTGTTTTTGAGTTTTACAGAAAAGGAATAGCAAACGAAGTCCAATTGACGTGCCAATTTTTGATGATTTTTATGGACCAAAAGAAGCCCCCGGAGTAATAGAGTTGGGCCAGAAGAGTCATGGGCCGTCCACGAGGGTGGTAGGGCACGCCGTCTTATCTCGTGGACGACTCGAGCATGTCCCCCACTTGTTCCCGACGCCAAAAATTCCTATAAATACAGAAACCTCTAGAAAATAACCTAGATCGAGAGTTCCGCCGCCGCAAGCCTCTGTAGCCATCGAAAACCAATCTAGACCCGTTTTGGCACCCTGCCGGAGGGGGGAATCCCTCTCCGGTGGCCATCTTCATCATCCTGGGGGGGGGGGGGGGGGGGGGGGGGGGGGGGGGGGGGGGGGGGGGGGGGGGGGGGGGGGGGGGGGGGGGGGGGGGGGGGGGGGGGGGGGGGGGGGGGGGGGGGGGGGGGGGGGGGGGGGGGGGGGGGGGGGGGGGGGGGGGGGGGGGGGGGGGGGGGGGGGGGGGGGGGGGGGGGGGGGGGGGGGGGGGGGGGGGGGGGGGGGGGGGGGGGGGGGGGGGGGGGGGGGGGGGGGGGGGGGGGGGGGGGGGGGGGGGGGGGGGGGGGGGGGGGGGGGGGGGGGGGGGGGGGGGGGGGGGGGGGGGGGGGGGGGGGGGGGGGGGGGGGGGGGGGGGGGGGGGGGGGGGGGGGGGGGGGGGGGGGGGGGGGGGGGGGGGGGGGGGGGGGGGGGGGGGGGGGGGGGGGGGGGGGGGGGGGGGGGGGGGGGGGGGGGGGGGGGGGGGGGGGGGGGGGGGGGGGGGGGGGGGGGGGGGGGGGGGGGGGGGGGGGGGGGGGGGGGGGGGGGGGGGGGGGGGGGGGGGGGGGGGGGGGGGGGGGGGGGGGGGGGGGGGGGGGGGGGGGGGGGGGGGGGGGGGGGGGGGGGGGGGGGGGGGGGGGGGGGGGGGGGGGGGGGGGGGGGGGGGGGGGGGGGGGGGGGGGGGGGGGGGGGGGGGGGGGGGGGGGGGGGGGGGGGGGGGGGGGGGGGGGGGGGGGGGGGGGGGGGGGGGGGGGGGGGGGGGGGGGGGGGGGGGGGGGGGGGGGGGGGGGGGGGGGGGGGGGGGGGGGGGGGGGGGGGGGGGGGGGGGGGGGGGGGGGGGGGGGGGGGGGGGGGGGGGGGGGGGGGGGGGGGGGGGGGGGGGGGGGGGGGGGGGGGGGGGGGGGGGGGGGGGGGGGGGGGGGGGGGGGGGGGGGGGGGGGGGGGGGGGGGGGGGGGGGGGGGGGGGGGGGGGGGGGGGGGGGGGGGGGGGGGGGGGGGGGGGGGGGGGGGGGGGGGGGGGGGGGGGGGGGGGGGGGGGGGGGGGGGGGGGGGGGGGGGGGGGGGGGGGGGGGGGGGGGGGGGGGGGGGGGGGGGGGGGGGGGGGGGGGGGGGGGGGGGGGGGGGGGGGGGGGGGGGGGGGGGGGGGGGGGGGGGGGGGGGGGGGGGGGGGGGGGGGGGGGGGGGGGGGGGGGGGGGGGGGGGGGGGGGGGGGGGGGGGGGGGGGGGGGGGGGGGGGGGGGGGGGGGGGGGGGGGGGGGGGGGGGGGGGGGGGGGGGGGGGGGGGGGGGGGGGGGGGGGGGGGGGGGGGGGGGGGGGGGGGGGGGGGGGGGGGGGGGGGGGGGGGGGGGGGGGGGGGGGGGGGGGGGGGGGGGGGGGGGGGGGGGGGGGGGGGGGGGGGGGGGGGGGGGGGGGGGGGGGGGGGGGGGGGGGGGGGGGGGGGGGGGGGGGGGGGGGGGGGGGGGGGGGGGGGGGGGGGGGGGGGGGGGGGGGGGGGGGGGGGGGGGGGGGGGGGGGGGGGGGGGGGGGGGGGGGGGGGGGGGGGGGGGGGGGGGGGGGGGGGGGGGGGGGGGGGGGGGGGGGGGGGGGGGGGGGGGGGGGGGGGGGGGGGGGGGGGGGGGGGGGGGGGGGGGGGGGGGGGGGGGGGGGGGGGGGGGGGGGGGGGGGGGGGGGGGGGGGGGGGGGGGGGGGGGGGGGGGGGGGGGGGGGGGGGGGGGGGGGGGGGGGGGGGGGGGGGGGGGGGGGGGGGGGGGGGGGGGGGGGGGGGGGGGGGGGGGGGGGGGGGGGGGGGGGGGGGGGGGGGGGGGGGGGGGGGGGGGGGGGGGGGGGGGGGGGGGGGGGGGGGGGGGGGGGGGGGGGGGGGGGGGGGGGGGGGGGGGGGGGGGGGAGGAATAAACTTTATTTTTTGTTTGGGAACCGCCTATGATATATCTAGCGCGGAAAGTATTGGGAACTACTCGATCATTTTCGTTGAAAGGAAAAGCATGCCACCCAAAATGTTTTTTATCTCTAACTTTTTCGCTTTGAGCTCTGGCACCTCTACAAATCCCTCCTTCTCTCCGTGGAGGGCCTTAATATTTACTTGATGCAATTTTTATTTTTATTTTGAGTCTCCATTTTCTATTATAAAGCACCAACTAAGGGGCACTATGATCGTACTTGAGCATTGGGTGTAGCTAATATGCGAGTGTGTTTCAGGAATGGATCAATGATTGACACTACTAGGAAAAGGCCTGCTAGTGGCGCACCAGTTTTGCCTACTAATGGCGCACTACTGGTGCGCCACTAGCACCACGCCATTAGAATTAAATACTAATGGCGCACCCCTGGTGCGCCATTAGTATCTGGTATACTAATGGCGCACCACGCAGTGCGCCATTAGTATAGCCACCATGCGCCATTAGTATGCCTCCCAGGGGGCCATATGTACCCATGTGCTTTGGCATACTAATGGCGCACTAGTGGTTGATGCGCCATTAGTGTCATTTTTGCAGTGCGCCATTAGTGTGCTGAGTGGTGCACCACTAGTATGAATATTAGGGATTTTTTTTTCTTTTCTGATATTTTCACAGGTTACAAAATATATTATTGGACAGAATATAGACAGCACCACACAGCAACAGCAGATTCATCAAATACAATAGAAGATTAGTCTCCGAATTCAAAAGACCGAACGAAGATAGAACATTACAAGTCTCGAGACCGTGAGTAGCGAGTTTGTCTTCACATTACAAGTCGATATCGATCATCTAAACTACCATCACATAGAAGAGAGATGCGGTCATCACGATGAGCATCATCGCGATGAAACTGGTCTTCATCCGGTTCCTCCTCCGCTCCCTCCTCTCTCCCGCTAGATAGCGCGCGTATCTAGCTTCCGCCTCCGCCCTAGTGGTGTACCCTTTGTAACTGTTACCGCTGAAATGGTGAACCTGTCTCAGACACTCCTCCCAGTCGTCGTAGACTCCGGGAACCTTACCCTTGTACACGACATACGACGACATCTCTATGCACTAGCCAAACAAAACGTTAGTAGCAATTCACAGACAATACAGGGGGGGGGGGGGGGGGGGGGGGGGGGGGGGGGGGGGGGGGGGGGGGGGGGGGGGGGGGGGGGGGGGGGGGGGGGGGGGGGGGGGGGGGGGGGGGGGGGGGGGGGGGGGGGGGGGGGGGGGGGGGGGGGGGGGGGGGGGGGGGGGGGGGGGGGGGGGGGGGGGGGGGGGGGGGGGGGGGGGGGGGGGGGGGGGGGGGGGGGGGGGGGGGGGGGGGGGGGGGGGGGGGGGGGGGGGGGGGGGGGGGGGGGGGGGGGGGGGGGGGGGGGGGGGGGGGGGGGGGGGGGGGGGGGGGGGGGGGGGGGGGGGGGGGGGGGGGGGGGGGGGGGGGGGGGGGGGGGGGGGGGGGGGGGGGGGGGGGGGGGGGGGGGGGGGGGGGGGGGGGGGGGGGGGGGGGGGGGGGGGGGGGGGGGGGGGGGGGGGGGGGGGGGGGGGGGGGGGGGGGGGGGGGGGGGGGGGGGGGGGGGGGGGGGGGGGGGGGGGGGGGGGGGGGGGGGGGGGGGGGGGGGGGGGGGGGGGGGGGGGGGGGGGGGGGGGGGGGGGGGGGGGGGGGGGGGGGGGGGGGGGGGGGGGGGGGGGGGGGGGGGGGGGGGGGGGGGGGGGGGGGGGGGGGGGGGGGGGGGGGGGGGGGGGGGGGGGGGGGGGGGGGGGGGGGGGGGGGGGGGGGGGGGGGGGGGGGGGGGGGGGGGGGGGGGGGGGGGGGGGGGGGGGGGGGGGGGGGGGGGGGGGGGGGGGGGGGGGGGGGGGGGGGGGGGGGGGGGGGGGGGGGGGGGGGGGGGGGGGGGGGGGGGGGGGGGGGGGGGGGGGGGGGGGGGGGGGGGGGGGGGGGGGGGGGGGGGGGGGGGGGGGGGGGGGGGGGGGGGGGGGGGGGGGGGGGGGGGGGGGGGGGGGGGGGGGGGGGGGGGGGGGGGGGGGGGGGGGGGGGGGGGGGGGGGGGGGGGGGGGGGGGGGGGGGGGGGGGGGGGGGGGGGGGGGGGGGGGGGGGGGGGGGGGGGGGGGGGGGGGGGGGGGGGGGGGGGGGGGGGGGGGGGGGGGGGGGGGGGGGGGGGGGGGGGGGGGGGGGGGGGGGGGGGGGGGGGGGGGGGGGGGGGGGGGGGGGGGGGGGGGGGGGGGGGGGGGGGGGGGGGGGGGGGGGGGGGGGGGGGGGGGGGGGGGGGGGGGGGGGGGGGGGGGGGGGGGGGGGGGGGGGGGGGGGGGGGGGGGGGGGGGGGGGGGGGGGGGGGGGGGGGGGGGGGGGGGGGGGGGGGGGGGGGGGGGGGGGGGGGGGGGGGGGGGGGGGGGGGGGGGGGGGGGGGGGGGGGGGGGGGGGGGGGGGGGGGGGGGGGGGGGGGGGGGGGGGGGGGGGGGGGGGGGGGGGGGGGGGGGGGGGGGGGGGGGGGGGGGGGGGGGGGGGGGGGGGGGGGGGGGGGGGGGGGGGGGGGGGGGGGGGGGGGGGGGGGGGGGGGGGGGGGGGGGGGGGGGGGGGGGGGGGGGGGGGGGGGGGGGGGGGGGGGGGGGGGGGGGGGGGGGGGGGGGGGGGGGGGGGGGGGGGGGGGGGGGGGGGGGGGGGGGGGGGGGGGGGGGGGGGGGGGGGGGGGGGGGGGGGGGGGGGGGGGGGGGGGGGGGGGGGGGGGGGGGGGGGGGGGGGGGGGGGGGGGGGGGGGGGGGGGGGGGGGGGGGGGGGGGGGGGGGGGGGGGGGGGGGGGGGGGGGGGGGGGGGGGGGGGGGGGGGGGGGGGGGGGGGGGGGGGGGGGGGGGGGGGGGGGGGGGGGGGGGGGGGGGGGGGGGGGGGGGGGGGGGGGGGGGGGGGGGGGGGGGGGGGGGGGGGGGGGGGGGGGGGGGGGGGGGGGGGGGGGGGGGGGGGGGGGGGGGGGGGGGGGGGGGGGGGGGGGGGGGGGGGGGGGGGGGGGGGGGGGGGGGGGGGGGGGGGGGGGGGGGGGGGGGGGGGGGGGGGGGGGGGGGGGGGGGGGGGGGGGGGGGGGGGGGGGGGGGGGGGGGGGGGGGGGGGGGGGGGGGGGGGGGGGGGGGGGGGGGGGGGGGGGGGGGGGGGGGGGGGGGGGGGGGGGGGGGGGGGGGGGGGGGGGGGGGGGGGGGGGGGGGGGGGGGGGGGGGGGGGGGGGGGGGGGGGGGGGGGGGGGGGGGGGGGGGGGGGGGGGGGGGGGGGGGGGGGGGGGGGGGGGGGGGGGGGGGGGGGGGGGGGGGGGGGGGGGGGGGGGGGGGGGGGGGGGGGGGGGGGGGGGGGGGGGGGGGGGGGGGGGGGGGGGGGGGGGGGGGGGGGGGGGGGGGGGGGGGGGGGGGGGGGGGGGGGGGGGGGGGGGGGGGGGGGGGGGGGGGGGGGGGGGGGGGGGGGGGGGGGGGGGGGGGGGGGGGGGGGGGGGGGGGGGGGGGGGGGGGGGGGGGGGGGGGGGGGGGGGGGGGGGGGGGGGGGGGGGGGGGGGGGGGGGGGGGGGGGGGGGGGGGGGGGGGGGGGGGGGGGGGGGGGGGGGGGGGGGGGGGGGGGGGGGGGGGGGTCTGGCTGACCGTTTCTTTTGTGTTGCCTAATCACAAACAGTTCATCCGAGTGTACCGTATGCTGTATATCGCACACACCTCCATCTGGTTGCCCGTTTCTTTTGTTCCTCCTCATCGCAAACAGTTAACTAAACTGAACCATATGCCCTGCATCACACACGCAACTAAAATCTGAACCGTGTTCGATGCATCCTCCATCGCAAATGTTTTGCACCTTTTTTGACGGTTTTTTTACACCACCGTTTGTCATTATTGCATCGCACACAGTTTCATTGAAGGGTCTCTGATCGTAGTGTCACGTTAGCAGCACCCTGCAGTAGTGATAGGAAAGAAGTGAGTAGGCTGTAGACTTGTAAAAAATAATCCTCACACTGTAGCATGTCTGAGTCAACTCATCCTTTAAGATCAAAATGTGTAGCCCCTAAGGGCTGGCTTAAACTGACAAGTTAAGCCGGGACTTGTAATTAGTGAAGAAAATCCAAATACGTATCCCCCAAGGGCCGGCTTAAACTGACAAATTAAGCCGGGACTTATAATAAGTGAAGAAAATCCAAACACGTAGCCCCCAAGGGCCGGTTTAAACTGATAAGTTGAACCGGATCTTCAAAATTTGAAGCAACCTGCATTAGCCCCCAAGGGCCAAGTTTATTGCGGGATATGTACTTGGGACTTTTAATTAAGCTGCCTCTCAAAAGCTTATCATTGTATGCTGTAATCATTATCCCATTACTGTCTTTCAAGCAGAATTGACCATGCAGCAGTCGCAAGTAGGCGACTTAAAGAAAAACATCAAGACCCAGCAAACAGAAACTTCCAAGGCCAAGTCAAAATTGAAGGCCTCATTAGACGCAATTGAAAAGTTCAAAGCAGATTTTAACCTTGAGAGAGCCAGTTGGGAGACAGAGAAAAACACGCTGGTGAAGAGAGCTGAAGACACTAAGGCTGAGCTTAAGCCGGTGACTGAAGAGTTATCTGTTTTAAAGCAACATATTAATCAGATGAAAGTTGCCATCTTTGGTAAGATTCATACACTTGATCGTCCGTTTCAATAGTATTTTAAGCCGCTTGGTGACTCTTAATCTCGGCTGTTTATCTGACACGACCGCTGATGAACAGGCTCCAGGAACGCCAGTCTTGGCAAAAATATGCTGATGAAACTCAAGTCAGTGTATTCACTGACTGAGCAGTTATATACTGGTACCATGCAAAGTCTTGTGGCCCTATCAGGTGGAAAAAGACTGCCAAATCAGATCAAGACTGCGCTGGAGCAACTTTCAACAGCACCGGCTCAAGTCGCGGAATACAAACTGTCAGCCGCCCGAGCCGGAGCTATTTGTGCTCTTGGTCGGGCCAAAGCATGGGCAAATGAACTTGACCCGGAAGAAATAGCCACCGGTTGTCTAGAGTTCAAGGACGACGGGTCTGGTTTCGAGGAGCAAGACTTCAACAATTGCGTCAGAGAAATGCGACCCATCGCTTGCAAACTGATTGAAGATTTAAATCTAGACCATTATACTCTGGCTTATGATCATAACAACCAAAGGATTAAGCCGCCTGTCGTGGGAATGAGTCTGACAGTAAGAGTAGGGGGTACGTAAGAGGAGGCAGGATCCTAGCTACGGCGAGCATATACACACAGACTTACGAGTTCAGGCCCCTCTCGGAGGAGGTAAAAGCCCTACGTCTCGGTGCCGCTGAGGCTGGTCGACTGGATGTGTGTTGAAGTTACAGGGGGTGCGAACCCTTGTGCTAGAGGAGGGGGTGGCTTATATAGAGTGCACCAGGCCCCTCCAGCCCTCGGTTACACAGGGTTCAATGTGAGTTAAGACAGGGGCGTTACTGGTAACGCCTGCTATTAATGATCTTTATGACTACGGAGTGAATGCCTAACCGTTGCCATCCTGGGGTGACTGTAGGCCTTCTGTGCTCCGAGTGATCCTTTTGTACGGTCGAGTGTAGTGATCAGGTTGAGTGGAATTGGGATATCCGAGTGGAATCTTTCGTCGAGTGGATTACACTTCATGGTGATTTCAGTCGGTATCTTCTGTAGAACTTCGTATGTCTTTGACTCTAGGGCAGTGTCCTTAGGTAGGGTGTCTAGGTCAAGCCTATGACCCTACCCTAGGTACATGTCATCGTTGTTATCCCTCGAATGGATTGAGGTTCAAGTGAGGAAGGGTTGAAGTTGGTTCCGACTTGATTCAATGCTTCAGAGGCATTTCATCGAGGTTTTGAAAGCACTCGGGTACTTTAACCCTGCATCAGTCGCCTCGATCGATTCTAGCTTCACAGATCGCGGAGTGAATTATGCTGTAAATCCTCGAGTGAATTGGAGTGTGATATCTTTGATGCGATTGACTGCTCTGCGGTCTCCGGATCTCATGGGATTCGAAATTTTGGAGAAGCGTGCGGGACGGGGCGTGGCGCAGTAAACGGAACAAGTAGATAGGGGCTCCTCAATCTTTGTGCCACCTTTTTTGCCATGTATCAAGCCAGCGCCTGTTACAGGATGCGATAGGATTGCTCGGGCCCACGGGTCAGCCACTCGGAAGCGGGCCCATAAAAAGCACCGAGGCCGATGCGAGGCACTGTGTGTTCCATTCGTTCCCCTTTCTCTCCACTTCTCTGCCTTGTCTCTTCCTACTCGTCACACCCTCGCCCGTTCCTCTCGAGCTCCGCCACCATGGTGAAGGAGAAGACCGCGGCTCTGGAGCGCCCGAAGAAGGCGACGGCGAAGAGCAAGAAGACGGCTCGGGGGTCGTGGTCGCGGTCCGGTCTACCGCCAGGTTGGATCCAGGGGGACTGGATCTACTCCACCATCGTGAAGGAAGACTTGGAGAATCTCGCCCACGACGGCCTGATTGCTCATGGGTCCTGGAGATTGCCGGAGGGGGAATCCGAGCCCCAGTCGCGCGAGGGCGAGCGCGTCCTCCTCACCACCCACGTCGAGCAAGGTTTCTCCCTGCCCCCGCATCCGTTCTTTCGGGGTTTTTTGAACTTCTTCGGTGCTCAGATCCACCACTTTCCTCCCAACACAATCTCGTATCTTGCCGCATTTGTTTCGATGTGCGAAAACTTCCTTGGGTGTCAGCCGCTCTAGGGTCTGTTAAAACACATTTTCACTTGCCGATCTCAGTCGGTAAAGAAAGCTAACCCGGATGACAAAAAGATGGTGGGGTTTGGGATCCAAATGAGAGGTAGGAGTACTTTTCCGCCCATGACTTTTCTCGAGTCAGTTAGAGGATGGCAGTCGACTTGGTTTTACTGCAAAGACATCCCGACTCCTGGTCAGTCGACCGGCCTCCCCTCTTTCACTCTAGATAGACTCCGTCAGCCTTCTTCACTGAAAGTAACCACGGCTGAGAAGGGTGAGGTGTCCATGTTAGTCGACGCGGTCGTCGCATTGGTTCAAGGCGGAGTGACAGTATGGATCTGTTAGAGGTACTCCTCAGTCGACGCATCCAACCCTTGCAAGCCCGTGACCACCCTATGTGGATGTACTCGGGTCCAGAAGACACCACTAGAACCCACCCGGAGGAGGTTGGCGAGGAGACGGTGGCCCAGTGGCTCTGGAGCATTACTGGCAACAAGGATAACCCCCGGGGGTCTAGGAGGATTTTTTTTCATTCGACGCCCATAATGCACCCGGAGAGGTCGGGCGTTTCTAGTTGAGTGTTTATGACTTCTTTGATATGTAACTGTCTTGAAATCCGCTTGATACTTGTAACCTGTGTCTTGTAGGTTTTCACCAAGATGTACGCGATGCCGAACGGGGAGCAACACCAGGAAGGAGTAGAGAGTGATGGAGAGAGCGTTGATTATGAGTATGCAGATGACAGTGAGGACTCTGGCAGTAGTGAGAAAGTTGACTCACCGCCCCGCTCTGAACGGCATTCCAAGTAGTCGCAGGACCCTGCGGGAGGACGTGGCAAAGCAGTCCCACCGAGTGCAAAAATTCCGAAGCACACTCAGACTTCAACCCCAGAGCCATCGGACAAGGCCGCGAAGCAGGCCAAAGTTGTTCCACTGAAACCCCGGAAGGCCCTGCCCAGGATCAAGGTGGCCGTGCCTGTTGCTTCAGCGTAAGAGTTTCTTTTCCTTGTCTTTCGTTTCCACTGTGAACTTCTTCTCTTGTTTAACCGAGTGAAATTTGGAACTTCCAGTGCTACTACTTCTGCAACTTCTATGGTTATTGATGAGGAGCGGGATGATGCGGAGACCACAGACGTGGCCACATCTCGGGCAGGTATGATTCCACAGCCATGCTTTTACTCTGCCGACTATTTTGATGGACGACTGAAATCTTACTGTCGAGTGTTTTGCAGTGCCGACAAATGTTATCCAGCTTCCAGATGATGATGACGATGAGGAAGTACCTCAAAGGAGTACAGGGAGAAGGGGTAGGGCTTCTAGCAGGAGGATACCTGCCAGCAAAGTGCCTCGCCCGGCATCTGACCAACCGATGATCCAGTACAGGCTACTGTCTCTTTTGCTGATCCTCTGTCGACTGACCAGCCTTCAGCGTTGACTGCTCAGACTTCTGGTCCGATTGCACAACCTCTAGCTCCAACTCCACCAGCCACATCATCGGTTCCCTTATCCACTCCATTTGCTCTGCATCACATCCCGGAGGACCAAGTAGGAGCTACCAAGGAAGCTATGATCCAGGTGGGTCTGATGATGGACCGACTGAAAGTGGTGTATGACACCAGCAAGGCCGCCTATGATGCCCACTCTGCTCTTCAAGCCAATGTCCGAGTAAGTGGGATTGTAAGTTGATTTCCGATTGGTTTTCCAACTTGATTCTTGCTCTGTTAGGATATGCTATCTGAAAACTGCTGCTTTATTATTCGTAAGATGTTGGTCTGCTCCTTGCATTTGTACACCCACTGGGTGTTTTTTGTAGCTATGTAGCTCTTTTACTCGAATTAGACAAGTTGTGTCGAGTGAGTTCTTGGTCTAGTGGGGGCATGCTGAGTGCACCCACTGGGTGTAGTCCCCGAGACCGCGGTCGACTGCGGGTAGTCGACGGTGGTCTTAGAACAAACCTGGTTTTTTTGTAGCTGAGTAGCTCTTCCACTCGAGTTTAGACATGTCATGTTGAGTGGGATCTCTGTCCAGTGGGGGCACGCTGAGTGCACCCACCGGGTGTAGTCCCCGAGACCGCGGTCGACTGCGGGCAGTCGGCGGTGGTCTGAGAACAAATGTTGTTGTTGCTGTTTTTTTACTCCTTCCACTTGGGCTAGGCTGACCATGCCAAGTGGGAAATCGAACTAGTGGGGGTACGCTAAGTGCACCCACTAGGTGTAGTCCCCAAGATGCTGTTGAATGTTTGATTCGGCGGCAGTCTTAGAACTCCATTGCCATAACAATTTGGTCTTTCACTTTTTCACTCGGAAGTAATTGATCTTTGTAACTGTTGATTGATTTATCTTGTTGTTGATTGTAGAAATCTTGCGAGCTCGGGACTTAGTATGCTGCCTTGAAACAGGAGAAAATCCAACTCAAGCTTGACCTGGATCTGGCCAAGGAGAACCTGAAGAAGGCTCAAGATGAAGTGGCAATCATGGGAGGTAACGATTCTTCGACTGCGTGCCTTGTCATTTTTCTTTTCCCATTCCCTTTTGAGGCGAGTGAGTGATTCCACTTGAACATATGTGCATAGTGAAAACCGTTAACTCCAAGCCCGACTGAAGAATATTGTTTCTTTAGACAAAAATGAAGCAGGCCTTGGAGCAGAAGGATCTTGACCTTGCGGGGGCACAGAAGACGGCGCACGAGAAGACTGAACTGGCTGACAGGAAACTAGCTTCAGTCGGCAAGTTGGAGGAGGAGAATGCCAAGCTGAAGACTGATGTTGATGAGGCAAAGAAAGAAGCAGAACAACTGAAGGAGGAGAAGGTGGCCTTGGCTGACAAAGTGGATGTTCTCACTCGGAAGAGGGACGAACTGGAAGCTTATCTGGGTGGTCTTGCCAAGAAGATGTTCCTCATGCTTGAAGGTATTTTCCCTCGTCCGACTGGATCAAAAACTTCTTCACAACGCTGCCGCCAACTCACTATTTTTCTCTCCGTGCAGAGTTATGTTAGAATTTTGAGGATGAAACTGGGCGGATCGAGACAGGACTGGACCCCGTCAAATCTCCCATTAATGATGAAGCTGCCATGAACATGCTGCGACAGGAATCTCGCCTTGCCAGCGTCTTGGACTATGTGGCTCGACTGAAGGTTGCATTGTCGCAAATAGACAAGGAGATGTGGCCAGAGGATGTGCTTCTGAATGACCTCGAGTCACTAATGACTCGACTCAATGACATCCCTGACCGAGTTCAAGCATGGAAGAAGTCAGCTGCTCACTGTGGTGCTGATGTGGCTCTATCACTCGCCCGTGTTCATTGCAAGGACGTGAAGGAAGAGAAGTTGAAAGCTCTTTAGGTGGCAAACACCAAGAAACTTTATTTTCAATCTTTATGGAGACTTTCATCGACGCAGCCACTAGCATCACAGACGGCATCGACTTGGATGCTTTCGTTGAGCCAGCAAGCCCTCCTCCTGCCGAGTGAAAAACTTGATAACTTGACTTTATTTGCCTCGGAATGCCGAGTGATTTTGTAATCGTTAAACTCTTTCGGGCCTGACGCCTGAGTACTTCTGCTTGTGGTTCTGAACCTCGCTGGATTTATCTGAATCTTGGTTGCTTTATTCGAATGCAGTTGCTTTGTCTTCAATGTTCTTGGATTTTTTGACTTAGGCGAATCTGAAATCGCAGCTAAGTCTCCGAGTGAGAGGATTGCTCTTCGCCCAGAGTAGACGTTGTACTTGTGGTGCAGCTCAGAGTGCATCCAGACGTTGTACTTGTGGTGCAACTCAGAGTGCATCCAGGCGTTGTACTTGTGGCGCAGCTCAGGGTGCACCTCGTTCCTCCCGAGTGGGAGGATTGCTCTCCACTCGGCGTGTTTTTTGAAATTTAGGCGAGTTCGGGGTCGCAGCTAAGTCTCCGAGTGAGTGGGTTGCTCTTCACTCGGAGAATGTTTTGTAACTTAGGCGAGTACGGGATCGTAGCTAAGCCCCTGAGTGAGAGGATTGCTCTTCACTCGAAGTGTTTTATAACTCAGGCGAGTACGGGATCACAGCCAAGCCCCCGAGTGAGAGGGTTGCTCTTCACTCGGAGTGTTTTATAACTAAGGCGAGTACGGGATCATAGCTAAGCCCCCGAGTGAGAGGGTTGCTCTTCATTTGGAGTGATTTGTAACTTAGGTGAGTACGGGATCGCAGCTAAGCCCCTGAGTGAGAGGGTTGCTCTTCACTCGGAGTGTTTTTGAAACTTAGGCGAGTACGGGATCGCAGCTAAGCCCCAGAGTGAGAGGGTTGCTCTTCATTTAGAGTGTTTTGTAATTTAGGCGAGTACGGGATCGCAGCTAAGCCCCTGAGTGATAGGGTTGCTCTTCACTCGGAGTGTTTTTGAAACTTAGGCGAGTACGGGATCGCAGCTAAGCCCCCGAGTGAGAGGGTTGCTCTTCACTTGAAGTGTTTTATAACTTAGGCGAGTACGGGATCGCAGCTAAGCCCCCGAGTGAGAGGGTTGCTCTTCACTCGGAGTGTTTTATGACTTAGGTGAGTACAGGATCACAGCTAAGCCCCCAAGTGAGAGGGTTGCTCTTCACTCGGATTATTTTTGAAACTTAGGCGGATCTGGTTCACAGCTAAGCCCCCGAGTGAGAGGGTTGCTCTTCACTCGGAGTGTTTTTGAAACTTAGACGAATCAAGTTCACGGCTAAGCCACCCACTAGGGGGTTTGGACACATATTTATGCAAAAACAATCATCAGGAGACTGCGGAAATCATGTCCTTGATAAACAATCTGAAAGGTACTTCTTATTACATCTCGACAATCCGAGTGTTTAGGTATAAAAGCAGCGGAGCAGATCCACGTTCCAAGAGCGCGGCTCATCTTGCTTCTTGGCTACGTTGTAGAGGTGATATTCCCCGTTGTGGAGCACCTTGGTGATGATGAAGGGTCCTTCCCAAGCAGGAGCGAGCTTATGAGGCCGTTGTTGATGCACTCGGAGCACAAGGTCTCCTTCTTGAAATGCTCGACCTTTGACATTTCGGGCATGGAATCGACGAAGGTCTTGCTGATAAATAGTCGACTGGATCAAAGCCATCTCTCGCTCTTCCTCCAGAAGATCAACAGTGTCTTCACGTGCTTGCTCTGGCTCGGCCTCCGAGAAAAGTTCCACTCGAGGTGCATTGTGCAGCAAGTCGCTCGGAAGCACGGCTTCAGCCCCATACACCATGAAGAAAGGGGTTCGACCGGTTGGGAGTTGTCCTCAATCCCCAAAGAATGGACGGGGTGTAGAGATGCTCCAAGAACACATTACTGGGAATAGGCTTCCGAGTGGAACCTATTTTCGCCAGATCATCAGCTGCTTGATTCTTGAGTCGGGGAACGTGGTGGAGCTCTAACCCTTCAAACTTCTTCTCTAACTTCCTTACTGCATTGCAATATCCGGTCATGGAGGGACTCCGGACATCCCATTCTGTCATCACTTGATTAACCACCAAATCTGAGTCTTCGTATACCATCAGGCGACGGACGCCAAGTGAAATGGCCATACGCAACCCGTAGAGAAGTGCTTCGTACTCAGCTTCATTGTTGGAGGAATCAAAGTGAATCTGGAGAACATAACTGAGCTTGTCACCTCTTGGGGATACCAGAACTACTCCAGCACCAGAACTGTTTAACATCTTGGATCCATCAAAGAACATGGTCCAGTGTTCCGAGTGAACTTGAGTCGGCTGCTGTTGCTCAATCCACTCGGCCAGGAAATCTGTGATTGCTTGAGATTTGATTGCCCTTTTTGCTTCAAACTTGATATCCAGAGGGAGAAGTTCAATCGCCCACTTAGCCACTCGACCGGTTGCATCTCGATTGTTCAAATTTTTTGACAATGGAGCATCACTGACGACTAAAACGAGTGGTCTGCGAAGTAATGTGCAACTTTCTTCATGGTCAAATAAATTCCATAGACGAGCTTCTGGTAATGCGGATACCTTTGCTTGGACAGAGTCAAGACTTCATAAATGTAATACACTGGGTGTTGAACTTTGTAAGCTTTGCCTTCTTCCTCCCGCTCGACTGTGAGCACTGTGCTGACAACCTGTCCAGTGGCTGCAATATCTATAGAGGCTCTTTGCTGACTGGGGCAGCAAACACCGGCTGGGTGGAAAGTAGGGCTTTGAGCTCTACAAATGCTACTTCAGCTTCATGAGTCCACTCGAATGTATCAAACTTTTTCATCAGTCGGTAAAGAGGCAATGCCTTTTAACCGAGACGAGAAATGAATCGATTCAATGCAGCAAAACAACCTGTAAGCTTCTGAACATCATGCACACGCACAGGGTGTTTCATTCAGAGAATTGCTCCAATCTTTTCTGGGTTTGTGTCGATCTCTCGTTCGAAAACGAGAAAACCGAGCAACTTCCCTCCTGGGACTCTGAATGTGCACTTGGATGGATTAAGCTTGATGTCATATCTTCTTAGGTTGGCAAAGGTTTCAGCTAGGTCAGTCAGCAGGTTGGAACTCTTGTGCGTCTTGACCATGATATCATCCATGTATGCTTCCACGTTTCGACTGATTTGAGTGAGAAGGCACTTCTGAATCATGCGCATGAACGTGGCACCAGCATTCTTGAGACCAAAATGCATAGTAACATAGCAAAAACATCTGAATGGGGTGATGAAGGCCATTTTTATTTCATCGGGCCAATACAGTCGGATCTGATGGTACCTGGAATATGCATCCAAAAAGGACAAATGCTCACACCCCGCAGTCTAGTCGACAATCTGATCGATGCGGGGGAGAGGAAAGTGATGTTTCAGGCAGGCCCGATTGATATGCTTGAAGTCAATACACATACGAAGTGAGTCATCTTTCTTGGGAACCATGACGATGTTGGCGAGCCACTCGAAGTGTTATATCTCGCGGATGATCTCAGCTGACAGGAGCCAATCCACTTCCTCGCCAATCGCCTTCCTCTTCTCCATGGCGGACCGACGGAGATGCTCTTTGACAGGTTTTGCTTTTGGGTCGACACGTAAATGGTGCTCAGCCAGTCTCCTGGGTACACCCGACATGTCTGATGGTTTCCATGCAAAGATGTCCCAATTCCCACGAAGGAACTGGATGAGCGCTTCTTCCTATTTACTGTCGAGTGTTGTTGAGATGTGGGTCGGAGCAGCAGTGGGGTCTTCCAGGTGAATATGGACAGGCTTTGTCTCACCGGCCGACCGAAATGCGGACTCTGAGGCAGGCTTCTTAGCTCGCAATAAATCACTCGGATCTGCATTTTTCTTGTATTCCTCCATCTCTACCGCTACCATCTGCTCGTCAGCAATTTTTGAGCCTTTTTGAAGGCACTCTTCTGCTCTCTGCCTATTTCCCGTGACTGTGATCACACCTCTGGGTCCGGGCATCTTCAACTTGAGATATACGTAACATGGTCGAGCCATGAAACGAGCATATGCGGGCCTGCCCAGAATAGCATGATAAGCACTGTGGAAATCCGCCACCTCAAACGTCAACTTCTCCTTGCGGTAATTCTTGGAATCACTAAAAACCACATCAAGAGCAATCTGTCCGAGTGACTTTGCCTTTTTTTGGGGATGACAGCGTGGAACTGCATGTTGCTTTCACTGAGTTTGGACATTGGAATGCCCATCCCCTGGAGGGTCTCAACATACAGAATGTTCAAACCATTGCCACCATCCATAAGGACTTTAGTCAGTCGGGTGCCCCCAACGACTGGGTCGACCACCAACGCTTGCCGCCCTCGGGTAGCAACGTGCGCTGGGTGATCAGACTGGTCGAATGTAATGGGAGTCTTCAACCACTTCAAGTACGTCGTAGTTGCCGGAGCAACCATGTTCACTTCTCTGTTGATGACCTTCAGTCGACTTTTGCTCTCGACATCAGCAAAAATCACCAAAGTAGCGTTGATATTGGGATAACCATCGTCTTCTTCCTTCTCTTCATCCTTAACAGAGTCCTTCTCAGTGGGCTGACCTTCTCGGAACTGCTGAATCAGGAGTCGACATTGTTGAGTGGTATGCTTGGGCATAATCAGGTTACCCTCTTCATCCTTTTTCATGTGGATGTGACACGGCAAGTCCAAGACGTCCTGGCCTGACTAATACTTCACCTTTTTGGGCACCCACGGCCCCTTAGGCTTGCCATTGAACTTTCCTTGATTCAGAACTGCGGCCTCGGCGGGACCTGCAGGTTCAGCTTTACATTTTTGCTTCTAACTGGTGTTTCCACCTCCAGTGTCTTGGTTGACTGGTGTCCCTTTACCATTACGGAGTCGGTCTTCTTCTTCACCGTTTGCATACCGAGTGGCTATTTCCATCATTCGGCTTAGAGACATGTCTTCGGATCGACCAAACTTCAGGATGAGCTCTCTGTACCGGACGCCCTCTTTGAAGGCGCAAACTGCCTGGTGCTCTGACACATTTTCCACCACATGGTGAAGGGTAGTCCATCTCTGGATGAAGTCTCTCAAAGTTTCATTCGGCTTCTGAACGCAGTGTTGAAATTCAGTCAGCCCAGGTCGCTTGCAGGTGCCCTCGAATGTCTTGATGAACACTCGGGCTAAATCTTCCCAACAGAAAATACTTCCAGGGGCCAACTGATTCAACCAAGCTCCGACCGAACCTTCAAGCATCAAGGGGAGATGCTTCATGGCTACATCATCGTTGCCCCCACCAATCTGTACAGTCACTCGGTAATCTTCTAGCCAAGTGTCTGGCTTCAACTCACCGGTGAACTTGCTTACTTCGGCAGCCAATCTGAAGTTGGGAGGGATCTCAGCGGCTCGGATGGCTCTACTGAAACACTCGCGCCCAGAAACAAATGCTCTGCTTCCAATCGGACGGTCTCTGTCTTGACCTTCTCTGTTGCTCTGCCCCTGTTGACCATACCTTGCACGAGGAGTGATCTCGCATCGAACCCAGGCTCTCTTGGGTTAACTGGGGCTCTCCGCTCGTCACCATACAGGCGCCTATCGTCATACCGCCGGGGCGCGTATGACCCGCCCCTCGGAGGAGGCGTAGGCACTCGACGGCGGTCATCACGAGGATCAAACTGCCCATGGCCCCGACCAAGGTACTGATCTTGGCGGTAACCACGATCTTCACGCCGCAGAGGCGATCTCGGGCTATGCGCCGACTGAACTGTGTCTGCAACCACAGATCTGCTATGGATTCAGTTGCGTGATTGAGAAAGAACCGAGTTCTGTTCACCTGCTGCCCAGAGCAGCGCTCGGATCTACAGCAAACCTCTACCAGCTTCTGAACAAGACGGCTGAATTGACTTTGCTATGCGTGCTGCTACTGCGACATTTTGAATCGGAGTATGGTATACCTGAGGTTCAGGCAGAAACAGTTGTCGTGGCCGTCGACTGGATCCAGGGATCTGCTGATGGGTGCGTTCGTCGAGTGACTCTTGGAGATTCTCCAAACGCGTATGCTCAGCAAAGGTGGCTAAGTGCGCAGCCTCCAAGGCCCGAGCCTCAGAGGACTCCCCAACGATGGGGGTCAGGAGCGCCTGGACGTTGCGGCGATGCAGCTCCTCCCTCTGCTCCGCACTAAGGGCTTGGGGATAGTATTCGTCATGATCGCGCGACGGGTCGTCGTAGCCGCCGCCGCCGCCACGACGAAATCCGGGCGGGCTGCATTGGGAGTCAACCATGAGAACTTCCGCCGCAGGGTCGTTGCTCTTGCACTCGGAAAGAGTGTCCGAGTGACCAGCCGGCAGATCGAATGATTCGTAGAGAGGTTCGTCGGGCTCAATTGCGCGACTAGAGGGGTGGTCGACTGGCGAACCACCACATGCTTCACCTATCGCTCGAGCCGCGATCGACCGGATAGCTTGCGACGGCGAACAGCGAGGAGCGAGGAACATGCGGGAGCCGACCGATACTGAGTCGACAGCTGCCACAGGAGGACGCCGCAAGCACTCGCATGAAAGTGCGTCGCCCCGCGGACAGGGAGAGTCTCGACGTCGAGGGGGGCTTCTTGGAGCCAGGCAGAGTCGTCGGTGATGAAGACGAGCGCTCCGAGGTGGACCTCGTGGCCCAGGGACAAACCACTGCCAGAAACCATGTTGATGGAGATCAGAAAACAGCAACCGAAAGTTGCTAAGACGCCGGCCCCATGATGGGCGCCAACTGTCGTGGGAATGAGTCTGACAGTAAGAGTAGGGGGTACGTAGGAGGCAGGATCCTAGCTACGGCGAGGATGTACACACATATTTATTAGTTCAGGCCCCTCTCGGAGGAGGTAAAAGCCCTACGTCTCAGTGCCGCTGAGGCTAGTCGACTGGATGTGTGTTGAAATTACACGGGGTGCGAACCCTTGTGCAAGAGGAGGGGGGTGGATTATATAGAGTGCGCCAGGCCCCTCCAGCCCTCGGTTACACAGGGTTCAGTGTGAGTTAAGACAGGGGCATTACTGGTAACGCCTGCTATTAATGATCTTTATGACTACGAAGTGAATGCCTCACCGTTGCCATCATGGGGTGACTGTAGGCCTTCTGTGCTCCGAGTGATCCTTTTGTACGGTCGAGTGTAGTTATCAGGTCGAGTGGAATTGGGATATCCGAGTGGAATCTTTCGTCGAGTGGATTACACTTCAGGTTGATTTCAGTCGGTATCTTCTGTAGAACTTCGTATGTCTTTAACTCTACAGCAGTGTCCTTGGGTAGGGTGTCTAGGTCAGGCCTATGACCCTACCCTACGTACATGTCATCGTCACCACTAGCTCATGATGTTGTCAACCTTATCCCTCCTCGGCATAAGCATATCTTTGCTCTTGACGTTGATCATTCTATTATACTCAATGATGAAGCCACTTTCAAAGCTTTAACCGGCATCGACTGGACTGCGGCTAATTTTCAGATGATCGAAGAAGAAGAAGAAGAACCGGCGCGGGATGACCCGGAGACATCAACTCGTCGTGGCGAAGAAAACTAACACTAGGTGGCTCTCAAGCCGAGGTACAAGCATACTGTTTCGGAAAATACTTTGCTCCAAACTTGCAGGCTCATGGTGGCCTTGTAATAGGCTAGTTTTAAAACAATGATCTGTCATGCCTTCGTGCATGTTAGCCTTTACCTGTTGAACCGCCAATTTTATCTTTATGACCCGCCTGATATGTGTGTTTATATAGGCCATGTTGTTATTTATATTTCGGTTGAAAATTTTGCATGTCCTATAGAATTGACTGATAGTGTCAGCTCACATCACCATATGCAGTAAGGGTGAAAACCCAAAGATTTGTAAGTGCCAGACTTCGATAAAGCCTGCTGGCGACTCAAAGTCCATAGCCAGGGCGGGTTACCAAACCCAAAATTGCTCAAATATGAAGCATATAATCAGGGTTGCACAACCCGGATTGTCAAAAAATGGACTTAGCAGAAAAAATCTTTAAAGGACACAAATCCAAAATACTTAGAAGAAAGATTCAGCAAAAATCTCAAAGAGTTGTCTGGCCGGCTCACCAAAACACGGCTAGATTGGCTAGCAAAGCCATGTGCTTTCATAGGCCGCACAGCCTTAGAGTTAATCCTAGCTCACTGTAAGTCGGCTCTCACATGACAAAAACCACCGCTTTAACTTTAACGAGTTCAGGGTCTTGAAAAAGATTGACTGTTAAGAGTTTGGTGGGTCACTCAGGATTACCTGGCGGAGTACCAAGTTGCAAACAGGAAGGATAACTCGAGATTCAGCATCCACGCCTGGTCAAGAGGGTATGAAAGCTAAACCCGGTGGGTTGGAAGCCCCCAAGTGACCTTATGAGCAAATAATAAAGACTCGGATACTCAGAAATGAAACAATAGAGGCCCTGAATTATCAGGGATGCCGGCATTATTATATTGATCATAAAAAATATACACTAATAAATGTATGTACAATCAACGAGAGCCAGTGGCTCAGCTGTAATATGGCCGAAGATGAGCAATATTCCAGGGCCAGCGGGTTTCCTCCTCCGACTTGCGTGAATCCTTGTGCTCTCGTACATCAATGAGGTAATACAACCCGTTATTCAAGTTCTTACTGACCACAAAAAGGCCCTTCCCAAGGTGGGGATAACTTGTGCATATCCGTTTGATCTTGGATGAGCCGGAGCACCAAGTCGCCTTATTCAAACGTCCGGGTCTTAACTCTGTAACTATGATAGTGAGGCAGATCTTGTTGATATATTGCCGAACGAGCCATCGCCAGATCTCGCTCCTCATCCAAAGCATCGAGTGCGTTTTGACGTGCCATTTCATTATCAGCTTCAACATAAGCCGCCACACGAGGAGAGTCATGACGGATATCACTTAGAAGAACCACCTCTGCCCCGTAGACCATGAAGAAAGGCGTATAGCCTGTTGACCTATTGGGAGTGGTGTTGATGCTCCAAAGTACTGAAGGTAACTCCTCGACCCAACAACACGGTGTTCGCTGCAAAGGAACCATAAGCCGGGGCTTGATGCCTCTCATGATTTCTTGATTAGCCCTCTTAGCTTGACCATTAGACTAGGGATGAGCCACAGAGGAGACGTCAAGATGAATATGCTCCTGTTGACAGAATTCTCTCGTAGCACCCTTAGACAGATTAGTGCCATTATCAGTTATGATACTATGAGGGTAACCAAAATGGAAGATCACTTTCTTTATGAACTGAACTGTCATCGCCGCATCACACTTGCTGACCGGCTCTGCCTCAACCCACTTGGTAAATTTGTCAACCACCACCAAGAGGTGGGTTTTATTATCCTTAGACCTCTTGAAAGGTCCAACCATATCAAGCCCCCAGACTGCAAACGGCCAAGTAATTGGAATCATCCTCAACTCTTGAGCCGACACATGAGCCCGTCGAGAAAATTTCTGACACCCATCGCACTTACTGACGATATCCTCGGCATCAGCATGAGCCGTCAACCAATAAAACCCATGACGAAAGGCTTTAGCCACTAGAGATTTAGAGCCGGCATGATGACCACAATCACCTTCATGGATTCTCTTAAAATCTCATGATCTTCCTCACGAGAAACACAACGCTGGAATACACCTGTGACACTGCATCGATACAACTCGCCATTGACAATAGTCATAGACTTAGACCGCCGGGTTATCTGTCTGGCCAAAGTTTCATCCTCTGGTAACTTGCCTCGGGTCATATAAGCCAAGTATGGAACTGTCCAATCAGGAATAGCATCAAGAGCCTCCACCAACTGTGCCTCCGAGTCAAGAATAGCAAGATCCTCTTCTGATGGCAATTTGACTGAAGGATTATGCAACACATCAAGAAATACATTAGGAGGTACCAGCTTACGTTGAGACCTAAGTCGGCTCAATGCATCAGCCGCCTCATTCTTCCTTCGATCAAGATGCTCCACCTGATAACCTTTGAAGTGACCAGCAATATTGTCAACCGCCCGGTGATAAGTCTCCATGAGCGGGTCTTTGGAATCCCAAGTGCCTAAAACTTGCTGAGCCACCAAATCTGAGTCACCAAAGCACCTGACCCGGCTTAAATTCATCTCTTTGGCCATCCGAAGGCCATGGAGCAGAGCCTCATACTCAGTCGCATTGATAGTACAGGGAAACATCAACCTTAAAACATAACAAAATTTATCACCTCGTGGGGAAGTAAAAATCACTCCAGCCCCCGAGCCTTCTAATTGCCTGGACCCATCAAAGTGAATAGTCCAATATGTGTTATCAGGCTTCTCCTTAGGCGTTTGCAACTCCATCCAGTCATTGATGAAATCCACAAGAGCCTAAGATTTGATAGTTGTCCTTGGCACATACTTCAAACCATGGGGTCCAAGCTCAATGCCCCACTTAGCCACTCGGCCTGTAGCCTCTCTGTTCTGAATAATATCCGCAAAGAGGAAGAACTGACCACTGTAATGGGATGGCCAAGAAAATAATGCTTCAGCTTACGACTGGCCATGAACACCCCATATACCAGTTTCTACCAATGTGGGTATCATTGTTTAGACTCAATTAACACCTCACTGACATAATAAGCCGGCCTCTGGACCGTCTACTCCTTACCCGTCTCCTTACGTTCCACTACAATCGCCACACTGACAGCTCTGCTGTTAGCCGCCACGTATAAAAGCAGGGGTTCTTTCTCAATGGGAGCCGCAAGGACGGGCGGCTCAGCTAGCTACTTTTTGAGTGCCTCAAATGCCTCATTAGCCGTGTCACTCCAAACAAAATGGTCTGTTTTCTTCATCATCTGGTATAAAGGAATTTCCTTCTCTCCCAGGCGGCTTATGAACCGGCTTAAAGCGGCGATACGACCCATCAGGCGCTGGACGTCATTGACACACGCCGGCTTAGCCAACGAAGTAATACCTCTATCAGAGACCAGCAAACCCAAGAGCTTGCCTGCAGGCACACCAAAGACACACTTGGCCGGGTTAAGCATCATCTTGTAGACCTGGAGATTGTCAAAGGTTTCTTTCAAATCATCCCATAGAGTCTCCCTCTTTCTAGACTTGACAACAATATCATCCACATAAGCATGAACATTGCGCCCAATATGGTCATGAAAACAGTTCTGGACACAACATTGATAAGTCACCTCCGCACTCTTGAGCCCAAAAGGCATAGACACATAGAAGAAAGCCCCAAAAGGTGTGATAAAAGTCGTCTTCTCTTGGTCTTTAACTGCCATCTTAATCTGACGATAACCGGAATAAGCATCCAGGAAGCACAAACGCTCACAACCCGCCGTGGCATCTATGATCTGATCAATACGGGGAAGAGCAAAAGGATCAGCTGGACAAGCCTTATTGAGGTCTGTATAATCCACACACACATACACCAGGTGCCATTTTTCTTAAGTACCAGCACCAGGTTAGCCAAGCACTCAGGGTGAAAAACTTCAACGATGAACCCGGCCGCCAAGAACTGGGCCACCTCTTCTCCAATGGCCTTACGTCTGTCTTTATTAAAACGGCGAAGGAACTGCTTCACCGGCTTAAACTTAGGATCAATATTGAGAGTGTGCTCGGCGAGTTCTCTCAGTACACCTGGCATGTCTGAGGGCTTCCATGCAAAGATGTCCCGATTCTCACGGGTGAACTCGATGAGCGCGCTTTCCTATTTCAGATTCATGTTAGCACTGATAGTGAACTGCTGAGATGAGTCGCCGGGAATAAAGTCAACCTGTTTAGTATCATCAGCCGACTTAAACTTCAGCAGAGGGTCTTGTTCTGTGGTGGGCTTCTTCAAAGGGGTCATATCAGCCGGGTCAACATTATCCTTATAAAACTTAAGCTCCTCTGTGGCACAAGCAGACTCAACATAAGTAGCATCACCTTCTTCACATTCCTAAGCAATCTTTCTATTACCATGGACTGTAATGGTACCCTTACGTCCTGGCATCTTAAGCTGCAGATACACATAACAAGGTTGTGCCATAAATTTGGCATAAGCCGGCCGTCCAAACAAAGTATGGTAAGGGCTCTTGATCTTAACCACTTCAAACCATAACGTCTCTGCCATGTAATCATAATGATCTCCGAAAGCCACTTCCAAAGCAAACTTGCCAATGGAATATGCCGACTTACCAGGTACCACGCCATGAAAGACTGTAGAGGACGGCTTAAGATCCTTATCAGTCAAGTTCATTCGGCGAAAGGTATCATAATTGTCACAGCCCTAGAATAATGCTTGTAATTAGTGGCATTGCATCCATGCACCATGTCTAAATTATGAAAGTTGAACTGAGGGAATTTTGAAAGCCTCAAAATCCAGTTAAAAGAAGGGCAAAGAACCCTGAAAAATTGCATTCAGTGTTTCCAAAATGTTCCTATTATTTGTTGGATATTTTTGGCAAGGCTTTTGCAGCAAACCAAAAATAATGGACATCTTTATCGAATATTTTGGGCATGGAATTTAAATTATTATTGTATTTGAATTTGGAATTATATTCATAATATATAGAATATATTTTCAAATAACTTTGAAATGTTTTATGTGCTTTTGGAAAAGTCCATCTAGCAACATAAAATTGTTCAGAGGATTTTGGCACTGGTTTGAAACTGTTGGAATTTCAAATAGTGGCAAGATTCAAACCAAAACAGAAAACAGAAATAGAAAAGAATAAAAAGGGGAAGACCTACCTGGCGCTTACCTGCCGCCCAAGTGGCCAGCCCAGCCCACCAGCGCCCCCCTTGTCATCTTCCTCCTCTGCCAGAAGGACTGGGCGCGTGGTCGCCCCGCGCGCGCACGCTCTTCGTCAGCTCCTGCTTGCTGCTTCCCCCGGGACGCCCTGGACGACGCCACGTTTTCCCCTGGATTGCCTCGTCCTCTCCCGTGCCTCTCTTCTCCTCAGCTCTCCTTTCTCCCGCAGCTGCCGAGCGCCTCACCGACGCGCCAAGAAGCTCCGCCTCGTTCCCCTCTTCCTCCTCACCGAGCCACATGGTGCCTGAAGCCCCTGGACACCGCCAGCACCGCCGTTCCCCTCGTCGATCACCGTGGATCCTCGCCATCGATTTGGGAGTTACAGGGCCTCCGCGACCTCATCGACGACGCCTTTGAGTTTGCTATGAGCTTCTGCTTGTTTCCCCCTTAGCTCCATGCTCGTTTTCTTCCGCTAGCACCGTTTTCCACCGCGGCCGTGAGCTCAGCGCCGCCGCATTCGTCACCGTCGTCACTACAGGGAGAAATAGTCGTGCCCGAGCACGTAGTCGTGCTCCTGCTGTCTCGTGGATTCCACCTAGCGTGTTGGTTTGCTCGGCTGTGAGCTGCAACCTCACGCATGACCGAGTCAGTGCTTCGGCCGCCGCCAAAGCTCGCCGCCGTTGTTGATTCCAGCCACCCCAGCGACTGCTGCCACCACCAACTGACGTGCCCCGATGCGCTGCGTCCGTAGAACCCAGCCACGCGAGCTCCCGTCGCCGGAAACAGCCGGGAGGGCAACTCCGGCGTCCTTGGATTAGCGCCGGCGACTAAACACCAATTTGCTGACGTGGCCTTAATTAGTGTAGGGCTAATTACCCTCTAGTTACACTGACAAGTGGGCCCAGCCCTGCTAACAGTTATTAGGTTAGGTTAATTAACCCTGTCAGTTAACTGACTCAATGACAGGTAGGCCCCACCAGTCAGCTTTGACTTTGGTCAGCCGCTGACGTCACCCTGACGCTGTGCTGACGTCGTAAATACATTTACTGGAATATTCATATTTCTAAATAAATTGGAAATTCCAGAAAATGTTTAAAACTTCTAAAAATCATAGAAAATCAACTGTAACTCCAAATGAAATAATTTATATATGAAAAATTATCAGAAAAATCCAATCTATCCATCTGTACCATTTTCATTCATGTTTGAGCAAGTTAACCTCACTGTTTAGGATGAAGCATGATTAGGGCAAATTTCATAATAGGTTTGGAGTTGGAATTTGATGTAGTTTTGAATTCCACTTCAATTAAAATGACTTTCTGTTGCATTAGCCCAAATCACAGCATATTGCCATGTCATGATCATGCATCATATTGTTGCATTGCATCGATTGTGTTCTTTCTCTGTTGCCGGTGTTTGTCCCCTCTCAGTAGACGTTGTTCCAATGATGTGATCGATGACACCGATGAAGAGCTATACTATCTTCAGAAGTGCCAGGCAAGCAAAACCCCCTTGTTCATTCTGATACAATCCCACTCTCTCACTTCTGCTCTATTTTACTGCATTAGGACAACAACGTTTCAACTGTTACATGCTGCGGTAGTTGAACCCCTTTCCTCTGCATGACCTGTCATTGCCACAGTAAATAGATGAAACCCACTAGCATGAGTAGGAGTTGTTTGAGCCCTGATGTGCCTACTCATTCATGCTTGTTGTCATGCCTGCTACTGCTTAGAGTTGAGTCAGGTCTGATTCATCGGGGATGAATTGGAATGTGGCGAACATGTCCTACTGTTGAGAGCTAAGTGTGTGAACACGATTTGGTAAAGGTAGCGGTGAGAGGCCATGTAGGAGTACATGGTGGGTTGTCTCATTGAAACCGTCCTCAAGAACTGAGTTCTGTGTTTGTGATCCATGAACAGCTACTACCACACATTGGGCTCCAGGCACTCCAAGCTCCCTCGACTTATTAATCAACCTGATCTCTGTCCAGGAGTTGCAACTAGTTTCTGGTGTTTGTAGGTAGTGCTAGTAGTCTACCAAGTGGCACCCGGTACAGGTGGGCTTGGGACAGACTAGGTGCAGTGGCACGGTGTACCAAGTGGCACCCGGATGGTGGGCTTGGGAACCCTGCTCACATCGTTTGGGGTCGTGAGCGACACCCCGGCCGGATCTCCTTGCGGATGGAACCCGAATAGGCGATAAACCTGGACTAGAGACTTGTGTGGTTAGTCAGGTCGTGGCTGACTCCCTCGTCAGGCTTCCACTTGAAGGTTGCCGAGATACACGATGTGTACATGGTGGTAAGTGGCGAGAGCGTGTGTGAAGAAGTACACCCCTGCAGGGTTAACATCATCTATTCAAATAGCCGTGTCCGCGGTAAAGGACTTCTGGGTTGCCTGTACAGTTCATAGACAAGTGAAAGTGGATACTCTAAAATGCGCAAGATAAGCATGAGTGCTATGGATGGCGTTCTCGTAGGGAGACGGGAGCGGATCCATAGTGGTGTATTGAAATGGTGAATATGTGGACTCATGTGCGCCACCTCAAAAGAGTTACTTGCAGTAGTAGTTCAGGTTAGCCACTGAGTCAATGCTGGCTTGCTGCAGTTAAACCCCACCATCCCTTTGTTGATAATGATGCATATGTAGTTAGTTCTGATGTAAGTCTTGCTGGGTACATTTTACTCACGTTTGCTTAATTTATGTTTTTGCAGAGAGACTTCAGTCTCGCTAGTAGTTCCGTGTGGACTTCAATGTTTAGCTTGATACCTCAGCTACGATCTTGTGCCCTCGGCAGGATCTGGTAGATAGTCAGGCTTCTCGGCCTTTTATTTGTAGATGTCTGTACTCAGACATGTTAAGCTTCCGCATGTGCTTTGACTTGTATGCTCTGAATGATGGGTCATGAGACCCATGTTTGTAATATCTCGCTCCTCGGAGCCTATTGAATAAATACTTGAGTTGTAGAGTCATGTTGTGATGCCATGTTGTATTTGCACATATCGAGCATATTGTGTGTATGATTGAAATGCTTGGTATGTGTGGGATCCGACAACCTAGTTGTCTATCCTTGGTAGCCTCTCTTATGGGGAAATGTAGTCTAGTGCTTCCACTGAGCCATGGTAGTCTGCTACAGCCCGGTTTACCGGAGTCCTGCTAGCCCAGTTGCTACTGCTCCGGAACACTTAGACTGGCCAGCATGTGATCCACTTCGTTCCTGTGTCTGTCCCTTCGGGGAAATGTCACGCGATGACCTCCGGAGTCCTGTTAGCCCAGTTGCTACAGCCCAGATTCACACGCTGATGACCGACACGTTCGATATTGGTTCATGTATGCCTGTCCCCATAAGTTAGTGCCACTTTGGGTTCACGACTAGTCATGTCGGCCCGGGTTCTCTGTCATATGGATGCTAGCGACACTATCATATACATGAGCCAAAAGGCGCAAACGGTCCCGGGCCAGGTAAGGTGGCACCCGTGGGAATACCGTGCGTGAGGCCGCAAAGTGATATGATGTGTTACATTCTAGATCGGTGTGACTTAGGATCGGGGTCCTGACAATAATAAAGGATATTGATGCTGCTACCACCATCCATGAGCACTTCAGTGAATTTATAACCCCCAACCTGAGGGGCTACCACCAATGCTAGTTGACCCGGTTGCCAACCCGGGGCGGGTGATCCTCTCTACTCCATGTAATCGGTTGCTCTGACCATCGCAAGTATGGAGGCACCGCCGGCTCAACTGTACTGACCGCACGCTTATGAACCTTTTGGTCTCTTTTGCAAAGACTAGTGGTGAAAACATGATATTGGCCACCGTTAAGCTGCTTTGGGTTGCTCTGGTATCCTGACTGATGCTGATGGTCGCCCTGACCAGACTGTTGGTTGTAATTACCCTGATTGCCCTATCCTTGATACCCGGAATTTGAGCCGCCGCCGCCAAAGCCGGGTCTATGTGAGCTGGACCCTGACCCTCCAGGCAAGCCATTATTGTTACCATGATTCTGATTAAAACCGGAACTTTTGTACTCCTTCATGATGAAACAATCCTTCCAAGCATGAGCTGCTAGCTTATTGGGCAGACTGTGTTTTGGGCACGGCTCATTCAACATCGACTCAAGATTAAATCTTGGCCCTCCAAAGCCCGGCTTACCACGGTGCTGGTTTTTATAACCAATATTGGTGTTAGCTACAAGATCTGACCCGCCGTCCGGGTGTCTGCGCTTTCCACTGTTACCCTAGTTGCGACCATTATGTTCGGTCACATTCTGCTGCTGACCCTTACCGTTACCACTCTTCTTTGCCTTGTTGGATTTTTCATCATAGGACCCAGGATCCTTGGTAGTATCAGAATCAGCATACTTGATGAGGGCCGCCATGAGCTCCCCCATGTCATTGCACTGATGTTTAAGCCGCCCAAGCTTCTGCTTTAGGGGGGGTAAAGTGTCATTTTTTCTCTAAAATCATAATAGCAGAGCCGACCGCAATACTATCTGATGAATGAATGATAGCTGAGACCCGGTGAACCCAATGGTGAGTCGATTCATCCTCCTACTGCACGCAGTTGTCCAGGTCGATAATCAACAAAGGCTGCTTACACGTTCCCTTGAAGTTCTGAATGAAGTGTGCCTTCAACTCGGCCCATAAATTAATGGAGTTAGCGGGTAACCCTTTCAACCAGGTACGAGCCAGTCCATCCAATATCATAGTGAAGTACGTGGCACATACAGCATCATTAACATCTAGCATCTCCATAGCCAGTTCATAGCTTTCAATCCAAGCCTCAGGTGGGAGACCAGCTGTATAGTTAGGCACCTTTCGAGGACCCTTAAAATCCTTGGGTAATCGTTCGTTGCGTAGAGCTGGCAGTAGACACGGCACACCAACCATCCTAGAAGTCATCCCTGCCTCAACAGTCACCGAAGGGTTTAACTGAAACTGCTGATGAGCCCCCAATTGAGCCGCCAATTCCGCCTCACAACAAGCTCTAGCTTGATCCACGAGGGCCTGAACTATATTATCATCACGTGGCGGGTTATGTCCGCGAGGCGGGTCATCATTGCAAGGCGGGTAACAATGTCGTTCACTGCGGGAAACTGTCGGTGACTCAATGCGTCGGCTGTAACTTCAAATTTGGCACGGTGTTGAGTGAATTCACTCACGACTGTATGAGTAAGCCGCCTGCTGTGCCACGGCCGTCTGAAGAAGCTCCACAGCGTTCCGGGTCTCTATCACAGCCGGAGACTCGTCCTCGATTGGAATAGCAGCCAATCGTGAGGCTGCAGCAATCATATTATCCAACGGGTTGGAGTAATGACCAGAAGGTGTTGGTACCCGTTGAGGCGGGGTCAGATCCATACGAGGCGGGTCTGGCATACGAGGCTGAGCCGCCACTCCGGTCACAGGCGCCTTAGTAGCCCGGGTCACACCGGGCGGGTTAATCGTTCCTGCTCCAGGCGTATTAAAAGATTCCGCCCCTCAAACTGTGAAGGTAGGCGGCTATGGTGCCTCCTTCGAAGAACAATGTTTGATGCATTCTAATCCAGATTTAAACGAAAAGCTTCTTCCATTATCCGATGTGTCTCGGCCTCCAACGCGGCTCGCTCCATGGCTGTCCTCACATTCTCTGCATCAAGATCCTCTCAGGCCTTGTCCAGCTCGTCCTACAGCCTTGCAACCTCTGTATTTGTGTTGTGCTTGATTTACCGGGGTTACCTCTACAGCTAGCAGAGTCGCCAAGGCATCCAAGAGCTCAGACAATACTTGAGCCGGCGGCCGCACAGAGCCGCTCACCACGACTGTCGCAGCGGCAGTTGAGTCGGATGTCATGATCGTGGTAGTTGAGGAGTTCAACATTGGTTGTGTGCCAGCCATAAAAATAGCAGCCCTGCTCGGCGCCTCATAGGGGTCCAGAATATGGTCACCATCGGAATAGCCCCCAAGCCCGCCATCCTGAAGCTGATAGATTGACTCGGTTTCTCCAGTTGAGGACTCATCACCTGAATAGATGGCCGTCTCTCCACCAGACACAGATCCTTCATCAAGATCCGCCCCATGAACAAAGCCAACAAAGGCGTGCTTCTGGCCGGGTTGAACCCTGGTGGGTCGTGCGCGCCGAGCCGTCTCGACGATGTCGGTGCAGGTGTCTGGCTCGGGCTCTGACTCGCTGATCTTGCCGATGAAGACATGAATTCCGCCAAAGGGGACCCGGTACCCGTACTCGATTGAGTCGGCCTCAGGACCCCAGCCATCGTCGTCGATGTAGATCTTGCGGCGGCGACTCTTGGTCATCCGGCCCACGGCGTATCCTTTGATCCCTATGAAGTTACCCTTCAAGAACTTGAAACCACCGTGCTCTGGCCCCACAGTGGGCGCCAACTGTCGTGGTTTTGTCACGGCAGATGTCCTTGTGAGAGGACTTAGGTGTGGAGCCATCACAACGTAGGTTAGCTCGAAGGGGTTGAACGGGACAAAGGACATAAAGGATTTACCCAGGTTCGGCCCCTCACAACGAGGTAATAGCCCACGTCTTGCTTCTAGTTGTATTGCTTGAGTTTCGATTACAAGGGAGCGAATACGCTTGACCTAGCTATCGATCAATTGTTTCTTGAGTTAACCTGTCGCCGGGTCTCGCCTTTATATACACAGGTCAAGATCCGGCAGCTTACAAGAGTCCGGGTCGGGATACACAACGTAACCGACCCTGGTTCTAATTCCCTTGCCTTACAGAGCAAGTCACCATCGGGCGGCTCACTCCTTCGGGCCTTGCGTCACCTCCGGGTCTTAGGCCCTCAACAAGCCTGCTTATGAGCCGACGTCTTCAGGTCATGTCTTCTTGGGCCTCTTGGGCCTTTTTAATATTAAGTCGCCGACGGTGTAACCCGGCCCCTCCTGGGCGGGTCACACTCCGGGGTTATATCCCCAACAGATATAATAAAAACTTTCATGAAGATCATTGGACAAAATAAACTTGATTTTTCGTAATAGTTTAGTGATATGATGATAGTGATATGTGAATCATGTTGGTGAGTGATACGTCTCCGTCGTATCTATAATTTTTGATTGTTTCATGCCAATATTATACAACTTTCACATACTTTTGGCAACATTTTATATGATTTGTTGGACTAACCTATTGATCCATTGCCAGTTCCTGTTTGTTGCATGTTTTTTGTTTCACAGAATATCCATATCAAACGAAGTCCAAACGCGATAAAAATTTACGGAGAATTATTTTTGAATATTTATGATTTTTGGGAGGTGGAATCAACGCTAACGGAGGCCCACGGCCTCCACAACCCACAAAGGCACGCCGGCACCCCCTGGCGCGCCCAGGTGTCTTGTGCCCTCCCCGGAAGTTGGTGGACCTTCTTCGGGCGCAAGAAAGATAATTTATGGAAAAAATTGTGTAAAAATTTCAGCTCCATCGGAGTTACGGATCTCCGGGAATTTAAGAAAAGGTGAAGGGCCAGAAAACGGGAACGCGAAACAGAAGAGAACAGAGAGGGAGATCCAATCTCGGAGAGGCTCCCGCCCCTCCGCCGCCATGGAGGCCATGGACCAGAGGGGGAACTCTCCTCCCATCTAGGGGGAGGCCAAGGAAGAAGAAGAAGGAGGGGGCTCTCCCCCCTCTCTCCCGGTGGCGCCGGAGTGCCGCCAGGGCAAGGATCGTGACGACGATCTACATCAACAATCTTGCTACTGTCAAGACCAAATCTCTCCCTCTCTATGCAGCGGCGTAACCTCCCTTCTCCCCGCTATAATCTCTACTTAAACATGGTGCTCAACTCCATATATTATTTCCCAATGATATTTGGCTATCCTATGATGTTTGAGTAGATCCTTTTTGTCATGTGGGTTAATCATGATCTTGGTTGGTATGAGTGTATATTTTATTTATGGTGTTGTCCTACGGTGCCCTCCGTGTCGCGCAAACGGAGGGATCTCCACTGTAGGGTGTTGCAATATGTTCATGATTCGCTTATTGTCGGTTGCGGGAGTGACAGAAACCTAAACATGGATAAGTGGGTTGTTGCGTATGGGAATAAAGAGGACTTGATACTTAATGCTATTGTTGGGTTTCACGACCTTAATGATCTTTAGTAGTTGTGGATGCTTGCTAGAGTTCCAATCATAAGTGCATATGATCCAAGTAGAGAAAGTATGTTAGCTCATGCCTCTCCCTCATATAAAATTGCAACAATGATCACCGGTTTAGTTATCGATCACCTAGGGACAAATGACTTTCTTGTTGACAAAAGCTATCTACTTTTATTGTCTTGCATTATACTCGTAGTTTTATTTTCGCAAAGTACTCATAGTTTTATTCTTGCAAAATAGTTTCATACTTGTTTTAGGTAAAGCAAACGTTAAGTGTGCGTAGAGTTGTATCCGTGGTCGATAGAACTTGAGGGAATATTTTTTCTACCTTTAGCTCCTCGTTGGGTTCGACACTCTTATTTATCGAAGAAGGCTACAAACAATCCCCTACACTTGTGGGTTATCAGTGAGTAATTTGCTTTAGTAAATATTGGTGTTAAGGTTTGTGATTCCCTATGCAAGCACAAAAGTCAATAGTTTTGCAATGAAATTACATCCTACTTGTGGTGCACTATTCGGTGTTAGTTATGCTTAATGCTCGCTTATGTGCTCGTTTCTTGGTTGGATGCTTCTCAATCCATTTGCTAGCCTTCATTTGTACTAAGTAGAAATACTAGTGCATCCAAAGTCTTTAAACCCAGTTTTGCCATATGAGTCCACCATACCTACCTATATGCGGTATTCCCGTGTCGTTCAAAGCAAATTTGTATATGCCATCTCTAATTTTCAAAATAAATTTACTTTTTGTGTGCTCGTACCGCTCATGAAGCGGCAGGGAGTGACCAATATTTTCCATGCTAGATGTGTTATTCTCAAGATGAGTGTTTATTCACTTATCATTGCATGAGAGTACGGCGGTAATAGGGATGCCCAGTCCCGAAATGAAAAAGAAATTTACTTTATGTTGTCAAATAATAAATTCCTCAGAAAGTGTTGGTATGGACGGTACCCGTGGATACGGCTAGGCATGGAATGTGACAGAATGGTGGAAAAAGAATAAACTTTATTTTCTGTTTGGGAACCGCCGATGATATATCTATCATGGAAAGTGTTGGGAATTACTCGGTCGTTATCGTTGATGGGAAAAGTATGCCTCTCAAAAATTTTATTTCTCAATTTAAGCTTTGAGTCTGGCACCTCTACAAATCCCTACTTCCCTCTGCGAAGGGCCTCTCTATTTACTTTATGCAATTTTTATTTTTTTTTGAGTCTCCATCTTCTCTTATAAAGCACCAACTAAGGGGCACTATGATCGTACTTGAGCATTGGGTATAGCTAATATGCGAGTGTGTTTCATGAATGGATCAGGGGGGGGGGGGGGGGGGGGGGGGGGGGGGGGGGGGGGGGGGGGGGGGGGGGGGGGGGGGGGGGGGGGGGGGGGGGGGGGGGGGGGGGGGGGGGGGGGGGGGGGGGGGGGGGGGGGGGGGGGGGGGGGGGGGGGGGGGGGGGGGGGGGGGGGGGGGGGGGGGGGGGGGGGGGGGGGGGGGGGGGGGGGGGGGGGGGGGGGGGGGGGGGGGGGGGGGGGGGGGGGGGGGGGGGGGGGGGGGGGGGGGGGGGGGGGGGGGGGGGGGGGGGGGGGGGGGGGGGGGGGGGGGGGGGGGGGGGGGGGGGGGGGGGGGGGGGGGGGGGGGGGGGGGGGGGGGGGGGGGGGGGGGGGGGGGGGGGGGGGGGGGGGGGGGGGGGGGGGGGGGGGGGGGGGGGGGGGGGGGGGGGGGGGGGGGGGGGGGGGGGGGGGGGGGGGGGGGGGGGGGGGGGGGGGGGGGGGGGGGGGGGGGGGGGGGGGGGGGGGGGGGGGGGGGGGGGGGGGGGGGGGGGGGGGGGGGGGGGGGGGGGGGGGGGGGGGGGGGGGGGGGGGGGGGGGGGGGGGGGGGGGGGGGGGGGGGGGGGGGGGGGGGGGGGGGGGGGGGGGGGGGGGGGGGGGGGGGGGGGGGGGGGGGGGGGGGGGGGGGGGGGGGGGGGGGGGGGGGGGGGGGGGGGGGGGGGGGGGGGGGGGGGGGGGGGGGGGGGGGGGGGGGGGGGGGGGGGGGGGGGGGGGGGGGGGGGGGGGGGGGGGGGGGGGGGGGGGGGGGGGGGGGGGGGGGGGGGGGGGGGGGGGGGGGGGGGGGGGGGGGGGGGGGGGGGGGGGGGGGGGGGGGGGGGGGGGGGGGGGGGGGGGGGGGGGGGGGGGGGGGGGGGGGGGGGGGGGGGGGGGGGGGGGGGGGGGGGGGGGGGGGGGGGGGGGGGGGGGGGGGGGGGGGGGGGGGGGGGGGGGGGGGGGGGGGGGGGGGGGGGGGGGGGGGGGGGGGGGGGGGGGGGGGGGGGGGGGGGGATGTGTGGAGTAATAGTAGTAGATGCAGGCAGGAGTCGGTCTACTAATCTTGGACGTGATGCCTATATAATGATCATTGCCTGGATATCATCATAATTATTTGAGGTTTCATCAATTTCCCAACAGTAATTTGTTTACCCATCGTGTGCTATTTCTTGAGAGAAGCCACTAGTGAAATCTTCGGCCCCCGGGTCTATTCTTTATCATATTTGCTTTTTGATCTATTATTTGCCACTTTTATTTTAAGATCTATTATTCCAAAAACCCAAAAATACCTTGCTGCACTTTTTTAGTACTTATTTTATTTCATGTTTTACCGAGATCTATTTATCCAATCTACCACAAATCAATTTATCTTTTTACCGTGGAGGGATTGACAACCCCTCTTACGTGTCGGGTTGCAAGTATTTGTTCTTTGTGTGCAAGTACCGTTTACATAGTATTGCTTGGTTCTACTGGATTGATACCTTGGTTTCATAACTAGGGGAAATACCTGATGTCTACTACGCAACTTTATTCTTGTAGACTCTTGTTGGGCCTCCAAGCGCAGAGTTTTGTAGGATAGTAGCAATTTTCCCTCGAGTGGATGACCTAAGGTTTATCAATCCGTGGGAGGCATAGGATGAAGATGGTCTCTCTCAAACAACCCTGCAACCAAACAACAAAGAGTCTCTTGTGTCCCCAACACACCAAATACAATGGTAATTTGTACAGGTGCACTAGTTCGGCGAAGAGATGGTGATACAAGTGTAGTAATGATAGTAGATATTGATTTGTGTAATAGGAACAATAAAAACAGCAAGGTAGCAATTGATAAAACGGAGCACAAACGGTATTGCAATGCTTGAAAATGAGGCCTAGGGTCCGTACTTTCGCTAGTGCAATCTCTCAACAATGCTAATCTAATTGGATCATGTAACCATCTCTCAACGTGTGATGAAGAATCACTCCAAAGTTCCTATCTAGCGGAGAACATAAGAAGAAATTGTTTGTAGGGTACGAAACCACCTCAAAGCTATTCTTTCCGATCAATCTATCCTAGAGTTCATACTAAAACAACACCAAGCTATTCTTTCCGATCGATCTAACCAAGAGTTCGTACTAAAATAACACCATATGATACACAACAACCAAATCTAATGTCACCTAGATACTCCAATGTCACCGCGAGTATCCGTGAGTTGATTATATGATATGCAACAAGCAATTTTAGATTCATAATACTCAATCCAACACAAAGAACCTCAAAGAGTGCCCCAACAATTTTACCAAAGAAACAAAGACAAGAACATGCATCAACCCCTATGCATAGATTACCCCAATGTCACCTCGGGAATCCGCGAGTTGAGTGCCAAAACACATATCAAGTGAATCAATATGATACCCCATTGTCACCATGGGTATTCATAGCAAGACAAACATCAAGTGCTCTCAAATCCACAGAAGTATTCAATCCGATAAAATGAAATCTCAAAGGGAAAACTCAATTCACAACAAGATAGAGAGGGGAAAACACCATATGATCCAACTATATTAACAAAGCCCGTGATACATCAAGATCATGACATCTCAAGAACACGAGAGAGAGAGAGAGAGAGAGAGAGAGAGAGAGAGATTAAAAACATAGCTACTGGTACAAACCCTCATCCTCGAGGGTGGATTACTCCCTCCTCATCATGGTGGCCGTCGGGATGATGAAGATGGCCACCGGTGATGATTTCCCCCTCTGGCGGAGTGCCGAAACGGGGTCTAGATTGGTTTTTCGTGGCTACAGAGGCTTGCGGCGGCGGAACTTCTGATCTAGGGTTATTTCTGATGGTTTCTCTATTTATAGGATTTTTTGGTTTTGGTTTCACGCTAAGATGGGCCTCGAGGTGAGCACAACCCACCGTGGCAAGACGGGCCCCTCAGGCGCGCCCTGGTGGGTTGTGCCCTCCTCGTGGCTCTTCTGGACCTCCCACGAAGCTTTGGGGGTCTCTTTTGTTCCAACAAAATGGTCAAAAAGTTTCAGCTCATTTGGGGAACTTTCATTTCTGCACAAAAAACAACACCACTGTAGTTCTGCTGAAAACAGCGTTAGTCCGGGTTAGTTCCATGCAAATCTGATGGCTCGTGTCTGCGTCAGTATTTTCCCCGAAGAGGAAGGGATGATGCAGCACAGCTACGGTAGGTATTTCCCTCAGTGATGAGACCAAGGTTATCGAACCAGTAGGAGAACCAAGCAACACTATGTAAACGGTACCTGCACACAAAGAACAAATACTTGCAACCCGACGGGTAAGAGGGGTTGTTAATCCCTCCCGGATAAAATATAGATTGGTTTGTAGTAGATTGGATACATAGATCTCGCGGAAACACGAAATAAAATAAATAACAAAAAATTGCAGCAAGGTATTTTTGGGTTTTTGGAATAATAGATCTGAAAATAAAAGTGGCAAATAAAAGATCGGAAAGCAGATATGATAAAGAATAGACCCGGGGCCCGTAGATTTCACTAGTGGCTTCTCTCGAGAAAAATAGCATACGACGGGTAAACAAATTACTGTTGGGCAATTGATAGAACTTCAAATAATTATGACGATATCCAGGCAATAATCAATATATAGGCATCACGTCCAAGATTAGTAGACCGACTCCTGCCTGCATCTACTACTATTACTCCACACATCGACCGCTATCCAGCATGCATCTAGTGTATTAAGTTCATGGAAAAACATAGTAATGCAATAAGAACGATGACATGATGTAGACAAGATCTATTCATGTAGGAATAGACCCCATCTTGTTATCCTTAATAGCAACAATACATATGTGTCATGTCCCCTTCTGTCACTAGGATTGAGCACCGCAAGATCGAACCCATCACAAAGCACCTCTTCCCATGGCAAGAAAAATTGATCTAGTCGGCCTAACTAAACCAAAGATTCAAAGAAGAAATACGAGGCTATAAGTAATCATGCATATAAGAGATCAAAACTCAAATAACTTTCATGGATAAAATAGATCTGTTCATAAACTCAAAGTTCATTGGATCCCAACACTACAAAAAAAAGACACATCCGTGACATTTTGGGCCGAACGAAAAAAATTCGGTCATGCTTATGACACTTCTATGACGATAATTGTGACAAAACCTGGTATCATCATAGATGTGGTGGGCTCCTACTTCTATGACAAAAAATCATGACAGAAAATGGGCTTTTCGTCCTGGGTGGACCGGAGACACAGTTGCATGACATTCTTTGGGCCGTCCAGGACGGAAAAAATCGTGGTAGAAGCGAGGGCGAGGAAAATATCGGGGGAGTTCCCGGTTACGGTGGGTGGTCGGAGGCTGAGCGATGCACGTTTCTCTCGTACGTACGCGCGTGTGTGCGAGGCGTTGCGCTCTAACTGAACCCGAGCGAGGCGTTGGGCTCTAACTGAACCCGAGCGATCGATCCCTTGCTGTTAACTGAACCCGGGTGATTCCTTCGGTACAGCTACTAACTGAAGTCGATCGATGCTGCCTCTGGATGAATAGTGGAGCGTTGTTGGGGGGGTTTGGATGAACAGTTCCTGGTGGGGGGTTGGATGAACAGGACCCCGTGGTAGTAGAGGCCATTGCCGCTGGATGAACAGGACCCCGATCGAGCCGGTTGGGGGGTGGATGAATAGGACCCCGTGGAGGGCTGGATGAATAGGACGACCCCGTGGAGGGCTGGTTGAATAGTTGCTGGTGGAGGGCTAGATGAACAGTAGCCCGTGGAGGGGTGGTTGAACAGGACCCCGCGGAGAGGGCTGGTTGAACAGTAGCCGGTGGAGGAGCGTGCGGTGGAGGCTGGATGAACAGGAGCCCGTGGATGAACAGTCGCAGGTGGAGGCTGGAGGAGGTCGACGGTGGATGAACAGTAGCTCGTGGAGGCTAGAGGAGGTCGACGGTGGAGATGAACAGTATCCTGTGGAGTCCCGTTTTGTGGTACGCCACACCCCTCCCGATGAACAGAACCCCCATTTCGACCGTAGCGCTCCAACATAAGTCCGTTTCCTCTGTTTTGCGATACGCCACACCCCTCCCGATCAACAGGACCCCATTTCGACCGTAGGAGGTCCAAGAGAAGTCCGTTTCCTCCGTTTTGCGGTACGCCAGACCCCTCCCGATGAACAGGATTCCATTTCGACCGTGGCCGGTCGAACACAAGGCCGTTTCCTCCGTTCTGCGGTACGCCAGGCCTCGTTTCCATCAGTTTTTCCGTCCAAGCCGGTTGGCTCCCGATGAACACGAGGACACATTCCGTTCCGACCCAGCCGGTTGGCTCCCCATGAACACGACGATGATGCAGTTTCTCCGTTCTGACCCAGCCATGTACACGAGCCCTGGCCGTACGTATGCACAAGTAGGCGTTCGAGACCCCGCCCGTATGTATGTACGTGGCCGTATTTACTTTCTTGCACCCTGGCTGCTGTACGTACGTGTACATGCTACGTGCGCGCCTCTACTACGACACGTGCGCGCCTCTACTACGACACGTGCGCGCCTCTACATCGACCAGTATGTACGTACACGTTCGCGACCAGAATGACAACGCTATGTATGCTTCGACCAGGTGGGTCCCAACTGTCAGGCACTTCCTTGCGTGCGAAGATGTAGCTGGTGGGTCCCAGCAGTCAGGGGGCGAATCATTCTTTTTTGCCCGTAATATGGACGCACTTCCTTGCGTGCGAAGATGTAGCTGGTGGGTCCCAGCAGTCAGGGGGGAAACATTTTTTTCACGAAATACGGTGGCCCGTCCGGTGGGTCCCAGCTGTCAGGTGGAGGAATCATTATTTTCTGCGTAATAAGGAGGCACTTCCTTGCCGCGGCCGTGGACCCAGCTGTCAGCCTCTCCACGTACAGTCCACGTCCGATGGATGTCATTCGTTGACCACGTTGACCACGCGGCGCCGAGAGCACCAGGGCGGTGGACGACGGCGAGGCCTAGGAAGGGGACGACACGGAGCCGGGGAAGACGCGACAGTGGAAGCCCACGCGGAGAGGAGTACGAGGGTTCACTGGTTCGGCTTTGGTGTGAGGCTGCCGTCACCGCAGGGCCTCGCCAGCGGTGGGAGTAGTAGGGGCGGTGAGGCCTCCGCGGCATCACAGCCGGCCACGGGAGGCAGGAGCATGCGGCATGACCGGCGCTGCTTTGGGCGGCTGGAGCAAGAAGACCAGAGGTTGAACAAGCACTACGGCCGTTGGATGGACATCGTACGGTCACTGGAGCTAGAATCGTTCATATTGACTAAGTTGACAAAGCCCTCCGTCCGCGTCAACTTAGTAGGCCCACAAGTCAGCCTCCCATATGGTGGGTCCCAGCTAGTAGGGGGGGTATTCATTTTTTTGTGCGTAATAAGGAAGCACTTCCTTGCGTGCGAAGATATAGCTGGTGGGTCCGAGCTGTCAGCGGCGGGAATGTTTTTTCGCGAAATACAGAGGCCCTTACAGTAGGTCCCAGATGTCAGGTGGAGGAATCATTATTTTGCGCATAATAAGGAGGCATTTCGTTGTGTGCGGCCATGGACCCAGCTGTCGGCCTCTCCACGTATAATCCACTTCCGATGGATGTCGTTTGTTGACCACGTTGACCACGCCGCGCCGAGCGCTTCCAAGGTGGTGGACGACGGCGAGGCCCCGGACAGCAACGAGCCGGAGATGGGAAGACGCGGGAGTGGAGTCGTAGACGGAGAGGTGTATGAGGGTCAACTGGTTCTGGTGTGGTGTGGTTCGGCAGTCGGTGGAGAAGAACAGGAGGTGTGGGGGGTGGGGGGATGGCCTGGCCGGCGGTGGGGTAGCGCTTCACAGCGAAGCGTGCTAAGCAGAGCTGCTAGCAGCAGGAGGCGGGAGCAGGTGGTCCCGGCGGTGCTGGAGAAAGAAGACGAGAGATTGAAGATGGATGCCGGTCGTTGGATGTAAATCCTACGGCTAACGATGTCAGAATCATTTGTTGACTAAGTTGACAATGACTTGCCTTGGCTTCGACGTATTGGCCCACATTTCAGCTTCCAAAAATGTGGCACGCATTCAACCCATTTTTTCAGAATTTACAGTTAATTTGATCTCTTTTTTTTAGAATTACAGTCCATTTGCTGGGCTGGGTGAACAAATAATGTAGCGTCCATGCGGCCCATTTATTTTTTTTCTAAAAAATTACAGGCCATTTGCACTTTCTCGAAATACACGATTTTGATGGGCTGATTCTAATTATAATGTTGGGTTGGGCGCAGCAATGTTATAAAACAATAAATAGGGGCTGAGCATTTTGTTATAAATATATTTAAATAATAAGTGATTCATTATTACATTGGTCCTTAAATATTACCAAGCTTTTGTACACAATCACCAGGATTTTCGTTGCCAAAAAAATCCAGGATTTATTGTTAAAAAAAGTATTTTTTTAAGTTAATAAGATGTGGCATATTGTTTTCTTACATATGTAAGTATCTGTTAAATCCCCCCCCCCCCCCCCCCCCCCCCCCCCCCCCCCCCCCCCCCCCCCCCCCCCCCCCCCCCCCCCCCCCCCCCCCCCCCCCCCCCCCCCCCCCCCCCCCCCCCCCCCCCCCCCCCCCCCCCCCCCCCCCCCCCCCCCCCCCCCCCCCCCCCCCCCCCCCCCCCCCCCCCCCCCCCCCCCCCCCCCCCCCCCCCCCCCCCCCCCCCCCCCCCCCCCCCCCCCCCCCCCCCCCCCCCCCCCCCCCCCCCCCCCCCCCCCCCCCCCCCCCCCCCCCCCCCCCCCCCCCCCCCCCCCCCCCCCCCCCCCCCCCCCCCCCCCCCCCCCCCCCCCCCCCCCCCCCCCCCCCCCCCCCCCCCCCCCCCCCCCCCCCCCCCCCCCCCCCCCCCCCCCCCCCCCCCCCCCCCCCCCCCCCCCCCCCCCCCCCCCCCCCCCCCCCCCCCCCCCCCCCCCCCCCCCCCCCCCCCCCCCCCCCCCCCCCCCCCCCCCCCCCCCCCCCCCCCCCCCCCCCCCCCCCCCCCCCCCCCCCCCCCCCCCCCCCCCCCCCCCCCCCCCCCCCCCCCCCCCCCCCCCCCCCCCCCCCCCCCCCCCCCCCCCCCCCCCCCCCCCCCCCCCCCCCCCCCCCCCCCCCCCCCCCCCCCCCCCCCCCCCCCCCCCCCCCCCCCCCCCCCCCCCCCCCCCCCCCCCCCCCCCCCCCCCCCCCCCCCCCCCCCCCCCCCCCCCCCCCCCCCCCCCCCCCCCCCCCCCCCCCCCCCCCCCCCCCCCCCCCCCCCCCCCCCCCCCCCCCCCCCCCCCCCCCCCCCCCCCCCCCCCCCCCCCCCCCCCCCCCCCCCCCCCCCCCCCCCCCCCCCCCCCCCCCCCCCCCCCCCCCCCCCCCCCCCCCCCCCCCCCCCCCCCCCCCCCCCCCCCCCCCCCCCCCCCCCCCCCCCCCCCCCCCCCCCCCCCCCCCCCCCCCCCCCCCCCCCCCCCCCCCCCCCCCCCCCCCCCCCCCCCCCCCCCCCCCCCCCCCCCCCCCCCCCCCCCCCCCCCCCCCCCCCCCCCCCCCCCCCCCCCCCCCCCCCCCCCCCCCCCCCCCCCCCCCCCCCCCCCCCCCCCCCCCCCCCCCCCCCCCCCCCCCCCCCCCCCCCCCCCCCCCCCCCCCCCCCCCCCCCCCCCCCCCCCCCCCCCCCCCCCCCCCCCCCCCCCCCCCCCCCCCCCCCCCCCCCCCCCCCCCCCCCCCCCCCCCCCCCCCCCCCCCCCCCCCCCCCCCCCCCCCCCCCCCCCCCCCCCCCCCCCCCCCCCCCCCCCCCCCCCCCCCCCCCCCCCCCCCCCCCCCCCCCCCCCCCCCCCCCCCCCCCCCCCCCCCCCCCCCCCCCCCCCCCCCCCCCCCCCCCCCCCCCCCCCCCCCCCCCCCCCCCCCCCCCCCCCCCCCCCCCCCCCCCCCCCCCCCCCCCCCCCCCCCCCCCCCCCCCCCCCCCCCCCCCCCCCCCCCCCCCCCCCCCCCCCCCCCCCCCCCCCCCCCCCCCCCCCCCCCCCCCCCCCCCCCCCCCCCCCCCCCCCCCCCCCCCCCCCCCCCCCCCCCCCCCCCCCCCCCCCCCCCCCCCCCCCCCCCCCCCCCCCCCCCCCCCCCCCCCCCCCCCCCCCCCCCCCCCCCCCCCCCCCCCCCCCCCCCCCCCCCCCCCCCCCCCCCCCCCCCCCCCCCCCCCCCCCCCCCCCCCCCCCCCCCCCCCCCCCCCCCCCCCCCCCCCCCCCCCCCCCCCCCCCCCCCCCCCCCCCCCCCCCCCCCCCCCCCCCCCCCCCCCCCCCCCCCCCCCCCCCCCCCCCCCCCCCCCCCCCCCCCCCCCCCCCCCCCCCCCCCCCCCCCCCCCCCCCCCCCCCCCCCCCCCCCCCCCCCCCCCCCCCCCCCCCCCCCCCCCCCCCCCCCCCCCCCCCCCCCCCCCCCCCCCCCCCCCCCCCCCCCCCCCCCCCCCCCCCCCCCCCCCCCCCCCCCCCCCCCCCCCCCCCCCCCCCCCCCCCCCCCCCCCCCCCCCCCCCCCCCCCCCCCCCCCCCCCCCCCCCCCCCCCCCCCCCCCCCCCCCGGTCGCTTTCTTAATTGAAGGGTAAATTGATTTTGATTTTGATCCAGTCACAACGCGCCAGCCCTCTCGTCCAATCCTAAATCGCTGATGCACGCTCCTCTCCCTCTTCTCCATTGCAAAACCACCTCCTCTCCTCTCCATCATCTCCATTCCAAAACCACTGTCTCGCCTCCCCCTCTTCTCCATTGCAAAACCACCCCCTCTCCTCTCCATCATCTCCATTCCAAAACCACCGTCTCGCCTCTCCCTCTTTTCTATTGCAAGACCATCGTCTCTCCTCCCATCTTCCAAAGCTAGCACCGGACCACTCAGAAGGACATCTATGGAGAGGATGCAGCAGCGAATCAGGCAGATCACCGGTGGCGACCAGGCAAAGATAGCCAGGTTGAAGGAGATCCTTACTTGGTTTGACAATGAGTGGGAGATTTCAAGGACGGTGAGGGCCATGTGGCAATGTATGCGAAAGAGCGAGACAGTGGCGATGAGGGCGGCGATGTACTCCTCGGCGGCGGTCACGCCGCAGTCCTTCGAGTTCATCGAGTATCTCCTCTGGGCGATGAAGCAGACAGATTCGCCCGAGGCAAAAGTCAGGCGGAGGTGGTGGGCATACAGGTCGAAGGTCGAGCACCCAGAGGATAACAAATTGATCGAGTACGGTGTGCCGTTCGTGAGGGTGCAGAGCCAGCCGGAGCCACAGGAGTATTAGTTCTCCCACCGCAAGAGGAGGCCAGATGGCGCGACATCGCTTCCCTGCCATTCTCCACGGTTCCCTCGACGCTCGTCTCATTTCAACGGTGGCGGTAGGGTTTAAGGTAAGCTTCGCACTAACCTAATC
>JAAAWM010012152.1:190000-193925 GCA_036873465.1 Thinopyrum obtusiflorum | reverse complement strand
GAGACCTAGCTATGTATTGAGGGAGATCGATCGACATCCATGCATATGTGTAGTAGAGGAATAAGGTTGGGAGAGAGACAAAGGTAGAGTGTCGGAGGGTTGGTGGCGGAGTTGCTTCTCACAAATGGTGGGAGAGGCCTGCTAGACAAACGGAGGGTACGAGTGCAATATCAATAAGAGAGGGGATGTCTGCCTGTCTATGCACGTGCGTGTGAGAGACAGGTCGGGAGGTATGCAAGGATGATGAGGGGGACGATATGGTTGTGGTAAGCAGACGTAACTACATAGGAAGATCAATTGTAGTGTGTTGGAGAAAGGGAGAGACATAACTAGTGAGGTACGTCGATCGGTGCATGGGGAAAAATACTTATAGTCGACCTAGCTATATGTAGGGAGATCGGTAGGTATACATGCATGCATGTGTTAGAAGCAAATAAGGTCCGAAGGGACGGACAGGGGGAGAGGGATGCGGCTAGGAGGTGGTGCGAGAGGCCTACTATATCGAGGGGGGAGGAGTGTGCGAGTATGAGATCGATGAAAAGAGGGGCGGGGTGTGCACGTGCGTGGAACCGTATTGGACATAGGGGGCCTGGACGGTGAGAAGAGAAGAGGGAAAGTGTGCATTTGTGGTAGGCACAATTGGCTAGAGAGGTATATCGACCGGTGTGTGCCGGAAAGAAGGAGCCGGGGGGCCTACACACACCGTGGGTGAACGACCTAAAGAGAAATAATGAATGTGCGCGATGGAGGGGACGCTGAGGGAGGGTGAGAGGGGGGCAGGCGTGTGCATGCATGAGAGAAAGTTAGCGCTAGCTACAAAGAGAAGAGGATTGTGTGGGTGTAAAAGACGAACATAGATCATAATTCATTATAAAAAAGTGGATTCGGATATTTGAAGAAGATATCATAGTGTTTTAAACCGAAGCATGCATGAATATATATAATGGTGATACGCATGGTGTGGTTATGAACATGTTATACTACATATAAAATATAAAACATTTATTTGAATTTGTGATAATGTGTGGCTTTTGCAGCTCAGGGCTAAATGGGGGGGGGGGGGGGGGGGGGGGGGGGGGGGGGGGGGGGGGGGGGGGGGGGGGGGGGGGGGGGGGGGGGGGGGGGGGGGGGGGGGGGGGGGGGGGGGGGGGGGGGGGGGGGGGGGGGGGGGGGGGGGGGGGGGGGGGGGGGGGGGGGGGGGGGGGGGGGGGGGGGGGGGGGGGGGGGGGGGGGGGGGGGGGGGGGGGGGGGGGGGGGGGGGGGGGGGGGGGGGGGGGGGGGGGGGGGGGGGGGGGGGGGGGGGGGGGGGGGGGGGGGGGGGGGGGGGGGGGGGGGGGGGGGGGGGGGGGGGGGGGGGGGGGGGGGGGGGGGGGGGGGGGGGGGGGGGGGGGGGGGGGGGGGGGGGGGGGGGGGGGGGGGGGGGGGGGGGGGGGGGGGGGGGGGGGGGGGGGGGGGGGGGGGGGGGGGGGGGGGGGGGGGGGGGGGGGGGGGGGGGGGGGGGGGGGGGGGGGGGGGGGGGGGGGGGGGGGGGGGGGGGGGGGGGGGGGGGGGGGGGGGGGGGGGGGGGGGGGGGGGGGGGGGGGGGGGGGGGGGGGGGGGGGGGGGGGGGGGGGGGGGGGGGGGGGGGGGGGGGGGGGGGGGGGGGGGGGGGGGGGGGGGGGGGGGGGGGGGGGGGGGGGGGGGGGGGGGGGGGGGGGGGGGGGGGGGGGGGGGGGGGGGGGGGGGGGGGGGGGGGGGGGGGGGGGGGGGGGGGGGGGGGGGGGGGGGGGGGGGGGGGGGGGGGGGGGGGGGGGGGGGGGGGGGGGGGGGGGGGGGGGGGGGGGGGGGGGGGGGGGGGGGGGGGGGGGGGGGGGGGGGGGGGGGGGGGGGGGGGGGGGGGGGGGGGGGGGGGGGGGGGGGGGGGGGGGGGGGGGGGGGGGGGGGGGGGGGGGGGGGGGGGGGGGGGGGGGGGGGGGGGGGGGGGGGGGGGGGGGGGGGGGGGGGGGGGGGGGGGGGGGGGGGGGGGGGGGGGGGGGGGGGGGGGGGGGGGGGGGGGGGGGGGGGGGGGGGGGGGGGGGGGGGGGGGGGGGGGGGGGGGGGGGGGGGGGGGGGGGGGGGGGGGGGGGGGGGGGGGGGGGGGGGGGGGGGGGGGGGGGGGGGGGGGGGGGGGGGGGGGGGGGGGGGGGGGGGGGGGGGGGGGGGGGGGGGGGGGGGGGGGGGGGGGGGGGGGGGGGGGGGGGGGGGGGGGGGGGGGGGGGGGGGGGGGGGGGGGGGGGGGGGGGGGGGGGGGGGGGGGGGGGGGGGGGGGGGGGGGGGGGGGGGGGGGGGGGGGGGGGGGGGGGGGGGGGGGGGGGGGGGGGGGGGGGGGGGGGGGGGGGGGGGGGGGGGGGGGGGGGGGGGGGGGGGGGGGGGGGGGGGGGGGGGGGGGGGGGGGGGGGGGGGGGGGGGGGGGGGGGGGGGGGGGGGGGGGGGGGGGGGGGGGGGGGGGGGGGGGGGGGGGGGGGGGGGGGGGGGGGGGGGGGGGGGGGGGGGGGGGGGGGGGGGGGGGGGGGGGGGGGGGGGGGGGGGGGGGGGGGGGGGGGGGGGGGGGGGGGGGGGGGGGGGGGGGGGGGGGGGGGGGGGGGGGGGGGGGGGGGGGGGGGGGGGGGGGGGGGGGGGGGGGGGGGGGGGGGGGGGGGGGGGGGGGGGGGGGGGGGGGGGGGGGGGGGGGGGGGGGGGGGGGGGGGGGGGGGGGGGGGGGGGGGGGGGGGGGGGGGGGGGGGGGGGGGGGGGGGGGGGGGGGGGGGGGGGGGGGGGGGGGGGGGGGGGGGGGGGGGGGGGGGGGGGGGGGGGGGGGGGGGGGGGGGGGGGGGGGGGGGGGGGGGGGGGGGGGGGGGGGGGGGGGGGGGGGGGGGGGGGGGGGGGGGGGGGGGGGGGGGGGGGGGGGGGGGGGGGGGGGGGGGGGGGGGGGGGGGGGGGGGGGGGGGGGGGGGGGGGGGGGGGGGGGGGGGGGGGGGGGGGGGGGGGGGGGGGGGGGGGGGGGGGGGGGGGGGGGGGGGGGGGGGGGGGGGGGGGGGGGGGGGGGGGGGGGGGGGGGGGGGGGGGGGGGGGGGGGGGGGGGGGGGGGGGGGGGGGGGGGGGGGGGGGGGGGGGGGGGGGGGGGGGGGGGGGGGGGGGGGGGGGGGGGGGGGGGGGGGGGGGGGGGGGGGGGGGGGGGGGGGGGGGGGGGGGGGGGGGGGGGGGGGGGGGGGGGGGGGGGGGGGGGGGGGGGGGGGGGGGGGGGGGGGGGGGGGGGGGGGGGGGGGGGGGGGGGGGGGGGGGGGGGGGGGGGGGGGGGGGGGGGGGGGGGGGGGGGGGGGGGGGGGGGGGGGGGGGGGGGGGGGGGGGGGGGGGGGGGGGGGGGGGGGGGGGGGGGGGGGGGGGGGGGGGGGGGGGGGGGGGGGGGGGGGGGGGGGGGGGGGGGGGGGGGGGGGGGGGGGGGGGGGGGGGGGGGGGGGGGGGGGGGGGGGGGGGGGGGGGGGGGGGGGGGGGGGGGGGGGGGGGGGGGGGGGGGGGGGGGGGGGGGGGGGGGGGGGGGGGGGGGGGGGGGGGGGGGGGGGGGGGGGGGGGGGGGGGGGGGGGGGGGGGGGGGGGGGGGGGGGGGGGGGGGGGGGGGGGGGGGGGGGGGGGGGGGGGGGGGGGGGGGGGGGGGGGGGGGGGGGGGGGGGGGGGGGGGGGGGGGGGGGGGGGGGGGGGGGGGGGGGGGGGGGGGGGGGGGGGGGGGGGGGGGGGGGGGGGGGGGGGGGGGGGGGGGGGGGGGGGGGGGGGGGGGGGGGGGGGGGGGGGGGGGGGGGGGGGGGGGGGGGGGGGGGGGGGGGGGGGGGGGGGGGGGGGGGGGGGGGGGGGGGGGGGGGGGGGGGGGGGGGGGGGGGGGGGGGGGGGGGGGGGGGGGGGGGGGGGGGGGGGGGGGGGGGGGGGGGGGGGGGGG
>JAAAWM010012152.1:0-187500 GCA_036873465.1 Thinopyrum obtusiflorum | reverse complement strand
TCTCCTTCATCCCCTTGCTCTCATACTCATGCCATGCAATTATCTGGCTTCTCTCTCCCTCCCACGAAAAGAGTTTCGTAGAGCCGAAAGGCTGTCTGTGTTCCGGTGGGAACTAGTTCTGGACGGCGAAGCCCTGCCGGATAGATGACACCGTATGTGTGCAACTCTGTAGAGAGGTCGTAGTTTCGATCTGAGTGCCCTAAGGGGCTGTTCGAGAGTGCCTCCCGAAGGGCTGTCCAAGTGATGGTCCGAGTTCTGTGAGTCCTCCCGAAGGGCTGTCCGAGTGACTGTCCGAGTTTCGAAGGTCCTCCCGAAGGGCTATCCGCGACACCGTCCGGGGGACTGTTCGACCACCTCCCGGAGGGCTGTTCGAAGGGAAGACGAGGGTATACATCCTCGCGGTTGGGAGGTTGTAAATCCTAGCTGCGGGGATCTGCACCAACGATCGTCATCGACTCTACTTCCGCTGCGCTACGAGTCGGTAACGAAAATGATCAAACCTTGTATGCAGTCTCCATAGTGGTCCTGGGCTGGTGCGTAGGTCGAAAATTTTTGTTTTCTGCTGTGTTACCCTACAGTGGCATCATGAGCCGTGCTATGCGTAGATGCAGGTTGCGATGTATGGGTGTTGCACAATATAATTAGGTAGTAGATGAGATCTATTGCTGAAAATTATTTGTGCGGGTAGCAAATGAAATCTGCTACCTGATGTTCTTGTTGCTTCCCTGGAATTTGCATATTTCTGATCTTGATAACAGTATGGTGGAGTTTCAAGGTTCTGGCAATCCGCGATCCTGATTGATCAACGAAGTGCTAACAGTTCATTGAATTCCACCGTAGTTAAAAAGAAAGATGAAATTTCGCAGACGAAAGGGCAATGCAGATATGATCTACACGGGGGTCATGCGTATGACGAAGTTTAGTATGGGATTCAAGATTTTATTATCTCGTGCTTCATACACCCCGGAAGTTAATCTAGCGACTTGAATTATCATACCTGATGATGGACGTTGGTAGCTTCGGTTTGTTTTGAAACCTTAGAAGCCACGTAAAACAAGTTTTTGCATGAACCGATTAGAGGCGTCTAACTTGGTTTTGCAGGAGGGTTTGCATGTGCATATGATGTGGTATAGCAGTGCTCATAATAATTTGATTATGTATGAGATGTCTATATGATGTAAATTGATTAACATGACCTGTGTGTCATGATTCGGCATGATGGCTGGAGCCATATGATTGCACTTTAATGACCTGCGTGTCAACCTTTTGTAATGCACTTATTTTATTAGCTATAGTGATAGCAATATTATCTGGTGCATCGACAAGGTGGTGGCAATCTTCGCAAAGGTGAACACGACATCAAATGTACTATTATTTGGAATCAACATCAAGTGTATTCAAAGTTTTGAATTCGAGTTCATATAGTACACATAGTTCATATCTATCTCTATAGTAATCATGTGGTGTGTTGTTAAGATAATATACGAATGATGGTTTAAGTTGGCAACAATCATGATTGTAGATTCTTATTCAAATAGAGAAACTAATTCAAATTTAGTTCGAATTGCAGCGGTAGTATAGCCATTTGGAATGCACTAAAATGTTCGTATGAGTAGGTTACATGCATTATACAGCCAGCAAAAAAATTAATTGGACATAACGTGGATTCATAGCTTTGAATAGCATTTGTACAGTAAAACGGGACAAGACTCTCTCTTTGTGTGGTGCGAATAGTTTTATTTTTTTCTTTTTTTCATTGAGGGAAGTGCGAATTGATTTGGTACGTACATAATTACATGTTAGGCTTGTCTCTAAAATTCAACCCACACCTTGTTATCCCGAAAATTCAGATATCGTGATCCCAAAACTCGCGCCTTCACAACCCGCGCCTTGATATCCCGAAATTACAACGCGCGCGAAAACTCCCTCCAGCTGCCAAATCCCGACACGCGAAAGCCCCCTTCTAACCCTGAGCCGAAAGGGCCGCTAGTTCAAATCGGTGGGGGTACTTTTGTAACACACCCTACAATTTGGACAAGCGCGTCCCTAGGTCATGGTTCCCCCCTCCCATCACCTCCTTTTCGCCATTCGAAATCCCAGGCCCCCCCCCCCCCCCCCCCCCCCCCCCCCCCCCCCCCCCCCCCCCCCCCCCCCCCCCCCCCCCCCCCCCCCCCCCCCCCCCCCCCCCCCCCCCCCCCCCCCCCCCCCCCCCCCCCCCCCCCCCCCCCCCCCCCCCCCCCCCCCCCCCCCCCCCCCCCCCCCCCCCCCCCCCCCCCCCCCCCCCCCCCCCCCCCCCCCCCCCCCCCCCCCCCCCCCCCCCCCCCCCCCCCCCCCCCCCCCCCCCCCCCCCCCCCCCCCCCCCCCCCCCCCCCCCCCCCCCCCCCCCCCCCCCCCCCCCCCCCCCCCCCCCCCCCCCCCCCCCCCCCCCCCCCCCCCCCCCCCCCCCCCCCCCCCCCCCCCCCCCCCCCCCCCCCCCCCCCCCCCCCCCCCCCCCCCCCCCCCCCCCCCCCCCCCCCCCCCCCCCCCCCCCCCCCCCCCCCCCCCCCCCCCCCCCCCCCCCCCCCCCCCCCCCCCCCCCCCCCCCCCCCCCCCCCCCCCCCCCCCCCCCCCCCCCCCCCCCCCCCCCCCCCCCCCCCCCCCCCCCCCCCCCCCCCCCCCCCCCCCCCCCCCCCCCCCCCCCCCCCCCCCCCCCCCCCCCCCCCCCCCCCCCCCCCCCCCCCCCCCCCCCCCCCCCCCCCCCCCCCCCCCCCCCCCCCCCCCCCCCCCCCCCCCCCCCCCCCCCCCCCCCCCCCCCCCCCCCCCCCCCCCCCCCCCCCCCCCCCCCCCCCCCCCCCCCCCCCCCCCCCCCCCCCCCCCCCCCCCCCCCCCCCCCCCCCCCCCCCCCCCCCCCCCCCCCCCCCCCCCCCCCCCCCCCCCCCCCCCCCCCCCCCCCCCCCCCCCCCCCCCCCCCCCCCCCCCCCCCCCCCCCCCCCCCCCCCCCCCCCCCCCCCCCCCCCCCCCCCCCCCCCCCCCCCCCCCCCCCCCCCCCCCCCCCCCCCCCCCCCCCCCCCCCCCCCCCCCCCCCCCCCCCCCCCCCCCCCCCCCCCCCCCCCCCCCCCCCCCCCCCCCCCCCCCCCCCCCCCCCCCCCCCCCCCCCCCCCCCCCCCCCCCCCCCCCCCCCCCCCCCCCCCCCCCCCCCCCCCCCCCCCCCCCCCCCCCCCCCCCCCCCCCCCCCCCCCCCCCCCCCCCCCCCCCCCCCCCCCCCCCCCCCCCCCCCCCCCCCCCCCCCCCCCCCCCCCCCCCCCCCCCCCCCCCCCCCCCCCCCCCCCCCCCCCCCCCCCCCCCCCCCCCCCCCCCCCCCCCCCCCCCCCCCCCCCCCCCCCCCCCCCCCCCCCCCCCCCCCCCCCCCCCCCCCCCCCCCCCCCCCCCCCCCCCCCCCCCCCCCCCCCCCCCCCCCCCCCCCCCCCCCCCCCCCCCCCCCCCCCCCCCCCCCCCCCCCCCCCCCCCCCCCCCCCCCCCCCCCCCCCCCCCCCCCCCCCCCCCCCCCCCCCCCCCCCCCCCCCCCCCCCCCCCCCCCCCCCCCCCCCCCCCCCCCCCCCCCCCCCCCCCCCCCCCCCCCCCCCCCCCCCCCCCCCCCCCCCCCCCCCCCCCCCCCCCCCCCCCCCCCCCCCCCCCCCCCCCCCCCCCCCCCCCCCCCCCCCCCCCCCCCCCCCCCCCCCCCCCCCCCCCCCCCCCCCCCCCCCCCCCCCCCCCCCCCCCCCCCCCCCCCCCCCCCCCCCCCCCCCCCCCCCCCCCCCCCCCCCCCCCCCCCCCCCCCCCCCCCCCCCCCCCCCCCCCCCCCCCCCCCCCCCCCCCCCCCCCCCCCCCCCCCCCCCCCCCCCCCCCCCCCCCCCCCCCCCCCCCCCCCCCCCCCCCCCCCCCCCCCCCCCCCCCCCCCCCCCCCCCCCCCCCCCCCCCCCCCCCCCCCCCCCCCCCCCCCCCCCCCCCCCCCCCCCCCCCCCCCCCCCCCCCCCCCCCCCCCCCCCCCCCCCCCCCCCCCCCCCCCCCCCCCCCCCCCCCCCCCCCCCCCCCCCCCCCCCCCCCCCCCCCCCCCCCCCCCCCCCCCCCCCCCCCCCCCCCCCCCCCCCCCCCCCCCCCCCCCCCCCCCCCCCCCCCCCCCCCCCCCCCCCCCCCCCCCCCCCCCCCCCCCCCCCCCCCCCCCCCCCCCCCCCCCCCCCCCCCCCCCCCCCCCCCCCCCCCCCCCCCCCCCCCCCCCCCCCCCCCCCCCCAATAAGTGATGCGACAAGTGTACAACCTCTTTGGCGTAGCCGTGTCAACCTCAACATCATTGGGCTGGTCGCTGAAGAAGTTGCGGCAGAGGTGGCTATCGGAGGTATGGAGGAAGATCTGAGGCATTTGTAGACGGTGTCCAGGGTACTACTCTATTGTGATGGATGGTTCCGTCGTTGGAGCAGCTCCGGCGAGCCATAAGACGTCGAGGCTGAAGCAGTACAAGACGGACATCGTTAATTTCAAGTGGGATTCTAATAGCATCTCCAATAGATGATGTAAAATACATTACCAAAAAGTGATAGATGTAAAATTTACATCACCAAAATACACCTGACTACAACAGATGAGTTAAAAACTGTTAACTCTGAACTTAACTGTCGAAACTGAAATATATTGTGGAATATGAATGCTACTGTCAAAACTGAACGCACTGGTAGCAGAGAGGCACTTCACATGTAGGTTAGGCCGCTCGAGCACTAGTAGTAGAGAAACAGTGATCTAAATCAACAGGCGATCGACAGGGAACACAGTAGCAGATAGCAGCCAGAGCAGCAGCGCCTGGAGGAGCAGCATGAACTAGAGCCAGAGCAGCAACTCATGTAGCTACAGCAGCCTGTGTACCAGCATCAGCAGCGTGAGTGAGAGCAAGAGCAGAGCAGTAGCTTGAGCGAGGGCAAGAGCAGAGCAGCGGTGCGACCGAGCGAGAGACGGGGCAGCAGCAGTAGCAGCACGAGCGAGTGAGAGACGGAGCAGCAGCTGCTACTGCAGCAGCGCGAGCGAGCGAGAGCCAGAGGAGTAGCAGCAGCGCGAGCAAGTGAGAGCCGGAGCAGCAGCAGCAGATCCGGCTGGTATGGACGCCGCCGCCGAGGGAGCCTCGCACTGGGGGAGAGCCGATGTGGAGATGTCACCAGCGGTGTCGGCTTTGAGGTAGCCGCGCCATGGGGGTGTGGGATCGAGTACCGCCGGCGCCGGGAGGTCGAGTTAAGGAGAAGGTGCGATGCAATGAGTGTACAACTTCTTTGGTGGCACCGAGTAGGCCTCGGCTTCGTCCGAGGAGTTGGTGAGGATGCTGCGGTTCCAGTGGAGCAGGTTAAGGCGGCGCTGTGGGGATGGATCAGGCGCGATAGATGAGGCAATCATCGGAGCAGCTCCTTGGAGATGGAGGACGGGGCGGCTGAACTGGCGAGATGACGAGATCGATGACGAATCCTCATCCGGGGAGGTGGATGAGGGACGTTGAGCTATTGCGATGGATGACGTCGTCGGGGAAGAGCCTCCGGCTGGGCAGCAGTGGGGTGGCGGACGGAGGAGGTTGGGGTTTCGCGGCTGGAGCAGAGAGGTTATGGCGGCCTGGGATTTCGAATAGCGAAAAGGAGGTGATGGGAGGGGGGAACCATGACTTAGGGACGTGCTTGTCGAAAATGTATGGTGTGTTACAAGTACACCCACCGATTTGAACTAGTGGCCCTTTCGGCTCAGGGTTAGAAGGGGGATTTTGCGTGTCGGGATTTGGCAGCTGGAGGGAGTTTTCGCGCGCGTTGTAATTTTGGGGTAGCAAGGCGTGGGTTGTGAAGGCGCGAGTTTTGGGAGCACGATATCTGAATTTTCGGGATAACAAGGCACGGGTTGAAATTTAGGGACAAGCCGAACGTATAATAATATACGTACCAAATCAATTCGCACTTCCCTCGACAAAAAAAATAAAAAAATAAAACTATTCGCACCACACAAAGAGAGAGTCTTGTCCCGTTTTACTGTACAAATGCTATTCAAAGTTATGAATCCATGTTTTGTCCAATTAAATTTTTTCGCTGGCTGTATAATGCATGTAACCTGCTTATACAGACATTTTAGTGCATTCCAAATGTCTATACTACCGCTGCAATTCGAACTAAATCTTGAATTTGTTTCTCTATTTGAATAAGAATCTACAATCATGATTGTTGCCAAGTTAAACCATCATTCGTATATTATCTTAACAACACACCATATGATTACTATAGAGATAGATATGAACTATGTGTAATATATGAACTCGAATTAAAAATTTTGTATACACTTGATGTTGATTCCAAATAATAGTACATTTGATGTACTAACTAGATCTTCATAATCTAAACCGTGTTTCATACGTACACCGTGTTTATAGTGCCCCGCCCCCTACATTATGACAAGTATTTAGCCCTGAGCTGCAAAAGCCACACATTATCACAAATTCAAATAAATGTTCCATATATTATATGTAGTATAACATGTTCATAACCACACCATGCGTATCACCATTATATATATTCATGCATGCGTCGGTTTAAAACACTATATCTTCTTCAAATATCCGAATCCACTTTTATAATGAATTATCATCTCTATTCGTCTTTTACACCCACACAATCCTCTTATCTTTGTAGCTAGCGCTAACTTTCTCTCGTGCATGCACATGCCCACCTCCCTTTCACCCTCCCTCAACATTCTCTAGCTCCATCGCACACATTCGTCATTTCTCTTTAGGTCGTTCACCCACGGTGTGTGTAGGCCCCACAGCTCCATCTTTCCGGCACACACCAATCTATTTACCTCTCTAGCCAGGTGTGCCTACCACAAACACAAGCTTTCCCTCTTCTCTTCTCACCGTCCATGCCCCCCTCTGTCTAATATGGTTCCACGCACATGCACACTCCCGTCCCTCTTTTCATCGATCTCATACTTGCACACTCCTTCCCCCTCGATATAGTAGGCTTCTCGCACCACCTCCTAGCCGCATCCCTCTCTCTCTATCCTTCTCTCAGGGCCTTATTTTCTTATAACACATGCATGCATGTATACCGATCGATCTCCCTACATATACCTAGGTCGACTATAACTCATTTTCCCCATGCATCGACTGACGTACCTCACAAGTTATGTCTCTCCCTTTCTCCGACACAGGATGATTGATCTTCATATGTAGTTACGTCTGCTTACCACAGCCATATCATCCCCCCTCATCATTCGTGCATGCCTCCTGACCCGTCTCTCACACGCATGTGCACAGACAGGCAGGCATCCCCTCTCTTATTGATATTGTAGGCGTGCCCTCCATTTGTCTAGCAGTCCTCTCCCACCATTTGTGAGAAGCAACTCCACCGCCAACCCCTTCGACACTCTAGCTCTATCTCTCTCCCAACCTTATTCCTCTCCTACACATATGCATGGATGTTGATCGATCTCCCTCAATACATAAGGTAGGTCTCTCTCCTCCTCCACACATATACCAGTTGTTCTACCTCTATAGTTAGGTCTCTGCCCCCTCCCCCCCCACACACACACCGATAGTCAAATGCTGTAGGTAGGTATCCATGCCACAGAGACAAAACTGCACCTGTCCCCTCTCACGTTCTAGTAGGCCAGCCACCCTATATCTTTGACGTGGGCACACACAAATTCGATGGCACTCTTTATCGATCGCGCGCGCGCACACACACACACACACACACTTCATCCCTCTCTTCGATTCTATGGATATCTCACGCCCATGATACCTCCACTCTCTTCTCGTGGATCGCCCCCTCTATATATGATATATCCAGGCAGTGGCAGACCTAGCACAGAACAGCAGGGGGGCAGAGCAGGAAATAAGGTTGTTTGGGGGGCGCTAATGACTACTTTTTTCTTTAATCTTAGCCCCTAGAAAAAAACCTTCAGTGTTTTCACTAATCTTTGGGGGGGGGGGCCCCCCCCCCCCCCCCCCCCCCCCCCCCCCCCCCCCCCCCCCCCCCCCCCCCCCCCCCCCCCCCCCCCCCCCCCCCCCCCCCCCCCCCCCCCCCCCCCCCCCCCCCCCCCCCCCCCCCCCCCCCCCCCCCCCCCCCCCCCCCCCCCCCCCCCCCCCCCCCCCCCCCCCCCCCCCCCCCCCCCCCCCCCCCCCCCCCCCCCCCCCCCCCCCCCCCCCCCCCCCCCCCCCCCCCCCCCCCCCCCCCCCCCCCCCCCCCCCCCCCCCCCCCCCCCCCCCCCCCCCCCCCCCCCCCCCCCCCCCCCCCCCCCCCCCCCCCCCCCCCCCCCCCCCCCCCCCCCCCCCCCCCCCCCCCCCCCCCCCCCCCCCCCCCCCCCCCCCCCCCCCCCCCCCCCCCCCCCCCCCCCCCCCCCCCCCCCCCCCCCCCCCCCCCCCCCCCCCCCCCCCCCCCCCCCCCCCCCCCCCCCCCCCCCCCCCCCCCCCCCCCCCCCCCCCCCCCCCCCCCCCCCCCCCCCCCCCCCCCCCCCCCCCCCCCCCCCCCCCCCCCCCCCCCCCCCCCCCCCCCCCCCCCCCCCCCCCCCCCCCCCCCCCCCCCCCCCCCCCCCCCCCCCCCCCCCCCCCCCCCCCCCCCCCCCCCCCCCCCCCCCCCCCCCCCCCCCCCCCCCCCCCCCCCCCCCCCCCCCCCCCCCCCCCCCCCCCCCCCCCCCCCCCCCCCCCCCCCCCCCCCCCCCCCCCCCCCCCCCCCCCCCCCCCCCCCCCCCCCCCCCCCCCCCCCCCCCCCCCCCCCCCCCCCCCCCCCCCCCCCCCCCCCCCCCCCCCCCCCCCCCCCCCCCCCCCCCCCCCCCCCCCCCCCCCCCCCCCCCCCCCCCCCCCCCCCCCCCCCCCCCCCCCCCCCCCCCCCCCCCCCCCCCCCCCCCCCCCCCCCCCCCCCCCCCCCCCCCCCCCCCCCCCCCCCCCCCCCCCCCCCCCCCCCCCCCCCCCCCCCCCCCCCCCCCCCCCCCCCCCCCCCCCCCCCCCCCCCCCCCCCCCCCCCCCCCCCCCCCCCCCCCCCCCCCCCCCCCCCCCCCCCCCCCCCCCCCCCCCCCCCCCCCCCCCCCCCCCCCCCCCCCCCCCCCCCCCCCCCCCCCCCCCCCCCCCCCCCCCCCCCCCCCCCCCCCCCCCCCCCCCCCCCCACAGCACCCCCAAAAGTGCACATAGCTCCGCCATTGTATCCAGGCCTCTGTTTCACACACATTGCATATGTTACATTTTTTGTTTGAGATATTGTCGTGGGATATCACGGCCACCTATGGGGCCATCAGACCCTTGTGGTTTGGCGGGGTGGATGAACACATTGCACAAAGAGCGGAGGGTGCAGGGGCAGCACGGCAGCGATCACACGGGCAGTTTTACCCAGGTTCAGGTCACCGCGAGGCATAAAACCCTACTCCTACTTTGGTGGATTGATGAGAAGACCGTGGTGAAGACGCAGCACGCTAGCCCGGCAGGGTTGCCTCAGGGCGAGAGCAGCTACGCGTGTACGAGTGTACAAGGGTCCGAATCCTTTCTAAGGTTGCCATGGCCCTCCTTTTATAGATCAAGGGGTCACCACAATGGCAAATCAGTCATTGTGTACTAATTAGATAGCAAACAGTGCTATCATACCTAACTCTGCAGACAGTGGCAGAGCGCATTAAATGCGCCGCTTAGTGTCACATTGTGGCGCGCCCGGCAAGCCTTGCCGGGCCGTTCGGCCACCCTCTCATCTGTCTGCTTGACACATCTCTGGACGGGTGTCACTTGGAGGTGATTTCCTTCGGAAGTGGCTGCATGTGTCAAATAATTGCCACTTAGTCACTTGGGGGCTAGACACCGCACCGATCGATGACTTGCATCGCTGCGAGGTGGAGCGGTGGAACCTTGGCGGGGTAGGCCACCCTTGGCATCCCCAGCAAGCTTGCCGGGGCAGTCTTGAGGTTTGTCCTTTGGGTAACTTTGACCTCGCCAGGCTCGCCTGCCAGGCAAGGGAGGTTTTTCCTTAGTGGTATCTTGCTCCTTTGGCTTGACTTGGTCTTCTTGATCTGCCCTTCAATTTCTCAAAGGGCTATCTCTTCAACTTGGTCCCGTCTTGGATGTTGAGAGCCGTCGGGCCGTTGGTTTGCTGTCCGGGCACAAGTCAGGGGAAAACATACACCCCTGTTTGTGTACCCCGACAGAAGCCCCCGGGCCAGAGACATACATGTCGCTGGGCACGTTGGGTTAGGCCCCAAACAGTGCACAGACACGTGGCGAGAGAACGCTGCGCGTGCAGCGGTTTGCCATGATGACCAGTCAATCCAACGTCCACTTCGCGTAATTACCGCGGGTCGTGGGGTCATGGGACTGCAGCAGTTAATGTGAAATGGTAACTTTTCTGAAGAGTCATGCCCTTCCCCATGTCCTTTCCTTAAGATAGGAAGATGCGGAAGGGTACGGGTCATCCATCGTTTGCTTCACCCCTCCACCATCTTCTTTCGCAAGCCAAACAACTGCCCTTCCTCCTCGCCCACACTCGCCGCTGATCCCCACCCAACTTTCTTCTTCCACCTCCACCACAAATCGAAGAGATGGGGAAGAAGACCGCTGCTCCCAAGGGGAAGCGGACGGTCATCGTGAAGGAGACGACAGCTGAGGGGAGCAAGAAGAGAGCAGCAGAGCTGGACAAGAGGCGAAGGGGAGACGTTGTCCTCTTCCCGTCGAATCTGGACGACAAAGTGCTGGAAGCAAGGTATGAATATCTGTGGGGGAGGGAGGTCCCGAAGGGGCATGGCGCACCCAAGGTTCTGGCAGAGGGGAAGAAGGATCCGCCAGATTCATATCAATTCTTTTGCACATACTTCATCTGTGGCCTCTGCCCTCCTTTTTTGGATTTCTTTGAAGCAATGATGGTGATCTATGGATTCCATCTTTTGGACTTCATTCCAAATGCAATGGCGTGCATGGCGATTTTTGCCCACTTGTGCGAGAATTTCGTTGGAGTCGCCCCCAACATCGACTTGTTCAGGCACTATTTTGTCCCACGGGTGGAAAACAAAGCACACCGTTCTGGGAACATAAGTTGGATGCCACGGGTGGTGAGGGAAAGCTGGGGCTACCTCCCTGGTCAGCAGCGTGGTAGATGGGAGGAGTGGAGGGCAGATTGGTGCTGGATCCAGGATGAGAAGGCCCTAGATTTCTGCCAAGCACGGACAGAGTGCATTAAGAACGGCAACGATTGGAGGGAAGTCGGCCTCTTTGATGATAGGCTCCGCCCGACAATAAATAGGATCACCCGCCTAAAGGCGGCCGGGCTAACTGTCGGGCATGTGGGGGCCGACTTCCTCCTTCGATGCATTGCGCCACTGCAGAAGAGGGACAGGTTTGCCTGGTAGTATGGAGATGCTACAGATAGGATGAGGTTGCTCCCTGGCCTGACCAACAATCTGTCAGTCTACGGCCATGCTTGGTTGTGCGAACAACTGTTCGGCAGCCTTGGGCCGTTCAAGTTTTTGGTAAATGTCATCCCACTGAAAATCAACTCCGCCAGGGATCAGATTATGAAATGGATGCCAGACTACACCGCTCATGGAGTTTTGGGCGATTGGCAGTTGCCCGAGCTCAACGAAGAGCTTGCGTGGTCTTCTGCCCTAGTGGAAAGGGCTACCAAGGTGGAGACCAACATGTACAAGCGCACCTCCAAGGTGGAGGAGGCGTATATCAGGAGGCGGCTCGAAGAAGATAGAGCATTTCGAGCTGCCGCAAAGGTGAAGGCCGGGAAGGCAGCGGAGGAGAAAGAGGAGGTTGAGGACGAAGGCTCCTCCCATGGCAGAAGCGAGGCGCAAGCCACGGAGGAGGTTGCCAGGGATGATCCTGCCGGGGGCGAGTCTGCCGATGACGAGCCTTCCGAGATTGAGGCTCTGTATGCCGCGGCAGTAGAGGCCCAGGAGGAAGAGGGGGTTAAGGAGGCAAAGCAGCCCAAGGAGGAGTGGCTCGCGGCAGGCCTTCAAGCCCCCAAGCCAGTCTTGGACTAGCGCCTTCGCAGGCGGGTAGCCAACCGGGGAGCAGTGGTCCCCGATCCAGCGCCTGCCGCCAAGAAGGTGAAGAAGATTACCTCCAGGGGAAGCAAGCCGGATGCGGTGCGTCGGCAGTCTTCTCTAAAACCCCTCCTGCCAAGCAATCAGCAGCTACGGGAGTTGACTCTAGCTCCCAGTCTGGCTTGAGCTCCTCGCAGAGCTTGTCCTCGTCGGAGCCCCCTGCGCCCCAGCGAGGCTCAAAGCTACCGGGAAGTTCCGTTCCCCCGCTCCAAAAGAGAAGCAGGGCGCCCTCACTGCCCATTGAGTTCGAGCTGAGCTCCATGCTCATCGGCGAAGAGTAAGAGAGAACAATCTCCTTTCCCTGTCATCGTTTCTGCATATTCTCTTACTTGCTGACTGATCTTTTGCTTGTTGCCTTTGCATGCGAGGATGAGGAAGAAGGCGACACCCTCATCCATCGGACCAAGCGGCCCAGGCGCGGGGAGCTGCCGAAGACTGTGGAAGGCATGGGCCCAGCAGGGGGCAGCGCGGTCGACCTGACACCAAGCCCCCAGCCTAGCCCCCGGCCTGAGAGTGTAGGGCTAGCCCCTCCCATTGGAAGTGACGGAGGAGAGCCCCTCACGTCCGTAGCCAAAGGAGGGGAGGAGACCACTCAGGGCAAGTCCTTCCAGGAGGGCCCCACTCCGCCCGCTGACCAAATCGAGGGATCCCCGCCAAGGGTTTCCACGAAAGGATCCGCCCAGGGCGACACCGTGGTTACCAAGGGAGGGGATGGTGATCATGGCCCGGCAATGGATGTCGCCAGGGAAACTGAAGCTCTTCCACGTCAGGCATCTCGAGGTAATCCATTTACTCTTTCCGTGTTGTGCTGCCCTTATCATCTTGCCCCAGGCTCCTGTATTGCTAAAAACTCCGCACCCTTATCATTGATTGTTGACTCTGCCCACAGCCCCCCTGACCGAAGAGCCTGAACTATTGGAAGAAGTGGCCATCATAGGGAAGGAGGGCCTCCAAAATTGCTGCCGCGGAAGGGCAGGAACATGCTGTCAGGGGTATCCAAGAGCTCCCGAAGGAATCAGAGAAAAAACCCGGCAGCACGTCAGGGTAGTGGTGGAAGAGAAGATCCCCCTCCAAACCATGGACCCCCTTCCCTCATTTGGCACCTCGGTGAAGGCCCCGCCACCAACTTCGAGTCAACTAGCACTGGTACTTGCGCAGCCTGGACTTGGGGCCCCTGGTTCGTCAGCGACGACGGGCGCGGAACTTGACAGAGAGCTCCAACGCATCCTCGCGTCGCTGTACCAGGGGGTCAAAGAGGCAGACGACTCTGTCACCGTCTCCTTGGACTTGTCCTTCCTGGAGTCCATGGCGGCAGGTATTAAAGAGATGAATGCTCGGCACAACCAGAAATGGCAGGTGCTTAAGGAGCAGCGTGAGTCCGCCAACAAGGTGGACCAGAAGCTGAGGGACAAGGGCATCAAGCTACACGAGTGGCACGACAAGCAGTTCCAGGCCCTCATGAGGCAGCAAGAGACAATCTCGATGGCGAGGGAGGATGTCATTGCCCGAGAGGCTTGCCTGGCGGAGCACAAGGCACTTCTGGACGCCAAGGAGCAGAACATCTCCCTCCGGGAGGAGAAGCTGGAGGCCACCCTCCGTGCCAAGGACGATAAGCTGGAGGCCCTCATGTAGTAGCACACCAAGGAACTGGAGGACGAGCACAAGGCCGCCCTGGATGCCCTCACCGTCGACTCTGCCGCCCAACTGAAGAAGCTTGCCAACGATCTCGCCGCGGCTTCTTCTGCCAAGGTTGATCTCGACCAACAGGTGGCCAAGCTGAGAGAGAAGCTTGCCGGAAATACCAAGGAGGTCAAGACCCTTAAGGAGGAGGCACAAAAAGCAGAGATCCTTCTGAAGGAGGTGCAATCATAGCTCTCCTCCAAGAGCCAAGACCTCACGACTGCCAACGGCACCATTGAAGAAATGAAGGCCAGGATTGGCACCTTGGAAAGCTCGGCAGAATCCAGCAGGGCTCATGAGAAACAGCTGATGAAGGATCTAGACACTGCAAGGCGCCTCCGAAAGGACGCAGAGGACAAGCTAGCGAACCACTTCGGGCAGGTCGACCATTGGATTAAGAGCTTGATCGACATCGCTGAGCTTCTCGCTGTCCAAACTGCAGTGATGGGCATGGAAGAGCCAGTCTACTCGGCCAGCAAGCATGAGGTCCCGAGCGTCAAGCTAGGGGTCTTCTTCAATGAACTGATCAAGAAGCTGAAGGCGTATAAAGAGGGAAGGGCCGGCCGCTTCACAACTGAATCTTGAAAGCTTGCCCGCAATGCCCTCTTCATGGTTCTGAGCAACATCGCATGCCGCCATCCAGATCTCAACCTCGTCGATGGCTTCAAGAAGCCACCGGAGGGTGCAGATGTTTCTGCCTCCGAAGAGAAGGCCGCCCCCTTCACCGACAAGGTCCTTGGTGTTCCTACTACTCCACGAGGTCACCAGGCTCGGCCTTGAATTATTCTTGCCACTGCGCTGTCCTGTAACAAAACACGATGCATGTCTTGTGTTTAGACATCGTACTGCGTATGCTTGTGTGGAACTAATGCTTTTACTTAATCTCAATTGCATGTTTATCCCTTTAGAGTTCACCCATTGGTGTTCGTACGATTATTCTCTATGTGTATTTTGGTTGCCTGCTGGTATTGTACTGCCATGATTTTCGTAAGGGTCTAGCCCTTAGCAGTTATCTTGGCGAGGGTACGTCCCGGCAGGTTTTTCCTCGGTAATTTTGCCATTGCCGCCCATTCTGCGAGCAGGCTCGGAACAGAATGAGGGCGCAGACAAGAACTAAGAAGGTGCCATTCATACGAAAGACTTCCTCATACGAACACCTTGGTATCCAAGGGATAAACAAACACGAATTCTAGGTCTGTAGTGGAGCAAGGATTGTGTGGACTTAGCTCTTATCTTTGCTTCTTTCCACTCCTTTCAGCCGCGGCCGCTTATGGCATTCGCATGCTTCGGAAAGGATAGCTGTCGTGCATGTTGCTCTCCGGATCCCGGTAGGGGCCGGTAAAAATCATATGTATCTTGCGGGCGGCAGGACGCGATGCAAGGCACGACTGATTTCTCTCTCCTCCTCTTCACACTTGTTAAACAACCTGGTGGCGGCTGGCACGAAAGTCACGCTAACACGGACGGCCTCGCTGTAGCGTACTTGCTAGGGCGTCGATCAATGGATTCTCACCAGCGCTCCACTCAGGATTTCCCTAAGCAGGGTAAATGCTGAACCAAGTTTTGCGCGGTGCTCATCGACATTGATGATGCTAAAACCTAGAGTAGCTCGATTGTCGATAAGTGAGAGTGGCGGAGAGAGAAACCTTGTACCCATACACCTTGTTCCTTTTCCCTGAACGGGGCTTGCAATGCGATCATGCTGCCTGAACTATTGGGGTTGGCTCGCCGCTGTCATTACTGGTTCTCACCGCTGCAGCGGCCATGGCGGAGTGAGGCAATGGAGATTGAACAGGGGGCGGGGAAGCGATATCGCTCCCCCTCTCTGTTCCCACCATTCCCAGCCTATTCTTGGGCAATAATCCACCGTCGATGAAGAAGATGATGAAGATGACACGCTGCGTACACTCTCGGGTTTGCGCAAGCGCTTCCCCCTGCCTGGCGCGCCAAAGATGTCGTGGGAAATCATGGCCACCTATGGGGCCATCGGCCCCTTGTGGTTCGGCGGGGGGGGGGGAGACATTGCAAAAAGAGCGGAGGGTGCAGGGGCAGCACGGCAGCGATCACACGGGTAGTTTTACCCAGGTTCGGGCCACTGTGAGGCATAAACCCCTACTCCTGCTTTGGTGGATTGATGAGAGGACCGCGGTGGAGACGCAGCGCTCTAGCCCGACAGGGTTGCCTCGGGGCGAGAGCAGCTACGCGCGTACGAGTGTACAAGGGTCCGAATCCTTTCTAAGGTTGCCATGGCCCTCCTTTTATAGATCAAGGGGTCACCACAATGGTAAATCAGTCATTGTGTACTGATTAGATAGCAAACAGTGCTATCATACCTAACTCTGCAGACAGTGGCAGAGCACATGAAATGCGCCGCTTAGTGTCACATCGTGGCATGCCCGGCAAGCCTTGCCGGGCTGTTCGGCCACCCTTTCGTCTATCTGCTCGACACGTCTCTAGACGGGTGTCACTTGGAGGTGATTTCCTTCAGAAGTTGCTGCCATGTGTCAAATAACTGCCACTTAGTCACTTGGGGGCTTGACACCGCACCGATCGATGACTTGCATTGCTGTGAGGTGGAGCGGTGGAACCTTGGCGGGGTAGGCTGCCCTTGGCATCCCCGGGAAGCTTGCCGGGGCAGTCTTGAGGTTTGTCCTTGGGGTAACTTCGACCTCGCCAGGCTCGCCTGCCCGGCAAGGGAGGTTTTTCCTTAGTGGTATCTTGCTCCTTTGGCTTGACTTGGTCTTCTTGATCTGCCCTTCGATTTCTCAAAGGGCTATCTCTTCAACTTGGTCCCGTCTTGGATGTTGAGAGCTGTCGGGCCGGTGGTTTGCTATCCGGGCACAAGTCAGGGGAAAACATACACTCCTGTTTGTGTACCCCGACAGATATCATTGACACATATTCCCTGTCTATCTCTCACGCACCCCCCAAAAACACTCATGAACCCACACACCATCTCTCTATAGGTTTGTATCTCTCTCACACAAACCCACGTAGGTGGTGTACATACACGAAGAGAATAGATTCACGTACTCATGCTTCGTGCCCAGCCACACCCGCGCGGGTACATGGTGGAGCTCATTTCTGTACGAAATGGCAGCCCACGTGCTAATTTGAGAGCGTGTAGCGGTTGTTTACTTACGGAGGTCGTGTACCACGCATGCACGAAACAAAGTTCGACTTAATGCGTTGGCACAATATTTTTAAATAAAGTTATATTGATCAATGGAACGTACACAGAATATAAAATGATTGTTATGGAGAAAAAGTTGTCCGCTCCACTATATACAATGGAGCCTGCCTGCTGGGGTTTGTCTCTCTTCACAGTATCTCACACAAGGCAGCGGTGGCCTCTCTCTCTCTCATCGGTTGTCACTGATCTGGCCGCATCTTGTCTGTCGACGGAAAGGGAGGATGTGCATCGTTTATCCATTCGACGGCGGGTAGCACGTCCCAAACCGCGGTACCCGTCGTTCTCTCTGACCAAGCTCCGACGCAGTAGGGCCTACGCCACTAGCTCGCTGTCGCAGTATGGGCAGATCCCGCCCGCCGCCGCCCTCCTAGTTATATCCTGACGACCCCCATGTATCCCCTCTGGCCTTGCTCCACTGCCCATCTTCCTACGTTGCTGCATGTGGAAAATCCTGCATGTGGATCTTCCCTAGTTCTTTGCCCAAAATGTAGCTCATCCGGCGTACTTTCCATCTTGCAATCTCGTCCTCACATCATTTTTGATAATCCACCATGCTTCCATCTTTCCCTTATGACATGGAATATGCTTCTCTTTTGTCGGCGTATGTGTCTTCAACTGTTATTGGGCAGTAATTGTTTCCTTTCTACCTCTTTTTGCAAACAGGGCTATCCATTTCACCTCGTTGCTATTGCGACCTTTTGGTGAACTGCACAAATCACTTTTTTCTTAAGCGTGTTTTGTGCAGTTCCGCCAAAATGTCACACGGGCAATGTTTTTACATTTTTGTGGGACTGCAAAAAGGGAGATTGGTTTTGCTATCCTCCTCATCCAACTCCGAGCCTAATCTTCTCCAACAAGTAGTTAGTCTTAAAAAGAGATCGCAGAGGTGATCGGCTTCTATTTGTGAGTGTTATGTTTCATCATCCAGTTCCACTTTTATTGTAATCACACTGACTGAATATCTTTGCAAACAGGGATGATCAGCTCGATTTTAGTGGAAATGCACAAAATGATCGGATTGTGATGTCCTCCATACACCTCTTTCTTGGCTACAGAGCTGCATGAAACTAGCTGCCAACCAATGAACACTGTGGCCAGGAAATGGAGCCATGCCTACGAAAAACATCGATCAATTATATTTTTTTTTCTTTATTTGTACACCTTCTCATAACTTTGTCTTTAGTTGTGATGTGAATATTGGCACTGATCTATGAATCATTGAGATGCATTAGCAGCCATGGTAGTTTCATTTGTATTTGATGGAATGTTGTAACAAGACAATCTTGAGGCAAGAGGACACATGAATCCTAAGTTGAAACCTTTTTTTCTGCAAGAACCAAAGTTGGAACGTTCATAGCATTACAGTACAATTTCATTATGCTAGAAAATTATGCGTACATGTAAACAAATCCTGAAAGATTGATAGCAATGCCAGAAACCATTCAACTTCATTTCGCCGACATGTGGGACATCCTTCATCCGGCTCCACCTGCCATGCACCAATATTGAGTGCACAACTGCAAGGGAGATTCAAGTCGGCGCTGCACCGCAGTAATAATGACTAGTGAGCAGTCAAATCATAGAGCCCCACCTTCATGATAGTAAGTTGCTCGGACGAAGCAACCATCATTTTACTCTTCGTTGAATCCACTGGTACTCCAATATTCGTAGAGTAATAAGTTGCTCGGACAAATCAACCATCACTTCACCTTTCCCACAGTAAGTACTACCTCCTTTTTTTATTCTAGAAACCACCACACACGAATATTGGACGGTAGCAGCACAACATCAAGTGTACTAGCACTACTCAATTCAAAAATCGCAACCAACCAATGGAGTACTAGATGGTGAGCGTTTGCTAGTATCATGTACTCCGCCTGCCAATGTATATATGGGGCCTAAAGCATTTTTTGAGACTAACTGACATGCAAGTTGCTCAAAGCATACCGTCAATTTCGTACGTGAAAGGATCTTCGAATGATATAATTTTCAAATTATATAAAATCTTATCAATAGTCAAAGGCAACCTCGAAGAATACATTAGTAATTGCAACGCATGGATGAAGGGCTAATCGCAATGCATGCATGAGGAGTACTACAGCACTAAACAAGAATGTTTTACATGCATTGGTTAATTATATCTTAATCATGGCACTTAACAATTTAATGCACAAAATAAGAACGGTTGACGGGATTAGCGGAAAGCAAAGCACCTTTTTAGCGGGGATTTTCATCATTCTATGAAGGTGCAAAACCAAGTGTTACTAGTACAGTAATTTTTTTAGAATGCTCTTGGCATGTCGCTAACATGTGGGAGCAAGTGTGAGTTAACCGACCTCAATAGACGACAAAATCGCCAGCCCGCCGCACTTTGAGAGTGACGAGGAGCGAGAACAATACGAGCTGGTGGATTACTAGAGCTAGGTGTCGCACGGAGGTGAAGAAATATGGTGATAGGATGAGGTGGGCCATGTATGATGTAAACTACACTGGCCTGCCGTGTTTCAGAGGTCTACTAGATGTGGAGAAGATTGGGTTGATTTTATATCGCTGAATATATATATAATATATTAAGAGTCCAGAATGCTCCACCGCGAGGTTCCTTGCTCCTTCTCGGTCATTGGAAAGCGTTCTTCTTCGTTTTGCCGACACGTGGGACATCCAGCATTCAGGTCCACGGGTCATGCAAGAAAATGGAGTACATAGTACGAGAGACTCACCAACGGTCACGAACGTAGGTGGAGTACGTGCATGAATCACCCAAAAAAAAGGAATACATGCACGAAGAAAAGAGGTGCAAGCACCGACGCAGGTACTCTTTGCCTCTTTCGTACTCACGCGTGGGTACATGGTGAGCTCATTTCTTTACGAAGAGGTAGCTCATGTGATAATTTGGCGAGTGTAGTAGTTGTCAGTGGTGGGTCGGGAACCAGGCATGAACGAATCAAAGTTCGACCATGACACGGTGGCGCGCTATTTATAAATGAAGTTATTCTATACGATGGTACGTACGCAACATTATTTTCTTCAATGGAACGTGAATCGTGCACGCACTCAATGACGGAGCAAGGGATGGTACTCCCTCCGTCTAGGTGTAGTCATCTTATGAGAACCAAATAATCCCAAAAACTTGGACGCAGTACATTAACTTTCACCTTGTTTCTTGTTTCTTGACATAAATAAAGGAATCAACCAATGAGAGATGTGGGGCGTGTATGACATCAATGACTTAGACTTTCAAACACGAAATGCAGTGGTCAGTTCATTGCATGCAATGCTATTGATTAGCAAATAAGCATTAAAATCTCTCATTTTTCCCTTCGCCTTGGTCATAGTGCACACCTAGCAATAACATCAACCCAACTCAGCAGTGGAAGTAACTTCAGCAGTAACATCGAGTCCAACTCAGCAAATTTGCTTATGTGGCAATGAGTTAATGAGGAGAGAGGTAGTTTGAGTAACTTAGCTAGTTATTGTAACATCACATGTCCCAATGCAATATGAGTCTATAGCCTAATAAATGAAGCTTTGCATGACACCACACTTATATTACTACCCACTATGAAGGTAGTAACATAGTCTAGGGATATGTGTATGTTACTATTCATTGTGGCTAGACTTATACTCCTAGACGGAGGGATTAGCCATGGACATGGTCGGCCCTTTTTGGAGAGAGTACTAAATAGTACTACATCCATCCAGGTTTAAAAGACCCATCGATAGAATTTCTAAGACCAAGGAAAAAATAACTCTGGGCAGTTACATAAAGTAATCGGTTCCGCGTACACAACTGGGAATGGGAAAGGGTGAAAGACCCCTTAAATCGAGCATGCATTGGCTGCTTATATTAATTAATACGGCTGCATGCAGCCCCGTCTCTCTCCTCCTTGCATGCAGTCTTGACCGTCGCGCTTGCATGTAGTCCCTTCTTTCTCGGTAAGTTAATTCACCCAATGAGTAAACGCAATGCCAACAGAGCCAAGCAAAAAAGCAGGGTCTTATAGTTACGTCCGGCCTAATAATTCCGGACTACCCTCCGTGGCCCTCCATCCTTCGGAGTGTAAATAGTTAAGCCGATGACATGTGGGTCTACCACAAGAGGGTAAGGCTAATTTAGTAACACCAACATGCTGGCGTATTTGCGGAAGCATGCTCCACTGGCAAACATGATGGAAGTACAGGGTAAGGCTGATTTAGTAACACCAACACGCTGGCTTAGCTTATTAATTAAGTGTCCCATCTGCTGCAGCGTGTATTGTCACTTCACTGACTAGGTGAATAAGTAGTTCTCTCTGACCGAGATAGAGAATAATGGATCGCCAAGACTTCCTATCTACAGTATCCCTATGCCTCTACTCTCATCCTGTCCAACAACAAGAACCATTGGCCAAGGCACCCGGCGCTAATTATGTAGGAGTACTACTAGTACTAGTACCTACTCCCTCCTTCCGGTTTATATGCAAGTACTCCCTCCGTTTCTTTTCTTTGATTCCCACATCATTTAGAGCAAGTATAGGATTCTTAAAACGCAGGAATAGGAAAAACAAAGGATTCGAGTGGCATGTCCACTTGAATCCCATAATATCAGTGTCGGGGGGATGGACCCCGGGTAGCCTCATCTAGACTCAAAGACGTTTCAAGACATCGGGGCTGGCCAAAGCCCCTCATACCTACTGGCCATGCGGCCGGCTCCATGGGCAGGCTAGGACCGTGTGGCCGGCTTCCAGAAGATAGCACACCCCCAGAAGATGGCTTCAGGGCTGGGCCGGCCTCCAGCAGCCGGCCTGTCCTTCCGCTCGGAGTCTGCACTCACCCACTACGACAAGACGTTTCAAGACATCATCAGTGTCGGGGGGATGGACCCCGGGTAGCCTCATCTAGACTCAAAGACGTTTCAAGACATCGGGGCAGGCCAAAGCCCCTCATACCTACTGGCCATGCGGCCGGCTCCATGGGCAGGCTAGGACCGTGTGGCCGGCTTCCAGAAGATAGCACACCCCCATAAGATGGCTTCAGGGCTGGGCCGGCCTCCAGCAGCCGGCCTGTCCTTCCGCTCGGAGTCTGCACTCACCCACTACGACAAGACGAGGCGTAGCTACCGCATGACCTGCTCCCCCCGAATCCTGGCAGGGCGTGGCTACAGTGTGCGCTGACCAAGCAGCCACCTACCCGCCTGGCGCTGGACTGTAGCCATGCGACGCATGACGCGGCCCTCGTCAGCGAGGACAGAGCTACAGCGAAAGGCAATCAGCATGGCCCGTAGGCGGCGGGCCCTACCTGTCGGTCGGATTCTCAGCAGCCGGCGGGGCCCTCCAGAGGCGGGCCCCAGCAGCCGGTGAAGAACCCGGCGACCTTAGACGCTGACGTCCGGGTCCTACACCCGGCCGTATTACCATTGTACCCCTGGGGCGCCGGCCTATAAGACCCCCCAGGGCTCACCCATGCAAAGGGTTCAGCCTTCATTTCCACACTCACTCACCATAGCTAGGAGAAGAGAGGTAGCTCTACCCTTCTTTCTCCTCTAGCAACACAGCTCAAGGAGCAACCTTGTATATTATCGATCATAGTCATCGTAGCAGGATTAGGGGTGTTATCTCTCCAGAGAGCCCCGAACCTGGTTACGTCTCGTGTGCTACCGAGCTCGTGCTCACTCTCGCTTCTGGAACCCGATGATGTCCTCATGGCTCCACCCACGATAAGCCACACCCTAGCATCTGACATGAGATTACCACGATAGTTGGCGCCCACCATGGGGCCATCCGCGGTGTCGACCGGAGTTGTGTTCCAGACAGGAACCACCCTTCCCTCCGGCGAGCGTGTCGTGTCTGGCTTGATCAACCAGCCCGATGTGTTCGCTTGCGCTTGCACCGGTGCACCGCTCGATGCGGGAGCCGTTCGCCCCATGAGCTGCCTCGTCGACCATTTCGAGAAGCTCACCCTCTCTGATGCAGCCGCCTCCGACGGGTTCCCCGGCGACGTGGTGGTCATCGACGACCCGCTCCCTCCTGTCGCCTGCAACGCCTCTGCCGGCACGCTCGACGCCGGCGTCTTCGTGGAGGTGATGGTCACTGGCAACAGCCAGGACTCTGGCGGGGCCGTCCAGGACCCATTGCAAGCCGCAATTCAGGACCTGGCTACTCCCGTCGGCGCCAACGCCGATGGGGCGGCGCTAGAAGAAATCCGTGTCAAGCTCCTTGACAGCGCCACCAAGATGGCGGCCATGAAGCGTCGCGCTAAGGCCAACCAGCACGAGATCGACCGCATAACTGGCGACACACCGGCTGCGGTCAAGCCTAGCTGAGCCGGCACCGTCCGGCAACACGGCGCGGCTATAGCCAGCATGCTGGGAGTCGAACATCCGATCTATGACACCCCAGTGCAGAACCTGCACGCCGCGCAGGCAGCGGCAGAAGAGCTCGAGAACCTGGAGGGCGACGAGCGACGCAGCCAGATGGAGCACCTCCAAGAGCTCCTCAACGCTGCGAACATGCAGCAAGACACATGCAACCACGTGGTGGGAGCCGGCCAGCAGGCCGACCTCCCGGAGAGAAACCCTCCGCCTCGCCACGAGAATGGAGCGACCTCCCAGTCCCCAAGTGGTGGCGGCCGTGGCCAGCGGAACCCAGAGCCGGCTGCTAGCCGCAGCTGGCGCTCCCGCGAGATGGTTGTGAACAACCGGCAAGTTTCTCCGAGAGTGGAGGGTCGACGCCAGCTGGACGAACGTCAACCTCCCCCTGCAGGGAGAGTTGGCATCTTCGGCGTCGGTTGACCACCCGACTTTGGGGCCCGGTTAGGCCCCCGCGAAGCAGTCAGCGAGAATGACACTCGACACCGGATCGAGCGGCTGGCTTGGTCCCTAGCAGTAGAGGAGGAGGATACAGTCGTCCCGGCCTGCTTCGGCCCCCGCATCCACGACGAGCCCATCCCCAAAGGGTTCTCGCTCCCTCGCGATACTGCCAAGTACACCGGCGCCGTGAAGCCGGAGGACTGGCTGACCGATTACGCCACGGCAGTCAGCATAGCAAATGGCAACAAGCGCGTCACCGTGAAGTATGTTCCGCTCATGTTGCAGGGCACAACCCGGACATGGCTGAATAGCCTCAAGCCCAACAGCATCAACAGTTGGCTGGACTTCAATGAAGTCTTCGTGTGTAACTTCAACAGCACCTACAAGTGGCCCCCCAAGCCTCGCCAGCTCTCCATGTGCGTTCAGGGCCCGACCGAGTCCACTCGCGACTACCTGACATGCTAGGCCGAGTTGCGCAACTCCTGCGAGGGGGTGCACGAGGTGCAGGCCATCGAGTACTTCACCGCCGGGTGCAGAGATGGCACCCTGCTCAAGCACAAGCTTCTGTGCGATGAGCCGGCTACCTTGGACGAGCTCCAGGTTGTGGCGGACAAGTACGCCACGGTTGACTCCTCCATGAAGTCGAAGATCCGGATTGACGTGTCCGGGAAGGTGATCCCACCGGCTTCTCCGGCGCTGGCTGGCAACTCCAACCGGCGTCAGCAGCCGAACGACAACAAGCGCAAGGCCCAGCAGCCGGCTTCTAACAGCCGGCAGGTGGCAACCGTCGAGGACCAGCAGCCGGCGTGTCAACCCGACCCCAAGCGTCAGTGGGGCGGCAAGGGAGCCTGGTTGCCGGCCTTCTCCTTTGAGCAGACCCTCGATGCTCCATGCAAGTTCCACAGCGGTGCGAAGCCGTCCAACCATATGACCCGGCAATGCAGCTGGCTCACCCGAATCACTAAGGGTGAGGGTTTGCCGCCTCCTCCACCCGGCCCGGCGGCTCCGGCTCCACAGCAGCCGGCCCGCCCTGCCGGCATGCTCGAAGATGAATTCCCCAACAAGAACGCCACTTACGTCATCTTCACCAGTGAAGCCGACGATAAGCGCAGTCGGCGTCAGCAGCACCACGAGGTGAATGCTGTTATTCCAGAGGTCCCCCAATTCATGCACTGGTCCGAGAGGCCATCACCTGGAGCCGAGATGACCATCCAGCCGTGATGCCTTCGCCGGGTGCTTACGCCATGGTGCTGGACTCCACCTTCTCAATCGAGAGGCGGGCTTGCCGCTTCACCCGAATCCTGATAGACGGCGGTAGCAGCATCAACATCCTCTACCGTGATACCATGGAAAAGCTGGGCATCAAGGAGAAGCACTCCAACCCAGCCGGACCGTGTTCCACGGCATCGTCCTTGGGCTTTCCTGCTCTCCAATCGGCAAGATCAAGATCGACGTCCTGTTCGGCGACAAGACCCACTTCCACCGCGAGCCTATCTGGTTCGAGGTGGTCGACTTGGACAGCCCCTACCACACGCTCTTGGGCCGGCCAGCACTGGCCAAATTCATGGCAGTTCCGCATTACGCGTACCTGAAGATGAAGATGCCGGGTCCCAAGGGTATCATCACCATTGCCGGTGACTACAAGAAGTCGCTCACGTGCGTTGCCGCCAGCTCCCGGCTGGCGGAGTCCCTCGTCATCGCCGAAGAGAAGCGCCTCCTTGACTGGGTGGTGGCCATGGCCAGCAAGCAGCCGGCCATGCCAACTAACCCCAAGGAAGATGAAGGCGAGGGCTCCTTCCAGCCGGCCAAGGAAACCAAGAAGATCATCTTGGACCCGGCGCACCCGGAGAAGTACGCTGTCGTGGGGGCTAACCTTGACAGCAAATAGGAAAGCGAGCTCGTCGACTTCCGCCATGAGAATTGGGACATCTTTGCATGGTCCCCCAAGGACATGCCGGGTGTTCTGAAGGAATTCACTGAGCACAAGCTGCATGTGTGGCCGGATGCTAAGCCGGTGAAGCAACCCCTCTGTCGCCTATCAGAAGAGAAGAGAAAGATCATTGGTGAAAAAATTGCCCGGCTTCTGGCAGCCGGCTTCATCATGGAAGTGTTCTACCCGGACTGGCTTGCCAACCCAGTCCTCGTTTTGAAGAAAAACAACAAGTGGCACATGTGTATTGACTACACGAGCCTCAACAAAGCCTGCCCCAAGGATCCATTTGCCTTGTCCCGGATCGATCAAGTGATCGACTCCTTGGCCGGCTGCGAGCTGCTGTCCTTTCTGGATGCCTACTCCGGCTACCACCAGATCAGGTTGGACCCGGCCGATCGACTGAAGACCACCTTCATCACCCCCTTCAGCGTGTTCTGCTACATCACCATCACGTTCGGCTTAAGGAACACCGGTGCCACCTTTCAATGATGCATGCAGAAGTGCCTCTTGAAGCAACTCGGCAGGAACGCCGACGTCTATGTGGACGACATAGTGGTGAAGACGGAGAAGCGTGGCACCCTTTTGGAGGATCTCAAGGAGACCTTTGCCAACCTGTGCCGTTTTCAGATCAAGCTCAACCCAGAGAAGTGTGTCTTCGGAGTACCAGCCGGCCAGCTCCTTGGCTTCCTTGTTTCTGAGCGTGGGATTGAGTGCAACCTCGTGAAGATCAAGGCCATTGAGCGGATGAAGAAGCCGACCCGGCTGCGGGACGTCCAGAAGTTCACCGGGTGCTTAGCATCTCTCAGCCGGTTTGTCAGCCGGTTAGGCGAGAAGGCCCTCCCTCTGTACCAGCTGATGAAGAAGACCACGTGCTTCGAGTGGACCGACCAGGCAGATGAGGCGTTCCTCCAGCTCAAGTGGATGCTGTCCACGCCGCCTGTTCTGGCCGCTCCGGCTGCCAAAGAACCACTGCTCCTCTACATCGTCGCCACCAACCGGGTTGTCAGCACGGTGATTATTGTCGAGTGCCCAGAGGCCGGCAGAGCGCAACCGGTCCAGAGGCCGGTTTACTACTTGAGTGAGGTGATGTCCGCCTCCAAGAAGAACTACCCCCCACTACCAGAAGATGTGCTACGGTGTGTACATTGCCGCCAAGAAATTGAAGCAGTACTTCAAGGAGCACTCCATCACGATCATCTATACCGTCCCCCTTGCCGAGATCATGGGTAACCGAGATGCCTCGGGCCGGGTGGCCAAGTGGGCCATCGAGCTGGCTCCCCACACCATCCTCTAACAGCCCCGCACTGCCATCAAGTCCCAAGCGCTGGCCGACTTCCTTGTCGACTAGGCCGAGAACCAGTACCTGCCGCCAGCTCCGGATTCCACGCATTGGTGGATGCACTTCGATGGCTTGAAGATGCACACCAGTTTGGGAGCCAGCATCGTCGTCACCTCTCCCAAAGGTGACAAGCTGAAGTACACGCTGCAGATTCACTTCGCCGCCTCCAATAATGTGGCTGAGTACGAGGCACTTGTCCATGGGCTCTGACTGGCCAAGGAGGTCGGCATCCGCCGCATCTTGTGCTACGGTGACTCGGATGTAACACCCTGGATTTTGCCCATTTTTTCCTTTTGATTTTGGTCCGGATTTGCCTTTCTGTGGCTTAGTAGTCTTGCAACCTGGAGGGATCACCCTTGATTCCTCTTCCTAAGTGGCTTGCCAACCTCAAAACCCCCCCCCCCCCCCCCCCCCCCCCCCCCCCCCCCCCCCCCCCCCCCCCCCCCCCCCCCCCCCCCCCCCCCCCCCCCCCCCCCCCCCCCCCCCCCCCCCCCCCCCCCCCCCCCCCCCCCCCCCCCCCCCCCCCCCCCCCCCCCCCCCCCCCCCCCCCCCCCCCCCCCCCCCCCCCCCCCCCCCCCCCCCCCCCCCCCCCCCCCCCCCCCCCCCCCCCCCCCCCCCCCCCCCCCCCCCCCCCCCCCCCCCCCCCCCCCCCCCCCCCCCCCCCCCCCCCCCCCCCCCCCCCCCCCCCCCCCCCCCCCCCCCCCCCCCCCCCCCCCCCCCCCCCCCCCCCCCCCCCCCCCCCCCCCCCCCCCCCCCCCCCCCCCCCCCCCCCCCCCCCCCCCCCCCCCCCCCCCCCCCCCCCCCCCCCCCCCCCCCCCCCCCCCCCCCCCCCCCCCCCCCCCCCCCCCCCCCCCCCCCCCCCCCCCCCCCCCCCCCCCCCCCCCCCCCCCCCCCCCCCCCCCCCCCCCCCCCCCCCCCCCCCCCCCCCCCCCCCCCCCCCCCCCCCCCCCCCCCCCCCCCCCCCCCCCCCCCCCCCCCCCCCCCCCCCCCCCCCCCCCCCCCCCCCCCCCCCCCCCCCCCCCCCCCCCCCCCCCCCCCCCCCCCCCCCCCCCCCCCCCCCCCCCCCCCCCCCCCCCCCCCCCCCCCCCCCCCCCCCCCCCCCCCCCCCCCCCCCCCCCCCCCCCCCCCCCCCCCCCCCCCCCCCCCCCCCCCCCCCCCCCCCCCCCCCCCCCCCCCCCCCCCCCCCCCCCCCCCCCCCCCCCCCCCCCCCCCCCCCCCCCCCCCCCCCCCCCCCCCCCCCCCCCCCCCCCCCCCCCCCCCCCCCCCCCCCCCCCCACGGTGCTGATGACCCGACTGGTACCGGCGATGTAGAGGAACATGGGCTCTTTAGCAGCCGGCGCGGCCAGAACAGGCGGCGTGGACAGCATGCGCTTGAGCTGGAGGAAGGCCTCGTCCGCCTGGTCGGTCCACTCGAAGCATGTGGTCTTCTTCATTAGCTGATACAAGGGGAGGGCCTTCTCGCCCAGCCGGCTGATGAATCGGCTGAGGGATGCTAGGCACCCGGTGAACTTCTGGACGTCCCGCAGCCAGGTCGGCCTCTGCATCCACTCGATGGCCTTGATCTTCACGGGGTTGCACTCGATCCCGCGCTCAGAGACAAGGAAGCCAAGGAGCTGGCCGGCTGGTACTCCGAAGACACAGTTCTCCGGGTTGAGGTTGATCTGGAAGCGGCGTAGGTCGTCAAAGGTCTCCTTGAGATCCTCCAACAGGGTGCCACATTTCTCCGTCTTCACCACAATATCGTCCACATAGACGTGGGCGTTCCTGCCGAGTTGCTTGAGGAGGCACTTCTTCATGCAACGCTGAAAGGTGGTGCCGGCATTCCTCAAGCCGAACATCATGGTCAGGTAGCAGAAGGCTCCGAATGGCCCCCCCCCCCCCCCCCCCCCCCCCCCCCCCCCCCCCCCCCCCCCCCCCCCCCCCCCCCCCCCCCCCCCCCCCCCCCCCCCCCCCCCCCCCCCCCCCCCCCCCCCCCCCCCCCCCCCCCCCCCCCCCCCCCCCCCCCCCCCCCCCCCCCCCCCCCCCCCCCCCCCCCCCCCCCCCCCCCCCCCCCCCCCCCCCCCCCCCCCCCCCCCCCCCCCCCCCCCCCCCCCCCCCCCCCCCCCCCCCCCCCCCCCCCCCCCCCCCCCCCCCCCCCCCCCCCCCCCCCCCCCCCCCCCCCCCCCCCCCCCCCCCCCCCCCCCCCCCCCCCCCCCCCCCCCCCCCCCCCCCCCCCCCCCCCCCCCCCCCCCCCCCCCCCCCCCCCCCCCCCCCCCCCCCCCCCCCCCCCCCCCCCCCCCCCCCCCCCCCCCCCCCCCCCCCCCCCCCCCCCCCCCCCCCCCCCCCCCCCCCCCCCCCCCCCCCCCCCCCCCCCCCCCCCCCCCCCCCCCCCCCCCCCCCCCCCCCCCCCCCCCCCCCCCCCCCCCCCCCCCCCCCCCCCCCCCCCCCCCCCCCCCCCCCCCCCCCCCCCCCCCCCCCCCCCCCCCCCCCCCCCCCCCCCCCCCCCCCCCCCCCCCCCCCCCCCCCCCCCCCCCCCCCCCCCCCCCCCCCCCCCCCCCCCCCCCCCCCCCCCCCCCCCCCCCCCCCCCCCCCCCCCCCCCCCCCCCCCCCCCCCCCCCCCCCCCCCCCCCCCCCCCCCCCCCCCCCCCCCCCCCCCCCCCCCCCCCCCCCCCCCCCCCCCCCCCCCCCCCCCCCCCCCCCCCCCCCCCCCCCCCCCCCCCCCCCCCCCCCCCCCCCCCCCCCCCCCCCCCCCCCCCCCCCCCCCCCCCCCCCCCCCCCCCCCCCCCCCCCCCCCCCCCCCCCCCCCCCCCCCCCCCCCCCCCCCCCCCCCCCCCCCCCCCCCCCCCCCCCCCCCCCCCCCCCCCCCCCCCCCCCCCCCCCCCCCCCCCCCCCCCCCCCCCCCCCCCCCCCCCCCCCCCCCCCCCCCCCCCCCCCCCCCCCCCCCCCCCCCCCCCCCCCCCCCCCCCCCCCCCCCCCCCCCCCCCCCCCCCCCCCCCCCCCCCCCCCCCCCCCCCCCCCCCCCCCCCCCCCCCCCCCCCCCCCCCCCCCCCCCCCCCCCCCCCCCCCCCCCCCCCCCCCCCCCCCCCCCCCCCCCCCCCCCCCCCCCCCCCCCCCCCCCCCCCCCCCCCCCCCCCCCCCCCCCCCCCCCCCCCCCCCCCCCCCCCCCCCCCCCCCCCCCCCCCCCCCCCCCCCCCCCCCCCCCCCCCCCCCCCCCCCCCCCCCCCCCCCCCCCCCCCCCCCCCCCCCCCCCCCCCCCCCCCCCCCCCCCCCCCCCCCCCCCCCCCCCCCCCCCCCCCCCCCCCCCCCCCCCCCCCCCCCCCCCCCCCCCCCCCCCCCCCCCCCCCCCCCCCCCCCCCCCCCCCCCCCCCCCCCCCCCCCCCCCCCCCCCCCCCCCCCCCCCCCCCCCCCCCCCCCCCCCCCCCCCCCCCCCCCCCCCCCCCCCCCCCCCCCCCCCCCCCCCCCCCCCCCCCCCCCCCCCCCCCCCCCCCCCCCCCCCCCCCCCCCCCCCCCCCCCCCCCCCCCCCCCCCCCCCCCCCCCCCCCCCCCCGGCTGGTGGCGCCGGTTGGAGTCACCAGCCGGCGTTTGGGGAGCCGGCGGGAGCACCTTCCCGGACGTGTCAACCCGGATCTCCGACTTCATGGAGGAGTCGGCAGTGACGTACTTGTCCGCCACGATCAGAAGCTCGTCCAATGTAGCCGGCTCATCGCATAGGAGCTTGTGCTTGAGCAGAGTGCCTTCTCTGCACCCGGCGGTGAAGTACTCGATGGCCTGCACCTCGTGCACCCCTTCGCAGGAGTTGCGCAGCTCGGCCCAACGCGTCAGGTAGTCACGCATAGACTCGGTCGGCCCCTGAACGCACACGGAGAGCTACCGGGGCTAGGGGGCCGCTTGTAGGTGCTGGTGAAGTTGCGGATGAAGACATCGGTGAAGTCCAACCAGCTGTTAATGCTGTAGGGTTTGAGGCTATTCAGCCATGTCTGGGCAATGCCCTGGAGCATGAGCGGGATGTACTTCATGGCAACACGCTTTTTGCCGTTTGCTATGCTAACGGCCGTGGAGTAGTCGACAAGCCAGTCCTCCGGCTTCACGAAGCCGGTGTATTTGGGGGTGTCTCGAGGGAGCGAGAACCCTTTGGGGAAGGGCTCATCGTGAATGCGGGGGCCAAAGCAGGGCGGGCCGGTTGCATCCTCCTCCTCTACGACCAGGGACCAAGCAAGCTGCTCAATCTGGTGGCGCGCGTCGTTCTCACCGACTCCTTCACGGGGGCCCAGACGGCCTCCGAGAGTCGGATGATTGACAGGCGGCGGGGAGGCCAGCCTCTCCCTGTGAGGGGGAGGCATAGGCTCGTCCCGCCGGTTCTCAACTCGTGGTCGGTCATGCTGGCTGCACACAACCGTAAGGCGAGTCCCCCCCCCCCCCCCCCCCCCCCCCCCCCCCCCCCCCCCCCCCCCCCCCCCCCCCCCCCCCCCCCCCCCCCCCCCCCCCCCCCCCCCCCCCCCCCCCCCCCCCCCCCCCCCCCCCCCCCCCCCCCCCCCCCCCCCCCCCCCCCCCCCCCCCCCCCCCCCCCCCCCCCCCCCCCCCCCCCCCCCCCCCCCCCCCCCCCCCCCCCCCCCCCCCCCCCCCCCCCCCCCCCCCCCCCCCCCCCCCCCCCCCCCCCCCCCCCCCCCCCCCCCCCCCCCCCCCCCCCCCCCCCCCCCCCCCCCCCCCCCCCCCCCCCCCCCCCCCCCCCCCCCCCCCCCCCCCCCCCCCCCCCCCCCCCCCCCCCCCCCCCCCCCCCCCCCCCCCCCCCCCCCCCCCCCCCCCCCCCCCCCCCCCCCCCCCCCCCCCCCCCCCCCCCCCCCCCCCCCCCCCCCCCCCCCCCCCCCCCCCCCCCCCCCCCCCCCCCCCCCCCCCCCCCCCCCCCCCCCCCCCCCCCCCCCCCCCCCCCCCCCCCCCCCCCCCCCCCCCCCCCCCCCCCCCCCCCCCCCCCCCCCCCCCCCCCCCCCCCCCCCCCCCCCCCCCCCCCCCCCCCCCCCCCCCCCCCCCCCCCCCCCCCCCCCCCCCCCCCCCCCCCCCCCCCCCCCCCCCCCCCCCCCCCCCCCCCCCCCCCCCCCCCCCCCCCCCCCCCCCCCCCCCCCCCCCCCCCCCCCCCCCCCCCCCCCCCCCCCCCCCCCCCCCCCCCCCCCCCCCCCCCCCCCCCCCCCCCCCCCCCCCCCCCCCCCCCCCCCCCCCCCCCCCCCCCCCCCCCCCCCCCCCCCCCCCCCCCCCCCCCCCCCCCCCCCCCCCCCCCCCCCCCCCCCCCCCCCCCCCCCCCCCCCCCCCCCCCCCCCCCCCCCCCCCCCCCCCCCCCCCCCCCCCCCCCCCCCCCCCCCCCCCCCCCCCCCCCCCCCCCCCCCCCCCCCCCCCCCCCCCCCCCCCCCCCCCCCCCCCCCCCCCCCCCCCCCCCCCCCCCCCCCCCCCCCCCCCCGGAGTACGTCGTCGGGCCCTGGAAGCGAGAGTGGGCGAGTGCTCGATCGCACACGAGACTTACCCAGGTTCGGGGCTCTCCGAGGAGATAACACCCCTAGTCCTGCTCTGCGGGGTCTCGGCATGATGACTAAGATCAAAGGGTAGCTACAAGCTTGCTCCTTGAGCTGTATTGCTAGAGGAGGAAGAAGGGCAAGGCTAGCTCTCTTGCCTCTCCTAGCTATGTGAGTGTGGATGGTGCAGGTGCTGAACCCTTTGCATGGGTGAGCTAGGGGGTTTATATAGGCCTACCCCCTAGGGGTACAACGGTAATATGGCCGGGTGTATGTCCCGGCCGTCAGTGCCTAGGGTCATCGGGTTCTCCGCCGGCTGCTGGGACCCGCTGCCTGGTGGGGCCCGTCGGCTGTCGAGGAACTGAGCGACAGGTAGGGCCCGCCGCCTGCGGGCCATGCTGATTGCCTTTTACTGTAGCCTCGCCTCTAATGATGGGGGCCTTGTCGGGAGACGCATGGCCACAGTCCAACCGCCTGGCCGGCGCTCACTGTAGCCATGCTCTGTCTTGTTGGTGGAATGGCTCGTGGACTCCGAGAGGAGGGAAGGGCCGGCTGATGGAGGCCAGCCCGCCCCCAAGGCTGCCTTCTTGGGGAGTGCTGTCTTCTGGTTGCTCACGGACAGGTAGGGCCCGGTGCCTGCAAGCCGTACCGACCGCACGTTGTGGGAGCATGGCCCGTGCTGACGAGAGCCATGTCATGGGCCGCATGGCTACAGCGTCGCGCCGTGCGGACAAGTGACCGCTTGGTCAGCTCGCACTGTAGCCATGCCCTGTCTTATCATAATGAAAGGGTGCAAACTCCGAGGGGAGGAGGGGCCTTCTGCTAGGAGTCGGCCCCCTGAGGCTGCCTTCCGAGAGTGCGCCGTCATCTGGGAGCCAGCCGCTTGGGCTAGCCGGCCCAAGGAGCCGGCCGTGTGTCCGGCAGGTGCGAGGGGCTTCACTGGCCTCGATGTCTTGAAATGTTATGGGGTGCCGATGAGGCTACCCGTGGTTAATCCCTCCGACAAATCTCTAGTTCCTACTACCAGTGCGAGCACAAAAAGTCAAGACCATACGTAATTAATTATATTTTGGACATTTTTTGACTAAACACGAATAACTTCTGGAAGCAGGTATAATTTCTAATGCCGGCCATGGCTGGGGTCCATGATGTTTTGAGCCAAACCGGGCAACACACCGGGTGTCTATGCCGGCGACGCGGTGGTCGTAGAATTCATGGGTTCCGAGCGGCGGCGGCTCCCGTGGTCTACTGTTCCTTGGTGTTGGCGGTGGCCGCAGACGTGTTGGCCACCTCCGCCAGCATGTCGCGGTTCCGCCAACATTTGCATTGGATGGCGCGGCCAACCACAGTGCACTGGACGCCGTGGTCCCCCATGTGCCGGCGTGCAACAACTGGCCACTCCTCTGCGAGCAGGCTTGGAGCGTTGAGTTGATGCACCAGGGGCCAGCTTGGAGCGGCGGCTTGCTCCTCCACTTGCCCGCCTGCAGCCTCGCCCATGGTACTGATGGCCTGGGGCGGGGAGGGAGGTGGGGTAGCGAGTTGCCCGGCTCGTCGGGGCACCCAGCCGGATTTTATGTCGGAGAACTCGTCTTCCTGCTCACAGGATGCTATGGAGGGTGTGGAGAAAATGGTGCAAGGAGGATATGGGGAGCGGCGGTGTGGTGCGGTTCTTGCCAAGCATCTGGCCTCATTTAAATAGCGGGCGGACGAGCGGAGCCAACCGGCCGGCTCATGGAAGGACGTGTTGCCGGCAGCCCGGCACACTTGAGGTAGGCGGGGCAGTCTGAAGCCGGTTGAATGTGGCGAGGAGGCGTCTTCAGCCTGGCGTGCAGCGAGTGGGGCCCTCTTGGCCGGTGCGCCGGTTCAATGCATGCGCCAATGAGAGGTCGCGTCTGTGTGAGAGCAATCACTCCCTCCGGTCCCTTTTTGTTTGGGTATTAGCAAGATGCCCGTGCGTTGCACGGAACATCAAGATGCATTTGTATGAGTAGTTTATCTTGTGGGAGAAAAGGATGAACGAGGGAAGGCCTTATCTGCAAATGTGGAGAGGAGTGCAGGTAAATTGTCATAGTTTCCTTCCTATCCGTCAGATATAGATCGGACGGCCTATATTGTAGGATGGCTGGCACACCATCATCACCAACTCTGCTTTTTATAAGAGTAAGAGATAAGAGATAAGAAAATCTCATTTTGCATTAACATTTTACAAGTAAAATTCATGGACAAACTTTGACCCAAAATATGATGGGGACTAGTAAACCAGGGCGGAGGTAGTAGTAGTGATGAATTCCATTTTCGCTCCATACCAATCGTTCTAAAAAATAGTATAATGCGCCATTGAAAATCGAAACTCTTACCCCACTAAAAAAAATGATATTTTAAACGTGGCAACTCGACCAGTGGCGACTGGCGAGCCAACGCCTCCAGGTCATTTACCTGTGATCCCCGACCATCAACTCCTATGGAGCAAATTATCACGCAAGCTGACTATTCCTACAAAGGTGTGCTCCACCACATACCCAGTACCCCGTGCGTGCAGCAATCGTGCACCTATGAGTCTATTTGTTTACCGTGCCTCACGTAACTCTCATGTGTGCGAGACAGCGAGAGACAGATTGTGTGCGTGCGCCTCTTCTCTTCGTACTACTAGCAAGAGGCCCATGAGTTGCACGAAACATCAAGATGCATTTATACGAGTTGTTTATCTTCTGGGAGACAAAGATGAACGAGGGAATGCCTTATCTACAAATGTGGAGATGGGTGCGGGTATCTTTTTGCAAAATTGCCATAGTATGCTTTTATCCATCAGATATAGATCGGACGGTCTATATTACAGGATGGCAGGCACACCATCATCACCAACTCGGTTTTTTATAAGAGTAGATAACCCCCCCCCCCCCCCCCCCCCCCCCCCCCCCCCCCCCCCCCCCCCCCCCCCCCCCCCCCCCCATATATTCCTTTGGCTGTTTTGATGAGATAAGGGAGGAATGTGGTAGGTTTCAAGATTCGAGAAGTGGGAGATTATTGCAAAAAGCCCATGTGTGTGAGAGAGAAAGAGGGAGAGAGGAGGAAAGAGTGTGTGTGACAAAGACACGAAGTGCGAGAGGTATTACCATAAAATGAGGTGATAGTGTGCGTGTGCATGATCGAGAGGGCATGTCTTAAGAAGGGATGAAATATCTACATAGATACAAGGAGCGAAAATGTGCGGTAGATGGATAAACCTATCTAGAGGCTGGTCGATCAATGTTTGTGAGAGAGATACGAGTTGGGGGTGCGAAAGCGAGAGTTTTGTGTGTGTGTGAGAGAGAGACAGTAGTTGGTAGGTGTTGGTGCAATGATTGGCCCCTTATGTTTTGGAGTTTGTTGACATAAACAGTATGGGGCTTATGTGTTTGCTAGTACACACAGAGTAACAGGTCCTTGAAGTATCGAGGAGTTTGATGCAAACGACGAAGATAATCCCCCTGCACGGCAGTGAAGGTTATCACCAAAGATAAAGCTAAAAAGAGTGGCCCCAAAAAATTGCTGAAGTCCAAGCAATTGGTTCGGTGCATATTCGAAGCAAATGACTGCGCTCGAGGAAGAATGAAGACGAGATGAAGACATAGCATTTATTTCGTTGTTCTTCATCTTCCATTGAGTCATAGGACCACCGTACTATTAAGAGGGGTGTAGCGTTCAAAGCTTTGATTCTCTGATGCTAAACCCAAATCCTATGAAAGTTGTGAGAGAAATCTCTTTGTGCTCCGAGCAAATACTTGGCAACAAGGGACTGTGATCTTCTTCGCTGCGAGAGATTTGCCTCGGACCGAGGAGTTAGCATTTCATGCACCGCAAGAAATGTTACTGTTCCTCCAAAATCCGACCGTTGTGAACGTGTCGGTTGGCCATTGCCTGGACCTCATGTCCAAAATGGTCATTTCCCATCTGGGAAGGTTGTGGCTATAAATAGCCACCCCACGCCGGCGTTGTCCGATGGCTGCTCAATTTTGATTCTGAGAAGTTTGTTGAGCAACCCACTCTCTGAGCGATTTGAATTCTAAATCCACCAAGAGAAAAACCCTAGAGCCGAAGAATTAGATAGTGGTTCAGCATCACTGGAATCTAAGTTTAGTACGCTCCGCCTATTACTCTTGAGAGCTGCAAACTCTCTAGACGGTTAGGTGCCAATTTCTTTAGAGGCCAAGAGTGATTGTCGTTCTCAAAGAAGAAGTCTAGAAAGGTTCGGAGATAGCCTTCAAGTATCTACCATGAGTGATCGGCATCGGTTGACGAATCAATTGTCGGGGAGAATAGGGTGAAGAGAGTTTATTTTCCGTGTTAAGTCACAGCCCCTCCAACCAGACGTAGTCCTTGTGTAGAAGGACGAACTGGTCGAACAAATCGCCATCGAGCATCATTGGTTATCCCTATCACTCATGTTTACTTTCAATGCATTTTCATTCGTATGATTTACTTCGATGCTTGTCTTAGTTTACATTCGACATCCTGTTCTAGCTCACTATAGTTCATTTCTCATTCATTCCGCTACTGTGTTTTGAGAGATTTAAGTTTTTCGAAGAAAATTTAAAACTCCCATTCACCCCCCCCTCTAGTAGACATACTTTGTTCCTACAATTGGCATCAGAGTGAGGTACTCCTTGACTCTGCTCATTTTAGTCTAAAGACTTTGGAGTTTAAGTATGTCTTTAGTGAACTACAAGTCGCATCTCAAGATTCCCATATTCGATGGGACGGACTATCCCTTCTGGAAGGAGAAGATGAAGATCCATCTTCGAGCTATAGATGATGATATGTGGAACGTGGTGCACATCGGGTTCACAGTTGTTATTCCTCAAGCTCCTATCAATGAAGAAAAGAAGCTCATTCAACTGGATGCTCAAGCCAAAGATGAAATTGGTGGCCATCTCTCTCGAGCACAATTCCTTCGGTATCGCCGGTGTGAAACTGCGAAGGAGATGTGGGATGTCCTCAAAAAGATCAATGAAAGATTCTCAACTCAGAAAGAAGCTCGAATTGACACTCTTCGGGTAAAGTTCAATCGCTTCAAGCGCATTGGAAATGAAAGCTGTCAGCAAACCTTCGATCGCCTCAGTGACATAGCAAATGAACTTGAAGGACTCGGCGCCAAAGATATCACTGACCATGAAGTTGTGAAGAAACTACTTCGATCTCTTGACATTTCATTTGACACACTTGTTCTGATGATTTGAGAGCATCCTGATTTCAAAAGCCTCAACTCTGCTGATGTCATGGAAAGACTGAACACTCACGAGGAACAAGAAGAAGAGAAAAGAGATCTGTATGGCTTAACTCAACGCAAAAATCATGCTCTCAAGGCTATGGCTGATTCCTCCTCAGATGGAAATGCCGAAGAAGATTCAGATGATCCAGAACGACTCAGCAAAGATCTCGCACTAATCACGAAGAGATTTCAACGCTTCCACAAGAAGTGCCAATTTCAGAAAAGAAGTTCAAGCAACTCTGGGGGTTCAGAGTCTTCAAAACCCACTGGAGAATACACCTGCTTCAAGTGCAAAAAGCCTGGACACTTCATTTCAGACTGCCCTCTCTGGGAAGCTGAAATCCGTGCTAGTGGAAGATATGATTCGGGTAATCATCGAGGTAAAAGCAAGAGCAAGAACTACGACTCCAATGATGAGAATAAAATAGAGAAATTCTTCAAGAAGAAGGACAACTCCACGTCAAAATCTTTGTCAAGATCCTCGTCAAGAAATCCTTCCAAGTCTTCCTCCAATCGCAAGAATACCTCACGCAAGACCAAGGCATACATCGGCAAGGAAATGGATTCTGATGAAGAAGAATCATCAGGTTCCGAAGAAGAAGAAGAATCTGATGAAGATTCTAACTCCAGCATGGCAGGCATAGCATGTGCCTCCTCTGCTACGACAAACTTCTTCGGGAATCCTTCAAGCGACGATGAATCTCCTGCCTACTGCTTCATGGCCAAGGCTTCGAAAGAGAAGGTATCCTCCAAACATCATAAGGCTCACTCCAGTGATCAAAATTCTTCTGATGAGGATGACCATGCTAAGTTGATCAAAATTGCTAATACTCAACAAAATTCTCTTGAGAAAATTGAGAAAACCCTCAGGAAATCTGAAGGGTTGTTGGTTGAGGAGATGGAGAAAAACCAGTCGCTGACCGAAGAGTATTACACTCTCAAGTCACGAATGGATGAACTCTCAACTCGTCATGATTTTCTCTTAGCAAACCATGAAAGATTGACCTATGATTACCTGAAAAGGAAACAAGAACTCAAGGCGCTGAGAGAAGCTCATGAGGATTTGATGAGAGAAAATTCTCTTCTCACCCAACAACTTAAGGAGAAACCTGAAGTGTTTGAGCCACCATGTTTAAAATGCCTTGAACGAACTAATGATGAATCAAATGCTGAATCATCTGTGAAGGCTAACCCCTCTGTCGAGGAAAATGGTTCTGTTTCTAATGAAAATGCTAGGTTAAAGGATCTTCTTCTGACAGGAATGTTCAAATCTCTCAAAGGGAATCAAACCCTATGTGATGTTTTGAAGAAATATATCCTTCACAAAAATCCCAGAAAGGAAGGTATCGGTTTCGAAAGGAAACTGAATGAATATGGTTCTTACTGAGAACCACATTAGTATCCTCAAACTATGTGGGTTCCTGCAAAGAGCAAAATGCTCGATCCAGCATTACTTTCGGGATACAACTCTCCTATCCCTGAATATCCTAATGATGATTCCCTGGACAACTATAGGTTGTTCAAGAATCAACATGGTGAGACTGTTGCTCGCTATGTTGGACCAAACAACAGAAATGGCCCCCCTAAGAAAGCTATTTGGGTGCCAAAGAAAACTGTTGATGCTTTGCCTGTTTCTGCTCGACTGACCATGCAGGCACAAAGAATTCGACAGAATGAGTATATGCATACTGGATACAATCACTATGCTCATGCATCTGGAAAGAATTTTAATGCTTACTCTTTCATTTATGCTCACTGCTCATCAAATAACTACTATGCTTATCGAAAGAAATCATATCCTACTTGTTCATTTGTTTCAAAGCCACCTGCAAAGATGTGGGTGGTTAAGAAAGCCTAATTCTTCTGCAGGACTATGTGTCCGGGTGCACTGAATGGATTATGGACAGTGGATGTACCGGTCATATGACCGAAGACAAGTCATTGTTTGTCGACCCCAACTTAACTACTTCTCATCTGAAGTATATCACTTTTGGTGACAACAACAAAGGAAAGGTAATTGGGCTAGGTAAAATTGCTATATCCAAGGACAAATCTATTGATGATGTGCTACTTGTTGAATCCATTGGATTCAATCTTATGTCTGTTGGCAAGCTATGTGATTTAGGCATGTTAGTTTTATTCTCGATATCCAAATGCATTGTCTTCATGGCCTCTGACAATTCCTTCGTCTTTGAGGGAATTAGAAAGGGTGATCTTTATATTGTGGATTTCTCTAAGGGTCCCTCAGTCCAAGCTTGTTTGCTTGCAAAAGCAACCGAAGGTTGGCTGTGGCACCGAAGACTTGGTCATGCAGGTATGAGAAATTTGTAGACCCTAGTGAAGAAAAATCATCTTCGTGGAATTCCTGATGTAAAATTCGACAAGAATCATCTCTGTGCTACCTGTGAGGCTGGTAAATTGGCTAGGAAGCATCATTCATGCAAGACAGTTATGACAACAACAAGACCACTGGAAATTCTTCATATGGATTTATTTGGTCCTCAAAACTATGCAAGCTTCGGTGGCAGTCACTATGGTCTAGTTATTGTTGATGATCTCTCTTGATACACTTGGGTATTCTTTCTCGAAGACAAGATTTGTACTCAAGATATCTTCAAAAGCTTCGCTAAGAAGGCCCAGAATGTATATGATGTGTGAATTAAGCATATCAGAAGTGACAATGGAACTGAGTTAAAAAAAATACTCACATTGCTGAATTTCTCGATGATCATGGTATTACTCATGAGTTCTCTGCTGCATACACTCCCCAACAGAATGGAGTTGTTCAATGAAAGAACAGAACTCTCATTGAAATGGCGAGAACAATGCTCAGTGAGTATAAAACTCCCATTCATTTTTGGGCTGATGCCATTAACACTGCTTGTCATGTTATCTATCGTGTTTATCTTCACAAGTTCCGTAAGAAAACTTCACATTAGCTTATCACTGGCAAGAAACTGAATGTTTCTTATCTACGTGTCTTTGGTGCACCCTGTTACATTCTTGACATGAATCATTCTTCCAAATTTGCACCCAAGGCACATGAAGGTTTTCTTCTTGGTTATGGCTCAAACTCGCATACGTATCGTGTCTATAACTCTCACCACATGAAGGTATGGAAACGGTAAATGTGCGGTTTGATGAATCTAACGGCTCTCAAAAGGAGAACCTGCCAATTGTGATAGATGAACCACTGATATCAGATGCTATTCAGCAAATGGCCATTGGGAGCATAAAGCCTGTTGAAGGAAATGCACCTGAGTCATCTGATGATGATGCTCCTATGACTCGAAGCAGAACTCGTTAAGCTACTGCCGAAGCAAATGCTCCTCTGAATGGAAATGGAAATGGAAATCAAGATCCAAATGCTGATCAAAATGGTAATCCTGAAGGGAATGGTGACACAAATATTGATGATGATGACAATGACCATCACTAAGAAAATGCTCATCCTTGTGTGGCGAAACAAGTTGATCCTTCACTAATTCTCGATGAAATTGAGAATCTAGGTTATCGACCCACAACTCATTCTCACACTCGTTTGGCTAACTACTATGGAAGTTTCTCCTTTGTTTCATTGGCAGAACCTACCAAGTATGAAGAAGCCATGAATGATCCAGACTGGATGAATGCCATGCAAGAGGAGTTGGTGCAATTCGAATTGAATGATGTATGGGAACTGGTTGACAAACCAAATCCCAAAAAGCACAATATCATTGGCACAAAATGGATTTTTTGCAATAAGCAAGATAAAAATGGCATTGTGGTGAGAAACAAAGCATGTCTTGTTGCTCAAGGGTACACACAGGTAGAAGGTATAGATTTAGGTGAAACATATGCTCCTGTTGCATGCCTTGAGGCAATTCGCATTCTTCTCGCTTGTGCAAATTACAATGATATTCTGCTTTACCAAATGGATGTGAAAAGTGCCTTCCTCAATGGTGATATTGATGAGGAAGTTTATGTTAAACAGCCAACTAGCTTTGAACACCCTGAGTTTCCTAACAAAGTTTTCAGGTTGAAGAAAGCTTTATATGGGCTAAAGCAAGACCCTCGAGCATGGTATGATACCCTGAAGAAGTTTTTGCTCGACAAAGGGTTCAAGCCAGGATCCACAGATCCCACACTTTTCACTCGTGCTGTTGACAATGATTTATTCGTTTGTAAAATCTATGTGGATGATATTATCTTCGGCTGTACTAACAATGCTTGCAGCTTAGAATTTGGGAAAATGATGTCCGATAAATATCAAATGTCCATGATGGGTGAACTCAAATTTTTCCTTGGACTGCAAATTCGTCAACAAGCAAATGGCATTTTCATTTGTCAGGAGAAATATCTGAAGGAATGCCTGAAGAAGTTCAAAATGCAAGATTCCAAAATGAAGGGCTATAAGACTCCAATGCCCATGAATGGTAAGCTAGATGCAGATGTGTATGGTAAGGACTACGATCAAAAAGCCAATCATTCGATGATTGGATATATTCTTTACCTATGTGCATCCAGACCTGACATTATGTTGAGTGTTTGCATGTGTGCCCGCTATCAAGCTGGACCGAAAGAATTGCATCACCAAGCGGCCAAGCGCATTCTGAGATATTTGCCTCACACCCCCACCTTAGGTTTATGGTATCCTAAGGGAGCACAGTTTGATCTTGTTGGTTATTCAGACTCAGATTGGGCTGGTGACTTGGTTGATAGGAAATCTACTTCGGGGACATGTCATTTCCTCGGTAGATCTTTGGTCTGTTGGTCATCAAGGAAGCAGAATTGTGTATCTCTCTCTACGGCCGAGGACGAATACATTGCTGTTGGCGCATGTTGCACTCAGTTGTTGTGGATGAAGCAAACACTGGAGGATTATGGCATCAAGGTCAAGCACATTCCTCTATATTGTGACAATGAGAGTGCCATCAAAATTGCACATAATCCTATGTAGCATTCTCGCAGGAAGCATATTGCCATCAGACACCATTTTATTCGCGATCATGTTGCTCGGGAGGATATTATCATCAATCACGTCAAGATCAAAGACAATCTCACTAATATATTCACCAAGCCTCTCGACGAGAAAAGATTCTGTGCATTGCGGTGTGAGCTAAATATCCTGGACTTCACAAACGTGCAGTAAGCTGGAATCGGCACCCGTGCTAACACTCTCACATCTTTGAAGGAATGGGTGCATAACACTTGAAGAGTTTGAGAATTTTGACAAAGTGAAATTTTCTTTCTGAGAGTGAATACATTAATGAAAACTAGACTAACCAGGTGCCATGATAATTGTGTGATGCTCGGGGTCATACAGTTCTTATACGGTGGGTTACACCACCACAATTTTCCTTCGTTGTTTTTCTCTTCGTTCGATGGATTTGGCTTCTGTCGGAATGCATTTCTCTCATAGTTATTTGCTCATGTGCTTGTGTTTCTGCCTGAGTGAAATGCCTAGGACCCTGTTTTCCCTCTGATCTATCTCTTCCAATCTATGTTGTTTCGTTGCAAATGCTCAAATTTTATCTGGAGCGAAGTTTATCTGGTGTCCTTGACCACGACTAAGATTCGGTCCGAATATTTATCTACTTTGCGAAAGCTGTCCAAAATTTGGGGTTTCCTGCCCAAGTTAGGACCAAGATCATTGACGGTTGCCACGTGCAACATATCTAATGCCAGTCCATCCTATCCATTGAATCGCAATCGTCTATGCTTAGAGACCGTCCGATCTAAAATCTATGCATGTGGTTATTTCCATTCACTTATATAAACCATGACGCTCCCCTCTTCCCTCCTACTCTCCTTCTCCTTGCTCTCTCTCTCTCCACTAAAACCCTCACCGTAGTGCTTCTTCTTGAGCTCGATGCCGACGATCCCTTCACCGCTTAACTACCAGAAAGAGGTCGCCGGAGTCCTTCCACGCCGCCGTGGGACATCCTCTTCCCCGCGCCGCCATAGTTGCTGCACGTCACCAAGCTAGGGTACGTGTGATTCGAACTCGGACCTCCATCCTTCATGTTTTGAGTTCGTCCGCAGTTATTTATCTCCGATTTTACTGCATATCATAGATCTAGGTTTTTACCCTTCTAGTGTGGATGTGGTTTGTAGTTATTCGTCGCATCCGATTTGATCAGATCTAGGGTTTGTGTTATGCTTTGTTTGAATGTTATATCTAGCTCGCTGTCTAGTATTATTCTTTTGACCTACTTGATCGATCTATATGTTTCATTCATTTGAAACATCTCTCAAAGTCTGTATCTGGTTCTTCCTCAAAATATCTCTTGTTCAAGAAAACTTTCGCTGTGAGCATTTGTGACCCTGTCCCCTTTTTCCCTCAAACCTATTCTCTCTCACAGGTGAATGCAGTCTGTTGAAGATTCTGCTAAGCCACACAGTATGGCTGATGACAAAGAGGCATTCATGGGCATAGCTGATGAATCAAAAGCACCAAATGCAAAGGGCCCAACGGTAGGCCCGTCCTCTAGCAAAAGAAAAAGGGCTGAACCAAATGAAAGTGAGCAAGAAGCAAATGCTCCGAAGAAAAGGAAAGGTGGCAGGCAACCCATCATAAATTCAACTCAGTATATCTCACACGATGACTATAACATGATACCTGGAGAAGATTCAACTCAGAGAAAAAGGCATGTGCAAAAGATTCGGCGTCACTAGGTTCGGAAGTGGTTCCACTACAAGATGGTTCATCCTCGGTATGCCAAGAACTTTGCCTTCCATCCCCCGTGGGGTGACTATCGCGAAATTGGACTCACCAGGGCAGGTGAGCCTCAGGAAAGGCCTCCACCACCTCCAAATGCTCATGATTCATCTCTCAAGACTCCAGACTCCTATCCTGAAGAAAAGGCCAAGCGCCTTAACAATGCTGAAAAGCGAGCCAAGAAGGCTGAAAAGGAGCAAGCTAGAGAAGAAGAAAATCGTCGTGTCATCAAATCATACGTCAAGAAGAAAAAGGCCGAAGGAAAAGCAGAACACCGCTCGAAGAACAAACATGATCCAAAATCAGCTGCTCTAAAGAAAAAGAGGGCATCAAGGAAAAGACCTGCTAAGCCTGTTGCATCTGAAAGTGATTGTTCTGATCAAGATGATCCTCCGCTCACCAAAGAAGAAATTGATGCAACCCTCTCCAAACAAGTGGATATCACTACATCCACCACTCTGCCTGATCTTCGAATGAGTGCAGTCCCAATGGCTCCTCTGAAGAAGAATACTTTGAAAAGAAAGACTCCTCAGACCACTGTCACAATGGTTGACAAAGTGAATACCGATCCTCATCCTGATGCAATAAACTTGCAGGATTTGGTTGTCGAAGCTCTTGTTAGCACAGCTAAACTAGGAGAAAAGCTCCTGAAGCAAAAGGTAAAGTAACTCAAAGCCCCTCCTACCAAGCACAACGCTCCAAGTGCTGCAAGAATGAAAGAAAAGGCTGCTCAATTTGCTCCAAAGCTAACTCAGCCATTGGCCTCTATGCCTCCAACCGAGCAAACTATGGCACTGACTGCTCCTACTGCATAGGTTGCTGCACAACCTCAAGATGATCATGAACCACACTATTTCAATCATGTGTTCATCATGGAATAGCTTGACAGATTTGTGGAAAACCTATTTGATGGAGAAGTGGCATCTTTGCCCATTCCCTCCAAAGTAATTGCTCAGGCTTCTGCTCTAGTCCAAGACTTGAGAAATGATTCGGTCAAGATCAATGATCTCATTGCCCAACTCAAGGACCTTGACAACTGTATGAAAAATACAAAATCCAAGTTTGTCATCAAGCAACTAGAAGAATCATTTGAGGATGTCAATAAGGAGTTGAATGTCCTTCGACACAGAAGATTGGGATTTCACTCAGACCTGGATCAAATTGTTCACAAGATTTGCCTCAATCATCAAGACCAAGCCACTGGCTACAATGATCTCGTTAAAGGGCACATTGATCCATCGAAGCAAAAGAAGAAAAAGAAGATAGCAACAAAGAATGCTCCTCCTCCTCTAGATGTTGATTCACAAAAAGAAAAGTCTCTGGAACGAGTCATTCCTTCACCAACACATGAACCAGTAGCAGATGCATCTACCTCACCAAGGCCAACTAAAACAGTGCCTATGGCTTCACCAGCTCGTGCTGAAAATCCTTCTCAGCACCAGGTGTTAGAAGAAGGTGAAATTCCTCGGTCTGAACATCAAGGTTCCCCAGCCCGTGTCAAACCAAATGACTCGGCTCTTCCATCTGTTCCTCCAACTGCTCAAGCAAGTCCCAAACGGCCCTCAGTGGCTAACAAAGCTTTGTTGCCCGATTCTGCACCCGAACAAGTGCCTAACCTTCTCCTCTGAGGATTTCACTCCACACTGCCCGAAGAACTACAGATGTTGATCCTTTGGCAGCAAAGTTAGCGTTAACTCATCATTCTGATTTAGTCATTTATGGCGATGAAGTGATCTTGGTTGAAGATGCACTGAACTACCCTTATCCTCGCGAGCGCCTGCCATTGTTTTCCACCAATTTTGGTGTCAAGGGGCCACTTTTCAATCACAACACTAATCCAAATTTCTTTCAAGAAAGTCCCTACAGCAAGCCCCGTACATTTGAATCTCCTCGGTTCTGGACTCAGGAACAGGCAACATATTATTCACAGTTTCTTTATGACAGCCTCAAGATCTTCCCTTATGAGTTTCCAGACATTGCTGTGATGAAAATCATCGGCTGTTTCAACCAAGTGCTTCAAGATATCAAAGACTACGGTCTCACGCATGTCTTTGCATATTAGCATCCATGGAACAGGGAGATTATCCTTCAGTTTTATGCTACACTATATATATCTGGTGATGAATCTGACACACTAAATGGATCATGGAATGGATGACTGAAGGAAAATGAATCAAATGCTCTACCATGGACTTTGTCTCTCATTTTCATTTCCCTCATTTTGAACATGGCAAAACTGAGATTCAGGTGCATAACATTGATGCCATATCTGATGAAGATTTCTGATGCACAATGGATGAAGATAAGATTCGTGACTACAATGGTCCTCCCCTACCTGAGCACTTGAAATTCGATAATCAAACTCTATATCATATTCTCACTTACACCCTCTGTCCGCTGGCTGGAATGAATACTGATAATGTGATATCTGATGTTCTTCGCAATACCATCCATGCCATCTCACAAGGTTTTATATTCGATGTTGAAGACACGTTCCTGCGCATACTGATGGATTCAGCTTAGTGTCCCAAAACAATCAAGGTATATGCGCCCTGGATTCAGAAAGTGATCGACTATGCAATGAAAACCAAATATCTTGCCAAAGTCAGCCACAAAAGCTTCATTCCTCCTGTGCGTGATACGCTGAAAGTAATGGAAGATTTCTCATCGGGAAAAGCTCCGATGTCAAGTCCTTCGGATTATCATAACACCTTCAATGGACCCAAGCTACCTAAATGTGATCGTCTGCCGAACACTCAACCTCCTTCACATCTTGAAGTGAGCATGCGCACTCGACAGCTGCTGCTAGAGCATATGGCCAAAGACCGTCAAGAGAAAGAGCACCTAGCTGCCGAACTTAATGCTATTCACAACCAAACAAAAGTTGTGCATATGATCACAGCAGAAAACAAGAAGCGTTTATGGAAATTGCTTCAGAAAATTTTCTCAAAGAAGCAACTGAGTCACTCTCATCTCCAAGAACTTTATGAGCACATTAATCAAGGATTCACTGTTGAAGATTTTCAAGATCGCATTATTCTGCCTCTGCCAGCTCGTGAACCAACAATGAATTTACTTCGGATTCAGCTGTGCAAATTACTCGAAGAATCGGAAGCCACATCGCTGATTGAAAAGCCTACTGAAGAAAATCCTCTGTCCTGCAAGACTCACGAGGTTGATCCCAATGTGCCTTCCTCTTCTTAGCCCCAAGCCAGTCTTGAAGGATCTGCTGCTGCTGTTGAAGATGAAGATGTTCCAGACACCTCTGAATCGGTAACTTCTTCGGGCAGTTCCTCAGGCGATGCCTCAGAGTGAATCATATTCACTGTGTAGCACTCATGTTTTTCGTCACCTTTTTGACACTAGTTGACAAAAATGGGGAGAATAAACATCAAGAGTTTCGATAGATTTGCTCCGTTGGATTTGGTCTTTGTGTTTACTCGCTCTATCTCTTGAGACAATTTACGTCATTGTATGTGCTCTGATGTAAAACTTCTGTTCTGGGCTGTAATATTAATAACCCCCCTGCTGCACTATATTCTCTCAAAGCATATTGTTTTGCAGGTGGAATTATTGACAGGAGTCATGAATGATTGCACTATATTCTCGTTGGATTACCTATCATCAGTGCGAATCATTACCTCGTATGATTGAAAATCCTCCACTTGATCAAATGAATTGCAAGGACCTTCATTGTATATCAATTGACCCTGCATACTTCTAGGGGGAGTATACTTCATCATCGAGTCAAGTAACGCAAGTTCACTCTTGTTTGTTCTACATTTCACTTATCTATCTTCACTTCGATGATTATCTATTTTGTCAACAACCATCCAAAAAGGGGGAGATTGTTGGTGCAATGATAGGCCCCTTATGTTTTGGAGTTTGTTGACATAAACAATATGGGGCTTATGTGTTTGCTAGTACACACGGAGTAACAAGTCCCTAAAGTATCAAGGATTTTGATGCAAACGACGAAGATAATCCCCCTGTGCGGTAGTGAAGGTTATCACCAAAGATAAAGCTAACAAGAGTGACCCCTAAAAATTGCTGAAGTCCAAGCAATTGGTTTGGTGCATGTTCGAAGCAAATGACTACGGTTGAGGAAGAATGAAGATGAGATGAAGACGTAGCATTTATTTCATTGTTCTTCTTCTTCCATTGAGTCATAGGACCACCGTACTATTAAGAGGGGTGTAGCGTTTGAAGCTTTGATTCTCTGATGCTAAACCCAAATCCTATGAAAGCTATGAGAGAAATCTCTTTGTGCTCCGAGCAAATACTTGCCAGCAAGAGACTGCGATCTTCTTTGCTGCGAGAGATTTGGCTTGGACCGAGGAGTTAGCATTTCTTGCACCGCAAGAAATGTTACCGTTGCTCCAAAATCCGACCGCTGTGAATGTGTCGGTTGGCCATTGGCTGGACCTCATGTCCAAAATGGTCATTTCCCATCTGGGGAAGGCTGCGGCTATAAATATCCACCCCGCGCTGGCGTTGTCCGGTGGCTGCTCCATTTTGATTCTAAGAAGTTTGTTAAGCAACCCACTCTCTGAGTGATTTGAGTTTAAAATCCACCGAGAGAAAAACCCTGGAGCCGAAGAATTAGATAGTGGTTTAGCATCACTGGAATCTAAGTTTAGTACGCTCCGCCTATTGCTCTTGAGCGCTGCAAACTCTCTAGACGGTTAGGTGTCAATTTCTTCAAAGACCAAGAGTGATTGTGGTTCTCGAAGAAGAAATCCGTAAAGGTTCAGAGATGGCCTTCAAGTATCTACCACAAGTGATCGGCATCGATTGATGAATCGATTGTCAAGGAGAATAGGGTGAAGAGAGTTTATCTTCGGTGTTAAGTCACAGCCCCTCCAACCAGACGTAGTCCTTGTGCAGAAGGACGAACTGGTCGAACAAATTCCTTGTTGCCATCGAGCATCATTGGTTATCTCTGTCACTCATGTTTACTTTCAATGTGTTTTCATTCATATGATTTACTTCGATGCTTGTCTTAGTTTACATTCGACATCCTGTTCTAGCTCACTATAGTTCATTTCTCATTCATTCCGCTACTGTGTTCTGAGAGATTTAAGTTTTCTGAAGAAAATTTAAAACTCCCATTCACCCCCCGCTGGTAGACATACTTCGTTCCTATAGTAGGGGGATCCAAAGCGGGAGTTGTTTGTGTGTGAGAGAGAGAGGGAGAGAGAGGCGGGGAGAGAGAGTTTGTCTGGTCGGTAAACAAATGAATGATGTTAGTTTTGGAATGAAGATGAAGACGGAAAGGAGACCCCAACAAATGGTGTGTGTGTGGGGAAGGTAATTTTAGTGGTAGGAGTCGTATATAGAAAGATATAGGGTGCGTGATAGAACCCTGGAGAGAAAGGCAAAGTGAAATACGAGTGAGAGTGCATGTGTGGCGGTGAAAAAGAAAGCTTAGGTAGCTATAGTGATACCAGAGAATGATAGAGACATGAGAGACAATGTAAACCGTGTAATCTATGAAGATAGAGAGAGTGTGACACTTCTCTACCCCCCCCCCCCCCCCCCCCCCCCCCCCCCCCCCCCCCCCCCCCCCCCCCCCCCCCCCCCCCCCCCCCCCCCCCCCCCCCCCCCCCCCCCCCCCCCCCCCCCCCCCCCCCCCCCCCCCCCCCCCCCCCCCCCCCCCCCCCCCCCCCCCCCCCCCCCCCCCCCCCCCCCCCCCCCCCCCCCCCCCCCCCCCCCCCCCCCCCCCCCCCCCCCCCCCCCCCCCCCCCCCCCCCCCCCCCCCCCCCCCCCCCCCCCCCCCCCCCCCCCCCCCCCCCCCCCCCCCCCCCCCCCCCCCCCCCCCCCCCCCCCCCCCCCCCCCCCCCCCCCCCCCCCCCCCCCCCCCCCCCCCCCCCCCCCCCCCCCCCCCCCCCCCCCCCCCCCCCCCCCCCCCCCCCCCCCCCCCCCCCCCCCCCCCCCCCCCCCCCCCCCCCCCCCCCCCCCCCCCCCCCCCCCCCCCCCCCCCCCCCCCCCCCCCCCCCCCCCCCCCCCCCCCCCCCCCCCCCCCCCCCCCCCCCCCCCCCCCCCCCCCCCCCCCCCCCCCCCCCCCCCCCCCCCCCCCCCCCCCCCCCCCCCCCCCCCCCCCCCCCCCCCCCCCCCCCCCCCCCCCCCCCCCCCCCCCCCCCCCCCCCCCCCCCCCCCCCCCCCCCCCCCCCCCCCCCCCCCCCCCCCCCCCCCCCCCCCCCCCCCCCCCCCCCCCCCCCCCCCCCCCCCCCCCCCCCCCCCCCCCCCCCCCCCCCCCCCCCCCCCCCCCCCCCCCCCCCCCCCCCCCCCCCCCCCCCCCCCCCCCCCCCCCCCCCCCCCCCCCCCCCCCCCCCCCCCCCCCCCCCCCCCCCCCCCCCCCCCCCCCCCCCCCCCCCCCCCCCCCCCCCCCCCCCCCCCCCCCCCCCCCCCCCCCCCCCCCCCCCCCCCCCCCCCCCCCCCCCCCCCCCCCCCCCCCCCCCCCCCCCCCCCCCCCCCCCCCCCCCCCCCCCCCCCCCCCCCCCCCCCCCCCCCCCCCCCCCCCCCCCCCCCCCCCCCCCCCCCCCCCCCCCCCCCCCCCCCCCCCCCCCCCCCCCCCCCCCCCCCCCCCCCCCCCCCCCCCGACATAACCGCCCTCGCCTCTCACCTCCCCGGATTCATACACGGTGGGCGCCAAAACACAGTTTCTTTTCGACCGAAATCACCTCTCACCTCCTCGGATTCATACACGATGGGCGCCAAAACAAACTCTCATCGGCCGAAATCTCCGTCGGCAAATATTCGGTATATGCGAGATTACCGTCCTATCCCCAACCGACTAATATTGCTGTGATGTAGGAAATTTTATATGGGGGCTAAGTTTGTAAATTTCCTCGCATTTGAGACAAGCGCGCCCTGAAGACATGGTTCCCCCTACCTCTCTCCCTCCATTTCCCCATTCGTACTCCATGGACGCCAAAACACCCTCTCCACCGCAGTCTCCTCCGTCCGCCACCCCATCCACCACCGTCCTCCTCCACCATGCCGAAGCTGATACCCCAACGCCGTCGTCCATTACAAGAGATCGACCTCTCTCATCCACGGCTTTGGACTAGGATCATTGCATCGCGTCCTCTCGCTTCATCCGCGTCATCATCCACCTTGCCGAGGCCGCTCGTACGACCGTCTCGTCCACCGCGCCGGGATTTTCCCTCACCGCCACCGTCTGCCCTCCTAGATCTGCTTCCACACCACCGATAGCCATCGCTAGCGCAGCACCCTCAATGCCTCAGCAGATGCTTACACGCCGCCACACCAGAGGTGGTACTCTTTCATATCTGCTCAAGTTATTTATCTCAGTAAGAAAATAGATCGTCACTGCTTTACTATGATTTCTTGTCCATCACTTAGAATCTTACTTGTTAGTTGAAACCAAACATTGGTTGCAAAGTTGCCTTTGTCCGGTTTGCACCTTCAGATCCACCATGGCACGCTCACCACTATACTCACAATGCTTATGGTGTTTCCCCTTTTATATTCCACATTAGCTTAAATGAAAGTCGACTGAATTTCAAATTGGGGTCAGTCCATTTTTGGGAGTTCGCCGGAGGGAAGGAAGGGGCTCGCCGGAGTGCTGCCCCATTATCTATCTTAGGGTTTTGGGTGGGGACAGTGGTTGTGGGGGGCTTTCATCGGGCTATGGTGGGGCCTCGTCGGAGGCAAAACTCGATGCGGGTGGGGGTGGGGTTAGCTAGAGGGATGGCCGGGGTGGCGGAAGACCAGAGGTGTTGGGCGGTTCAGGGGAGGGCGGGGGCCGGTGGTTCGGTCGGCGGCCCGTGCGGTGGTCTTTAGGGGAAGAATTAGAGGCGAGGAAGAAGAAGGGTTAGGAGACGTAGGATCTTTATCCAACCGCCTGAAATGGTCGACTGACCCAAATGATGAAAGTCAGGCAACTTGCATGTAGACATTCCCATATATTCAGTACCATCATCGTAGGTGCTTCGAGACGTACGTGCAAGCAGTGCTCCTCAACCCATCAAGCTAAACAACATGCCACTCATAATTCCAAACTTAGTTGCTCAAATAAGAATTTGATATGATGTTGACATGTACTAAAACAGAGAATGTTTAATTGGTCAGCTAATGTTCCTACTTTACTTTTGAAAAGCACATGCGCCACATATCCAGGGACAGCAGGGACTTGCATTCTTTATGCGCTCTGGTTCATCATGTGTGGGCAACCAACATTTTATTATCCAAAATCTGCTTGCTCTTCTTTAGCATGCTCCTCTTCAATTCTTCTTTTATAAGTACTCTCTCTGTTCCTAAATATAAGTCTTTGTAGCGATTCCTCCATGGACTACATATGGAGCAAAATGAGTGAATCTACACTCTAAAATGTATCTATATACATCCATATGTGATCCATAGTGGAATCTCTACAAAGACTTGTATTTAGGAACAAAGGGAGTATAATAGTAGTACAGTATGTTCCTTGTAGTGAAGAGGAGCAGGGACATTTGCAGTGTACAGGTCTATTCGGTCGCTTGTCATGGATGCTTTCAACTCTTCGTGTTGGTCTTCATGTCACTTGTCATGGACGCTTTCAACTCTTCGTATTCGGTCGTATGTGTCGCCTTTGAGAGTTAGATTGATAGTAACAGTACTGCGCCTTCAGTTGTAGAGAGCTGGTATCCGAAGCCTTTCTAGCCGTACCGGCAATACTAGCACATATTTTCCAGCAAGTTCCACTCTCCTCGTTTTACTCCTGATGCTTAGGGTTCTCCCATTATATCTACACTATGATCTGCGTAGGTGCTTTGTGTCCTACTAGCAGCAGTCCACCCTTTAAAGCTAAATAACACACCAATCATAATTCCAAAGCTTAGTTGTTCCAATATGAGTGTGACTTGATATTCATATTAGTTAACATACATGCATTTAATTGGTTAGCTAATGCTCCCACTTGAGTTCCCAAATGCATGTGGCAACATAGAGAGAGACAGCATGGAATTGCATTTCTTTGGATGCTCTGATTCATCATGGGTGGGCAACCAACATTGTATAGAATGAAATAGAATCTCCATAATATGCTTCCTCTTGTATTCTTTAACATGTTCCTCTTCTATTCTTCTTTAATAAGTACAGTATGTTCCTCGTCAAGAAGGCAAGCAGGGACATCTACAATCGATAAGTCTATTTGGCCGCTTGTGCAAGTTGCTTTCAGCAATTTGAGTTGGTCTACCATAATATCCAGGAAATGCTGGGAGCTCTGCGGCCTTTGAGAGACTAGACTGATAGTAATAGTAGTGCGCCTTCAGGTGAATAGAGCTGGCCTGTACGATGATCAATAGGCTTTCGATTAGTACCGGCAATACAACCCCATATTTTCCAGCCAGTTCCACTTCCCCGATTTATTTATGATGCTTATGGTGTCCCCCTTTTATCAACACTACAATCTATGTAGTGGCTTTGTGTCATGATAGCAGCACTCCATCCTTCAAGCGAAACTACATGCCACTCATATTTCCAAAGCTTACATTTAATTGGTCAGCTAATGTTACTACGTGAGTTTTGGAATGCATGTGCGCCACATATAGAGACATGTTGGAATACTTTTTCTCCGTGCATTCTCGTTGTCATGGTTTCGCAATAAACTTTCAATACAGTATAGTATGAACCTATCATCCGCCAACTATCCTTACTTCTGGAGCCCCAACAGGGAGCCTGTTTTTTTGTGTAGTTGTGCCATATTATATTATTGTATGCACCAAATTACAGCACACAAGGGCTCTCTCATCCAAATCAAGTGATAGCGCACAAGGGTTTACAAGGAGCCCCTATTATATTAGAATATCCTCTGCAATACAAAGATAATCTCACTACTATTTATATTGTCATGCTTCTCAGATATTGAACAAAATCGCAATGAATATGAGAATGCGCACATCAGAAGAGTATCACGGAACACTGCAATGACTAACAAACATGGCATCAAGGCATCAAGTTCCATTCTGGATGGAATGAAGCCCACACGCTCCGCACCTACAGATTCGTGTTCAGAATATGATCCTAATGACTATTCTAAGCTCAAGGAGTCAAAGGCAGATGGCCTATCGTATTCACCCTACAAGGTGCCTGTTATAATTTTGCAAGGTTTTATTGGTTGCATGTAACTTACGTAAGCTGTCTTGTGTTTCTTCTGCTTCTTTGCACCGCCAGCTGCTTAGTTTACTCATCATATATGTGAAGTTACCATGCCCACCCATTATCAATACGCATTCCATTTGTCATCATACCATGTTTTTCCATTCAAATGTTGTTCTTGTGTATCAGACATCCAAAAGGAAGAGAGTGATTGCAGAACCTGAAGGAGTAGTAGCAAAGTCCTTGAAATAGGTGGTGGTACCATAGAAATCAGACAGCACCCCACTTATATTGGTGATAGAACCAGCGCTACAAAACCTAGGATATCGCAACTATGATGCCCGCTGCTTTGTTCTTGTTAGTACCTATTGTCTTGTATCATTGTACTTACATTCATACCTGGTTGATTATGTGACATCAGTGGGCATGATAACCTGCATATCCACTGTTCTCTCCTAATTATCAGATCTATATTAATGCTTACATTAATGTAGAATAAACCCAATGCTTATGAAGAAGTTTAGCTCTACATTGTTCTTGTAAGTATCTGTTGTCCTTTATCACTGTACTTATACTGTCAGCTAGTTGTTCATGTACCATCACTTTGCAGCTTATTTTCCCTTGGCATCCATTTTCTACACATCAGATCTATGTTGACTCTTACCAAAATGTTGAATAAAACCAATGCCACTGAAGATGTTTAGCTTTGCATTACTCTTGTCAGTACCTTTTGGCTGTATGTTGTACCTACATTTATAGCTAGTTGATTATGTAGAATCACTCTGCATCTTTGCTTAAATAATCTCCATTTGTTCCTATATTATCACTTCTATATTTACTCTTAATAAAATGTAGAACAAAGGCAATGCTTATGAAGAAGACTCTGTGGTAAACTTCTTGAGTTGCCCCCCATCAACATGGAAAAGGGCTTTATAGAGCCGGTCTTGTTTACTAACGTAAGTTTGTCCTTCTTGAGCCTTCAAATTTTGTTGTGTATATTTGGATAGCAATGACTACAACTACTGTTTATTTTTGTCGCTTGCATCAAATTGTATGTTTAAAGTTTATTATGAAGAAGATCACAAACATAAGTTTCTCCTTCTCTATTTCAGTTTTTAGTTGTACAACCTACTTCCTTATTCATACCATGTAAATTAAACTAAACGTAGCAAGTGATCTTCCTTAGCACTGTATGTATGCTTGTGTTGTTGATCTATAATCCAGTGGTGTGGTCAAACTACCAACTCCAGGACAATGTCATATCCTACTATGTCTTAACTATGAACAATGCATTTTATGTTCATGTTATTTAAATTGTGTCTCTTTATTTACCAATCTGAAATGGGATAAATTGACAGTACACTCACCATCGATGCTTATACATTCTTTAGCACTGTGTGTATGCTTGTGTTCTTCATCTGTAATCCAATGGTGTGGTGAAGCTGGCCACTCCTGCACAATGCCATTTCTTGCCATGTCTTAACAGTAAACAATTTTTATTCTATTTTAATCCAGGTCTCTTTATTTGCCACTAAGAAATGGGATGAATCGACAGCACTGTTGCATATATGTGTAAAGCATGTTATCTGTCTGCCTTTTTCTCTTTCAGGGTGATATCACTGATGCCAAGAACTACCATTGATGCTATGCAGCTAGAGTTGGATATAAGCATCATACAAGTGCAGTCATCAGCTTGCTCAGCTGCTTGCGCTGCAGCTCCCAGGCAGGGCTAACCTTTCTAGAACTATGTTGAAGTGCTGTCGGTTCTGTATATTATTTTAGGCGGTGTGTTTATTTGCACAGGTGGTGTCCTTTGATGCCCAGTGTATGTAATCTGCTGTCTGGCTGCACTTTATTATCACTGGCGGGGAACTTTTATGCCAAGTGCATGTAATATGCAATAATTTCTTTGTTGTATAGTCTAGGTATATTCTTCGTCATGATGCTATAATTTAATTTCTGTATATTCTATCATCGCTCCCTGAAAAGGCCATAAGCTTTGATGGAGCACAACGGGTCTAAACATTCGGTTTATTATATAAACAAAATTACGGTACTAAAACTGGCCGGCCCGCCAATCGCTGTGAATGGGCCGAAAAGTGGGCCTGCAATCGTGTCCAGCTAATAGCAGGCCTAGATGTAAACTCACCAACTATTAGTTTCGGCCCTTTAATAGGCCGAGTAAAACCAGTTGCCTGAATTGGGCCAGAAAATAGAATGGGCTTTAAACAGTCTGAAAAGTAGATTGGGCCTTAACAGTGTCAGAGGCCCATGATTGGCCCAGCCACAAAACGGGCCGTTAACCGGCCAAAATATGTGTCGGGCCACAGCTGACCCAATAACATTATGGGTCGTAAGCAGGCCGGTTGCAAAGCGGGCCTTCATTAGGCCCAGTTATCTCATGGGCCTTTAATGGGCCAATAGTCAGGTTGGGCTAAAATGTATCCATGAATACTACAGGCCTTTAAGAGGCTGAAAGTCACTTCGGCCCAGAAATAGGCCCACATGCAGCCTCGGCCATTAAATGGCCGAAAGTGAAACTGGGCCAACAACGGCCCATATCTACCAATGGCCATTAACAGGCCAAAAGTAATATCGGGCTAAACTATTACATGGGCCTTTAAGAGGCCGTAGTTAAAATGGCCCCCAATGGGGCCGAAAGCACCGTGCCTGTTAACGAGCCAGATCAAATATGGGCCGTAATTTGGCCCAAAATATGTTAGGCAGTTAAAGGGCCGGATCCGATATGGGCCGTCATTTGGCCCAAAACATGGCAGACTGTTAACGGGCCGTATCTAATGTGGGCTGTCATTTGGACCAAAACATGATAGACATCATAACGGGCCGGATCTTATGTGGGCCATAATTTGGCCCAAACCGTGGTAGGCTATTAATAGGCCGGTCCAGTGGTGTATGACAAAATCTTATGGGCCCTTGGGTGGGCTGGCCTTTTTTTAATCTTAAATGGGCTACTGTTGGGCCGTGCCACGTGTCAAAGTATCATAGGCATGTCTCCTCCATTGGATGGATGACATCTGTCCCAATGCTGAGCTGACATGTGGATTCTTTGGCGAATCAGAATTTTATACATGGAAAATCCCCATTGGTCCAGGCTATTAACGGGTTATCGGATCCAAACTGGAACCCGATAGCTTAACGGCAAGCCGTTATGGTGGATGCCACATGTCGGTTACCCTTGACGAAAGCACTTCCATGACGCACCATTTATCGTCATGGAAGTGGACACTTCCGTGATGATAATTTTGGTATTGTCATGGAACACTTCTACAATAGCACAGGTATGACTATCTTGATTCTGTTGTAAAATCGTCATGGATGTACATGCATGACAGAAAACGTGACCTACTGTGACAAACACGTATCATCACGGAAGTGATTTTTTTTGTAGTGCAATGATCAATATATAGGCATCACGTCCAGGATTAGTAGACCGACTCCTGCCTGCATCTACTACTATTACTCCACACATCGACCGCTATCCAGCATGCATCTAGTGTATTAAGTTCATGGAGAAATGGAGTAATGCAATAGGAACGATGACATGATGTAGACGAGATCTATTCATGTAGGAATAGCCCCCATCTTGTTATCCTTAATAGCAATGATACATGAGTGTCTTGCTGCCCCTTCTGTCACTGGGAAAGAACACCGCACGATCGAACCCATCACAAAGCACCTCTTCCCATGGCAAGAAAAATCGATCTAGTTGGCCTAACTAAACCAAAGTTTCAAAGAAGAAATACGAGGCTATAAATAATCATGCATATAAGAGATCAAAGAAGACTCAAATAATATTCATGGATATAGATCTGATCATAAACTCAAATTTCATCGGATCCCAACAAACACACCGCAAAAAGAGTTACATCAAATAGATCTCCAAGAGACCATTGTATTGAGAATCAAAAGAGAGAGAGGATGCCATCTAGCTACTAACTACGGACCCGTAGGTCTATGATGAACTACTCATGCATCATCGGAGAGGCACCAATGAGGATGATGAACCCCTCCGTGATGGTGTCTAGATTGGATCTCATGATTCTGGAACTTGCGGATGCTGGAATTGTGTTTCGTTGACTCCCCTAGGGTTTCTGTAATATTTGGGTATTTATAGGGTGAAGGGGCGGTGCGGGAAGCCACCGAGGTGGGAATAACCCACCTGGGCGCGCCTGGGCCGCCAGGCATGCCCTGGTGGGTTGTGGTCCCCTCGGAGCCCCCCTGTTGTACTCTTTGGCCCATCTGGTGTCTCTGGTCCAGAAAAATTCTCCAAAAAGTTTCGCTACGTTTGGACTCCATTTGGTATTGATTTTCTATGATGTAAAAAACAAGCAAAAAACAGCAACTGGCACTGGGCACTATGTCAATAGGTTAGTCCCAAAAAATTATATAAAGTTGCTATAAAATGATTGTAAAACATCCAAGAATGATAATATAACAGCATGGAACAATAAAAAATTATAGATATGTTGGAGATGTATCAGCATCCCCCAGCTTGATTCTTGCTCATCCTCGAGTAGGTAAATGATAAAAACAGAATTTTTGATGTGGAATGCTGCCTACCATGTTCATCACATAATCTTTTCTTTTGTAGCATGGACATTTAGACTTTTATATGGTTCAAAGCAATAGTCTAGTCTTGACAACCATGTCTTTCAAAATATCAACACTTAAGAAAGTTATCCCTAGCTCATCATCCTCAATCATTGATCCATTCATGAAACACACTCGCATATTAGCTACATTCAATGCTCAAGTATGATCATAGTGCCCCTTAGTTGGTGCTTTATAAGAGAAGATGGAGACTCAGGTAAAAATAAAAATTGCATAAAGTAAATAGATAGGCCCTTCGCAGAGGGAAGTAGGGATTTGTAGAGGTGCCAGAGCTCAAAGCAAAAATTGAGAGATAAAAATTTTGAGTGGCATACTTTTCCCGTCAACGAAAACGACCGAGTAATTCTCAACACTTTCCATGCTAGATATATCATAGGCGGTTCCCAAACAGAAAATAAAGTTTATTCCTTTTTCCACCATTCTTTCACAATCCATGGCTAGCCGTATCCACGGGTGCCTTCCATACCAACACTTTCCAAGGAATTTATTATTTGAAAACATAAAGTAAATTTCTTTTTCATTTCGGGACTGGGCATCCCTATTACCGCCGTACTCTTATGCAATGAGAAGTGAATAAACACTCATCTTGAGAATAACACATCTAGCATGGAAAATATTAGCCACCCCCTACCGCTTCATGAGTTGTATGAGAACACAAAAAGGAAATTTATTTTGAAAATTAGAGGTGGCACATACAAATTTGCTTAGAACGGCATGGAAATACCACATATAGGTATGCAAAACTGGGTTTAAATATTTTGGATGCACAAGTAGTATTTCTACTTAGTACAAGTGGAGGCTAGCAAATAGATTGAGTGGCAACCAACCAAGAAATGAAAAATCACATAAGCGAGCATTAAGCATAACTAACACCAAATAATGCACCATAAGTAGGATGTAATTTCATTGCATAATGATTGACTTTCGTGCTTGGATAGGGAATCACAAACCTTAACACCAATATTCTTACTAAAGAATAATTACTGACCAACATCACTCACATATCACTATCATCATATCTCAATACTATTACAAAGAATCAAGTTTACTTTATCCAATGATCTTCATGAAAGTTTTTATTATATCTCTCTTGAATATCTATCACTTTGGGGCTAATTTCATATGTGCCACCTTGGTTAAATAATCTGTTATAACCCAGATAGCATCATTCCCATGACATGATCTTGGTAATCCGACGATAAAATCCATTCCTATTACATCCCATTTCCATTCAGGCACTCTGAGTGGCTGCAATAGTCCTACTGGCCTCTGGTGTTCTGCTTTTACACGCTGGCATGAATCACATCATGCGGCATATACGGCTACATCTCTTTTCATCCCGTGCCACCAAAATTTTTCTTGTAGATCCTTGTACATCTTTGCCCCTCCTGAATGGATAGAATATGGAGTGGTATGGGCCTCTGCCAAAATTTGTTGCTTTAGTTCTTCCTTATTAGGCACACATAGTCTTTTTTCGAACCATAAAATTCCCTGACTGTCAATGGTAAATTCGGACGCCTTGCCCAATTTTATTTTCCTCTTAATCCCCTCAATACTTGGGTGTCCTTTTTGGTCTTCCTTGATCTGATCCTCTAATGTTGGTTTTATCTCCAGTTGGTTATTGGTTCCTTCTGTGACTAGGACCATATTGAGTTTGGCAAATTCCTGGTTGAACTCGTGCTATGAGAATTGCACACTATTATTATTGGTGCAGGGATACCGGCTGAGGTCGTCTGCCACAACATTTGCTTTACCCGGATGATAATGAATTCCGATGTCATAGTCCTTTAAAAACTCAAGCCAGCGACGTTGTCTCAAGTTTAATTCTAGCTGGGTGAAAATATACTTAAGACTTTTGTGGTCTGTGTATATTTCACATCGTTTACCGAGAAGAAAGTGTCGCCATTCCTTGAGTGCATGTATTACTGCAGCTAGCTCCAAATCATGAGTAGGATAGTTCTCCTCATGTCATCGTAGCTGTCTTGAGGCATATGCCACGAATTTTCCTTCTTGCATCAATACACATCCAAGGCCTTTCCTGGACACGTCACATTATATTTCAAAAAAATTGTGCACATCAGGCATGACCAGAACGGGTGCCATTGTTAACCTCTTCTTCAATTCTTGGAAACTTTTCTCACAGGCTTCAGTCCATTCAAACTTCTTATCCTTCTTAAGTAATTGGGTCATGGGTTTAGCTATGGTGGAGAATCCTTCAATAAATCTCCGGTAATAGCCAGCCAGACCAAGAAAACTTCCAATCTCTGTCATGTTTGTGGGTTGCTTCCATTCTTAGACAACCTTTACTTTGCTTGGATCCACTGCGATTCCTTCTTGTGTCAACACATGACCCAAAAAGCCCACTTCGCGTAGCCAAAATTCACATTTATTGAATTTGGTGTGTAGTTGTTTTTTCCTTAATTCTTCCAGGACTATCCGAAGGTGTTGCTCATGTTCTTCTGGCGTCTTGGAATAAATAAGTATGTCATCAATAAATACAACCACAAACTTGTCCAAATATTTCATGAAAACCTTGTCCATGAGATGCACAAAGTAAGCAGGAGCATTGGTTAAGCCGAAAGGCATCACTGTAAACTCGTACAATCCATATCTGGTAGTAAAGGCAGTCTTGGGTATATCTGACGATCGGATTTTTAATTGAGAGTAGCCTGACCTCAAATCTATTTTTGAGAACACCTTGGCTTCTGCTAGCTGTTCGAACAAGTCATTTATCCTGGGCAGTGGGTATTTATTTTTAATGGTGACCATATTGAGTGCCCTGTAATCAATACATAGCCTGAGGGTACCATCCTTTTTCTTAGCAAATAAAACTGGCGATCCCCATGGTGATGAGCTGGGTCGAACATAACCTTTTTCCATTAGTTCCTTAATCCGGTTCCTTAACTCATCCAATTCCGTTGGAGCCATTCGATACAGCTTCTTATAAATGGGTGTCGTTCCAGGTGCCAATTCAATAACAAATCCAATTTCATGGTCCGGGGGCATTCCTGGTAGCTCCTCAGGAAATACATCGGGGTACTCGAAGACTACAGGAACCTTACTTAATTCTGTCGTATCCACTTGGTTCAATTTTCCTTGTGTTGTGGAAATCCTCCTTGTGCCAAATTTTATTGTTTTCCCTTGGCAGCTTGTGAGTGTCATTGTGCGGTTATAGCAGTCTATGAAACCTTTATTCTTGGTTAACCAATCCATTTCCAGAATAACATCCAGATCGACTGCTTCTAGTACAATAAGATTGGCTGAAAATACCATTCCTTTGATCTCAATATTCACATCCTTGCAGTACCATTGTGTACTTTGCTTCGATCCCGGGGACTGAATAACCATGGAATTTTGCAAAGGCAAAAAAGAAAATTGATTCTTCGAAGCGAATCTTTTCGAGATGCACGAATGGGAAGCTCCGAAATCAAATAAGACTGTAGCATTAATTGAGTTGATTGGAAACGTACCAAACACAATATCTGGTGCATTTTGTGCCTCCTTAAAGGTCACGTGGTTGACCTGTCCTTCCACTGGTTGTTATTGGGGTTGAAGTTGTTGCGTTTTGGAGCTGTGTTTGTACCACGGCTATTGTTGTTGGTCTTGGGAGTACTATTTCCCTGCTTTGGGCATTGCCTGGAGTAATGCCCTTCTCCTCCGCAGGCATACCAAGTGATGCCCGGATAGAATGTCGTATCTTTGGTCCTGTTGTTGAAAGCACTGCAGTTCTGTTGTGGTGCTATGGCTGCTGGTCAAGGTAGCGGAGTTGCTGTTCAGGGTGTTGTAGGCTTCTGAAATTCATTCTTGGGCCTGTTGTTGCGAACCTGAGATGACTAGTTCATACGGTGCTTGCATATTTCATTCATGTTTCGGTGCTCGTTCTCCAGTATAATTGCCTTGTCCACCAGTGTCTTGAAATCAGGAAAGGTGTGGACTACCAGTTGGCACTTTAAAGATGGAATAAGTCCGTCGAGAAATTTTTCCATCTTTTTGTCCTCTGTCATATATTCATCGTTGGCGTACCGGGCCAGCTGCATAAATTGATCCAGGTACTGGGCTACCATGGTGCTTCGCTGCTTGAGATCCTCAAACTCCCTTTTCTTCAATTTCATGATACTGTTAGGAATGTGTGCTCCCCGAAAGTTTTCCTTGAACTGTTCCCATGTCATATTGGCTCTGTTGGGGTGAGTGTGCCATAAGTTTTCCCACCATGATGCTGCTGTACCAGAAAAATAGTGCGGGGTATAAAGCACTTTTTCCTGATCCGTACACTGGGCAATAACCAATTTTCTTTAAATATCACATAGCCAGTCGTCTGCTTCCAATGGTTTGTCGGTATGAGAAAACACAGTAGGATTGGTCTTCTGGAGCTCAGATAATTTTGACCTGTGCTGATTTTGTCCTTGGTGATTTCCCATATTGATCAAATACTGCATCATCTCTTGGTGTTGTTGCTGGCTTAGCTCATACAGGCGGCACACTTGTGAAAATGCTGAGTCACTGCTCTATTGACTAGTCTGTCCTTGTGTAAAATTATTTCCCATTTGTCCAAGGTTGTTTTCTGGCGGATTTGGCATGGAACGGGTCCAGGGCAATGCATTTTCTTTCTGGGGGTATTTGTGTAACACCGATGAGAAAAGAAATTATAAATGCAGCAAATAAAATTTTTAAGAGACTGAAAATAAATCTCCCCCCAGGACGTAAGTACAACAGGTTATTTCATACATGCAGGATTTAATTATACAAGTAAGACTTAATTACACAAGATGCTTGCAGAAACTGTATACTACACGACCACTTATTCAACTAGCGTATTGCTTCGTCCTCTCAATGTGCTGTGGTCTGAGTCTGTTACTCGCCATCTTACAAAAAGATGAAGATGAAGAAACAGAAAATAAATATCTTACAACCACGTCATCATAAAAGACTATTGTGGTGCTGACGCTCGGTCTGTCCTCACGGGGTGTCGGAGACACTGTAAGCTCCGCTGAGGGTGAGTCCCAGCTATGGTCCTCGAGACTCAATCTCCTCCTCCTCTGGAATGGTCTCCAGTCGGGCAGAGGTCGATGCTATGCCTGCCTGAGGTGGCACCGTGCACGTCGGCAGTGGAGCTCTGATCGGAACAGGAGCAGCCAAGTGACTAGCCTCATCACTCGGGGATGAGCGCTGAACTATAGGCTGAGTAGGAGAATAGTGTGGTGGAGTCAGAATACAAGGGGCACGTGGTGAAGGTGAACAGAACTCACTCTTGCGAGGGATCCTCGCACGAGCCAAGTCCATCCGTGCAGCAAGATGGTCGCCCACCAGTGCGGTGAAGACTGACTCTAGTGCCATGATATACTGAACAAGGGGCTCGATTGCCTCATCCCTTTCTCCTGTGGTGCAGGAAAAAGCATAATGGTTGGTATAAGGAACATGGCACGAAAGGTAGTGATAGGGACGGGTCTGCATGACAGGCAGGATGTCTCTGAGATGAGCAATAGCCTCACGGGCGGCCATCTGGATAGCATGCCTCTCAGAGGGTATGACTCTCCCCATAAAACGGTAGTTGCGGAAAGACAAGGTAGTTCCACCCTGAATATAGACCGAAGCCTGGTACATAGTCAGAGTGTCTGTGATCCTGTGAGGAAAAATGGTGTACTCTGGACGGCTCGGAGATCTCATCGGATCCCTAGCGATGATGGTAAGAAGACGGGAAAATCCCACAGGCTCGTGGGCAAAAATCTGGGATGGGCAGTTGCCGCCAGACATCTACAACAGTAGACAAAAATCCAAACAGTCATACCACAAGTATATAATGACCAAGGAAAATTTGCTATAATGCATGAAATACATGCTAAAAATGTTAGTACCGACTCAAGTGCTAGCGATCGTTCCTAGGGCTTCCTACAGTTAGCCTGGCTCTGATACCAAGGTCTGTCGGGTCCCTTTCTAGAATAAATCACAGAAAAGCCCCAAGTCACACCAGCCCCAAGATCAACACAACTGGTGGACTTCCTTGATACAGATAACAAGTACAATATAATATTACACAAGGTTGAGTCTGAGGGCTCAACAACATTATTACAAACTCGCCAATATATGGCAGTGGCGAAATATGATAGTGGTGTGGTGGTGATACAACACTAGCACAATAATATAAAGCGAAGCGTCAGTGTGAGGCTTGACTATTTTATTTGTGTAGCGGAAGCTCGGCGGATGATACATGTGGTAGACTCCTATCTCATAGGTTCACTGGCTGGGACTCCTCTAAGTGTCGGGCTCGCTAGCGCAATCCTCCTCCACAAGCTCATCCTCCTCCAAGTCTGGCCAAGTAAATAGCCAGGGACAAGCCAGTGAGTACGTTGGAATGTACTCGCAAACATTATGAACAAAAGATATAATGAATGCATATGCTCAAGTAGGATCATGTTAACATGCTCATGCTGACTATAATCTTGGTCATGACATGACAATAATAAAATGATATAGAAGTAATAATTCACGTTAGTCATAATTAAACTCATTTAAAGTAAAAGCAAGTGAATGCCACGGGTAGTCTAGCCAGCCCAAGTGACATTCAGAAAAATAAGAGAAATGCCAATCGGGTGTCTAAAAGAGAGTCGGGCGACATCCCGGAAACTCAAGCGACGCCACGAAAGTTCTTGAAAAGAAATGCCAGTCGGGTGTCAAAAGTGACGCCACGGTCGGTCTTGAAAAGTAATGCCTATTGGGTATCCACAAGAGTAGTGGCGTGATAAACCGCCTGTGAACTCGAGGGACGCCACAAGAGGTCTTGAAAAGAAATGCCAATCGGGTATCCACAAGAGTAGTGGCGTGATAAACCACCTATTAACTCAAGGGACGCCACGAAGAGGTCTTGAAAAATAAAGTTGAGTGCCCGGGGTAGTCTAGCCAGCCCCTAAGACACTCAGGAAATATAAAATAAGAGAAACGGGTTAGTCCTCAATAATATGCATAACCATAAAAATATTCACAGCAATAGTATTCAATATAACCATGACAGTGGTAGTGATGACAACAATATCATGCAAAATAGTACATGCTCAATTTAATTATTTTCCTCCGGAGACCGACACCGGGACCGACACTTGACCCACCCAGCTATGCCCTTGACCAAGGACACGGCTATTCGAATAGGTTTAAACTCTGCAGAGGGTACTCTTTACCCACGTGCATGGGATTCCTTTAGTCAGCACCGTGGCACTGGCTAATTCCCACTACGGTCTTTGGGTTGAAAACACACCTGACCAGCACACACCAGATTAACCATCCGGATGGCAGGAATCACCCAAAGCATCATTTCAGAAAATCTCTAAGTCGGGGAGACAACAATCTCAAGTAGCATGGGATCACTATTAATACGCGTGGATTCCAAGGGGGATCCCCCTCTCGGCAACAACCGGTAACACCCATGCCCCCTGACCCGATGACAGGATGTAGTCCAAGGCCCTGGAAACCCTCATCGTGGCCCTCTGTACGGTGTGTACCTAGACAGGGGTTAACAACTTACTCAGCCGTACCTTCCTTGCGGAAGGACTCGTGGCAGCACGGTATCCAGCTAGGTGTAACGGAACAAGAATCGATCTAGGCTGACTCAGGAGGTGTTAATTATCATCACCGGTATGTTCCACATATGTCACGTGACACCATCGTGCAAAAAATAATGGCCCATGCCTACCGGCACGTCCAAGGCAGGAGACACTCTCCTGAATTCTCACAGCTTTACCAAGTCAGAAAGATTTCTTGCTTTGAGTGAAGTGCAAGCTATGAGCAAGAATTGATATGACCAAACATGCATGGACTTGTGATCTATATGTGGTGCAACTCCAACCGATGCAAACATGCAAATGGAAATGCAATCACCATATCCCAAGTTCAATAATGCTTGCCTTGTCCAAAGTAGTCAAGAGAAAACCCTTCGAAATTCTCGGCAAAGTTTCCCTCTTCTTTTTCTGAAAATTCAAATTTAAACTCAAATTAATTTTTTTTGGCAACAGTACAAAAAGTTGTCTCAAAACATTTTTAAATAAATACTAAAAGAACTAGAGAGAAAAATAAGAATTTCAAAAAAAGATTCAACTCAAACAGAGTTGTGGTTTAAAAGTTATTAAACTTTCAAAACCAGGGGTGTTTCTGTAAAAATCCAGTCCCTGTGCGTTTATAAAGAAAACGCTTCGGGCACGAATACGCTTTTCAGCGTGGAAGGCGTAAAACAGGGAATACGCCTTCGATTAAAATAGAGAGAGAAAATAAGAAGAGCGCGCGGGGTGGGGTCCACCCGTCAGGTTCAAAAGTTTGAACGCGCGCGCGAGGACAGAGGAGATGCGGCTATCGCCGGCGATGATCGCTGGGGTTTTGGGAGGTGGCGATGATCGAAGTGTGCTCGGGGTAGACTACCGCGTCTGTGGGAGGCGGTGGAGGTCGCCGGGGAGCAGCGGAATGCCGGCGCGGTCTGCGACGGCGTACGGTGGTTCGGTGGAGTTGGGAGCTCGTCGGGGAAGGCTCAGGTGGAGAAATTGAAGTGCAGGATCGACGAGTGGATGAACAAGATGGCTACTGGTGGATTTTGAGCGATGGTGGTGGAGTGGCAGCGATGAACTGATCACGGATAGAGGCAGTGGAACGGTGACCGAAGAGGAGGACGGAGACCTCCTCGGGGTCAAGGAAGTAGCGAGGGGGCGATTAGGAGGTGGTGGAGGCAATGTGTGGAATGGGGGAGCTCGGGGGCCTCTATTTATAGGCTGCCGAGGTGGTCAGAAGCATGCGGGCGACGCTGGAGTTACTCTGGCTGCCGGAGGTGGTTAGGGGCGATGGTCAAGGGCGGTGAGGGAGTAATGAGGGCGGTGGAGAACTCCGGAAGGCTCGGCGTGGATGGGCTCGAGCTCCCTGTCCTCATCTATGGTGTGGCCACCGTACGGGTGCGACGGCGAGGTTCGTCTCCGGCGACTACCATGCGGGCCCTGGGCGGCGCGGTCAGCACATGGAGAGACGGGGAGGAGCGACGCGTGTAGGGTAATTAGGTGGGGGGGCTGCGGCGCTGTGATGGAGGTCGGTGGCCGAGGCGGCTCCGCTCGGTCCGCCGTGGATCAGCACGGTGGCCGTTGCACCGGCTAGCCGCCAGCTCACCAGTGAGGAGAGGCTGTGGAGTGGGCCAGGAGAATGATGCATTGATGAGCTTGGCGTCGCCGTGGAGGAGAAGGAAGGGGCGGTGTGCACGGCATCGATTCGCCACTGCCTCTGAAGATTCAGTGAACTGAATCGTATTCAGTGATGAACAATGCTCGATCACTCATCTGATCATATGGCAGTGAGGGCTAGGGAGTTTAGGATTTTTGAGGAATTTTTGTGGTGATGTGTTGATGCATATGAGAGGCCCTGGCAAGGTTTTGGAATTTTTGGAGCCATTAAAAATAGATTTGTATCAGAAATATTGAATTTGGTCCAAATTTGAATTGAATGGCATTTGAAAATTTTGAACTGTGGCACCCCATGTTTTTGGAGAAATGGGTTGTGGGTACCATATATTTGCTGAGATAATTTTTGTGGAGGTAGAATCCTTGTATAAATTGTGGTTCCTTTGTAAACCAAAGGAATGGAGAAAAATATAAATTCCAACTTTGGAATTTATTTGAATTGTGAAAATATTTTTGTGGGGTGGGAGAGAGTTGGATACTGCCCTAGAAGATGTGCATGACTTGAGGGATAAATTTGGAGTGGAGGAAAAATTGTTGGAAGGTTTTAGAAGGGCTAGAAGGAAGTGAAAAGGCCATATTCTTTGAAAATTTAATTATTCCATAAACTTTTCCAAAATGAAAAATGTTTGAAAACCACCAAATTATTTATCCAAATAATTTTATACCTTCCAAAACAAAATCATTAAAGAAAATTTGAAACCCAGTTAAAATTTGAAAGGGTTTTCAAACAGAAGAAAAGAGATAGGATCCAAAAATGGTTTCAAAGAATTTAGTTTTAAAGGAAAGATTTTGAAAATCCAGAAGAATATTTTTGGGGTGTTACATCTGCCAGAGGAACTGCTTGACGTGGCGGCTCGAGGCCGGCGCCTGCGACCCGCCGAGGATGGCAGCAATGGCATGGGGCGCCGGCGCCGCGAAGTGCACGATGAACAGGTCGCGCAGCTCTTCCCAGGAGGCCACCAAAGATTCTAGCAGGCTAAGCAGCCAGGCACGCAGCGCGCCCGTGAGGGCCATGGGGAGCCAATTCGCCATGACCTTGTCGTCGCCGCCTGCCGCCCAGATGACCTCCGCGTATACCCAGATAAACTCCACGGGGTCCGCCGCGCCGTCGCACCGCGGCGGCAACTCCGACCTGAACTTTAGCGGCCACCGCACCTGTCGCAAGGCTGGGGAGAAAGCTCGGAGGCCCGCGATGCCACCAAATGCGCCCGGCGACCCGGCGGGTGGAACAGCGTCTGCCATGGAAAGCGCGCGGCATGGGCGGAGCGCGGTCGATGGAGAAGCGGATCTTCGACACGCCCCTACCTAGCGTGCCAAATGTTGGATTCAGGGCTCCGCAGACCCAAAGTAAAGTTCAAACTCTGGGGCATGTGCGAAGAACTCAACCTATCCAGCCAACCAAACATGCTGCCCTATAGCCTAACTCGATGAACATGGAAGAAGCAAGACACGGCTATTTACCCAGGTTCAGGCCATCTTGCGGTGTAATACCCTACTCCTGCTTTGTGGTGGATTTGCCTCGGGGGCTAAGGATGAACTAGTACAAGGGAAGAACCACCTCACGAGGTCTGTTCTTGTGTGGGTGAGCTGGTGAGGTATCTCTAGATCGGATCCTTCCTACGGAGGTGGCTAGCCTATATTTATAGTGGCCTCGGTCCTCTTCCCCCAAAACGAAGGCGGGAAGGGATCCCACAATGGCCAATTTGAAGGGGGACATGAAGTACATCTTATCCTGATGAAAGGTGGTCTTTGCCTGCAAAAGCCTTTGGTCGTGACGCCGTGATGGGCTCAGCGATGACATCCGCCCTGCCGTCCTGATGGTCTTGGTGTTGTTGCACGGGAATGGAAACCTTTGGTGATTCCTCTGGACACCGCGCCTGCGCTTGCCTCCTTAGCACCGAAGAGGAAACCTGCTCCTCTGCGCCCGCTGGCGCCCACCTGGCCTTGGTCGTCATGGCTTGCATCACGTCCATCTCATGAGGTGGGTACCTTCATAGAAATCTCCGCTCCTCATGAGCCAGCCTGGGGAGGCCACTCCCTCCGGAGGTCTTGGTGTCGCCCGCCTCGCGAGGCTTGGCCCCTCACGAGGGTCTTGTCTTGAAGGTGTAGCAGATGGGCCGTACCAGGCCGCCAATGGAGCCACGCCATGGGCCGCAGGCAGGCAAGTCTGGGTACCCTGGTTCCCAGAACGCCGACAGTCTCCATTGCGTTTGCCTTCTCCAAACCCTTTCCTTTACCTTCACATGCAATATTTTACTTTCCGCTACTACACTCTTAGAATTACATGTGTAGGTTGATTGCTTGACTTGTGCTAATTGCTAAAATCTGCCCACAACTAAAAATTAGGAAAAGGTTAGATTTTTATTTGGTCAAGTAGTCTAATCACCCCCCTCTAGACATACTTTCCATCCTACAAGTGATATCAGAGCTTTGGTCTCTATTTGCCTTGATTTCCATAGCTTTGGTGATCATAGCCTTGGTTTCACAACCTAGGAGAGTATGGCTTCTAGCGATGGAAATTACCACCGTAGAGGTCCTTACTTTGATGGTACTAATTTTGCTAGTTGGAAGCATAAGATGAAAATGCATATTCTTGGTCATAACCCCGCCGTTTGGGATGTTATGCGTATTGGCTTGCAAGGTGATTTCTTCTAGGATGGAAAAGAACCGGATCATGAAGCAACAGTGAAAGAAATGAAGAAGTTGCAATACAACGCTCAAGCCTGCGATATTCTCTTCAATGGATTGTGCCCCGAAGAATTCAACGAAATCAGCCGCCTTGAGAATGCGAAGGAAATTTGGGATACTTTAGTTGATATGCACGAAGGTACCGAGTCCGTCAAGGAATCCAAATTGGATGTGCTTCAAAGTCAACTTGACAAGTTTAAGATGAAGGATGGTGAAGGAGTCGCCGAGATGTACTCTAGGCTTGCTCTCATCACAAATGAGATTGCCGGCTTAGGAAGCGAAGAGATGACCGACAAATTCATCATCACGAAGATGCTAAGAGGCTTGGATGGAAAATATGATACCGTGTGCACCTTGATCCAAATGATGCCCAATTACAAATATCTCAAGCCCACGGAAGTCATTGGTAGAATTGTTGCTCATGAGATGTCACTCAAGGATAAGGAAGAGCTCCACAACAAGTCAAGTGGTGCTTACAAAGCTTCAAGTGATGCTCCTGCAACATCAAGTGAGAAGCAAGTCTCCAATGAAGAATTGAGCTTAATGGTGAAGATCTTCAACAAGTTCTACAAGAATAGAAACAAAGAGAGAAGCTCCAAGTCAAGGTCCTACAATGATAAAAGATCTTCTAGTCGTGATCATAATTGTTACAATTGTGGAAGACCCAGACACTGCTCCAATGAGTGTACGACTCCCTACAATAAAAGAGAAGATTCACTAAAAAGGAGGAGTAGAAGAGATGAATCACCTCCAAAAGAGAGGAGTAGAGATGATAGTTATGAATGAAGACCCTCTCGTAGAAGCAAGGATTCAAAAAGGAAGGACAAGTCATCAAAGAGCTACACAAGATGAAGACATCAAGCTCATGTTGGTGAATGGGTATCCGGTTCTGACTCCGACAACTACTCTGAGAGAAGCTATCACTCAGACTCCGAATATACTCAAGATGAAGGTGTTGCCGGTCTTGCACTTGTGTCTTCCAACTCCTACGACATATTTGACTCACCAAATGAAGGAATTGGAAGATGCTTCATGGCCAAAGGCCCTAAGGTATCACATCCCGAGTATGTTGATTTCAATAGTGATGAAGATGATTTTCTAGGTGATGATGATTTACTTGTTGACAATGCTAGTGATGAAAACTATGATGAACTTGCTACTACTCACGCTAATCAAGATGAAACGAATGACAATGATAAGAAGGAGATTGAGCGTCTAACTAAAGAACTAAACACTCTTAAGTTAGCTCATGAAACAACTCTAGAGGATCAAAGAGAGCTCCTAAGGACTCATGAAAAGCTACGCTTCGAGAAGCTAAATTTAGAGCAAGAGCATGAGTTTCTAAAAGCTATCAATGATGATCTTCGAAAGAAGAGTTCTTCTTATCTTGCCAAACGTCTCCTCTTGTCTACTTGTATGCCACAAGTAAAATCTAGCAACAAGAGCAAGAAAGATTCTTCTTCTAGTAGTAACAATAACCATGCTAAATCAAATATTATTGCTCCTAGTAGTTCTCTTGATTCCACTAATGATTCTCTTAGCCAAGTTACACTGGAGCAAAAAAATAGCTTATTGAAGGGAATTATAGAGAAAGGTGTTTACAAGAGCCTTTCCGGAAGTAAGCAATTCGAGGAAATTGTACGCAAGCAAGGAAGGCACCGGAAGAATCAAGGTGTTGGTTTTGAACGAAAGGTCAATGCCAATGGAGTTGAGTGGGAAGAAGATCAATACCCCAAGATGAAGTTTGTTCCTCAACAAGAGAGGTATGACCCCACTTCTTTCAAGGGAACACATGCTCAAGACTATCTTCCACCACAAGACCACAAGCTAAAAGGCAAGGACAAGCTTCAAGAAGAGATTGACTCATTTGAAGAAGCTCCTGAAGCCATGGTCAAGTGGGTTCCCAAGACTATGTCAAGCTCTACTTCATCAAGTTCAACTACAACTCCAAGGACTCCCATCAAGTTCATGTGGATCCCAAAGAAGAAGAACTAGAGTATTCTTGAGGGTGACTCCTCTAAGATACCTCACTCATATTCATTTTGGCGAGGACTTGTGCAATCAACTTTCATATCTTGCACTAGTTCATGGAGTCACAAACCCTCTTGTTGGTAAGACAAGGGACAAGGTAACCTAATGCTTTCATGGATGTCATCATATGTGAAATTCACTCTATGTCTATGGATATCCTTGTATGTTCCTTGTGGGACTAACCCATGTAGATATTGAAAGTGCAACACTCCAATGGATTGCTCCAAAATATCTACATCAACGTTGAGCATCCACATCTTCACTATCTACATGAAGTCATCATCGACAAAACCCAAGGTTAGTTCATCCCTCTTAGGGGGGATATCACATCTAGGGGGAGCTTTGCTCTAAGAATTGAGCTAAAGCAACTCTAATGGTGTGAACACATCAATGCTTTATGTAAAAGTGGTAACCCCACTTGTGCTTAAACGATGAGTATGACCTATGATCAAATGTCCTCATTTGACTCCTAAGTCAATATTTCATTTGCTATCTTATTGTGTGAGCATGTTGGTTGCATAATTTCTCCATTCAAGGACATCCATTTGTTGTTTTGATTGTCTTGGAATTTATTGGCCAAATGGATGGACAAGAATGCCTAAGAACCTTCTCTAGCTATCTATGCTTTTTTCTCTTCTCAAACTTTATTCATGCTACATCACAAAAATTGAACAAGTCTTTTTCGACCCTCCGGGTGAGGAGCACTCGGAGCCACCGATCCATCAAGGGCTGCCTTCCAAAACCTTCTTGTGAATTTCGATCAGACCAACACACTCATATTCGGTCCCCACCGAAACCACTAGATTGATCTAGGTTTTCATCTTGGTGCTACCAATTAGAATAACTCAGTCTCACCGAGTTGCAATAACTGCATGTAGTTTTGCATCTCGGTGTCATCGAGACATTCCATTCGGTGCCACCGACAATGTACGGGTATATATACTCCGCGGCCCATTTGGATGAAAATTCCTTCAAACCTCTCGAGCCCGCGCCCCATTACTGCCACCCCTTGGTCTCCGGATCATCGCCGTCTTCGCTTGTGTGCCTCCGCCGTAGGTCTCCGCCGCCGTCAACGGATTTCTCCACCGTCGTTGCCGCCGTAGCGAATCATCATCAAGTTAGGGTATGGTTCAACCACTTTGTGCCTATTCCCCTTTCTGATTCATTGCACAAAGTTTTTGCCTACTTTCTTTCCATGTATGAAAACATTCTATCCAGCAAAAAGTTCCTTTAGATTAGATTCGATGAAAAATCTTAGGGTTAGGTTTCCGCCGAGCTCATCTTTGACCGACTGAAATAAAATTTCAGTCCCACTGATTGGCCCTGGCCATTGCACTAAGTACAACTCGGTCTGACCGAAGTGTACTGATTGGTGAGACTGAAAGCAAATTCTCTGTGAAACCCTAGCATCTCGGAGTCACCGAACTACAACTCGGTCTGACCGATGCTGTATGTTTAGACTCTGTTAAGTGCTTCGGTGTGACCGAGATTTTCATATCGGTAGCTCCAAAATGCTTTCTGCAGAAAACTAAAACTAAGATTTTCACTCAATTTTTTGTAAAACAAACTGCTTTTTGTGATGCTCATCTACACTGCCCATACCTGTCTATTCACAGGGTTAGTTTGCAAAGATGTCTGAAGCCAGTGACAGTCAGAACAAATCAAAGGAGCAAGTGAATCTCAGTGAGGGCACAAGCCCTAGTGGAAGCTATGATGAGGGTAGTAGAAGCACTCCTAGCAATGTGCCCAAAGCTGCTACTAGACAGAGAAAGAAAAGAACCTCAGAGAGTGAAGATGAAGACTTTGTGGTTGAAGAGGAAGTAACCTCAAAGAAGAAGGTGCTAAAGAAAGAGTATGCTGCAGCTGCTGCCACCAAGCCAGGTCTACAAAAGAAACCTCCTGTCAAGAGAGTTCCCATGTCAGGCCAGAAAGTCAACTGTTACTCAAGAAACAATGAAGTTCACACTTGAACAATCTGATGATGAGGCTGCTAGAGGAAAGAAGAAGAAGAGAGCCAGAATAACAACTGCTAAGGTGCTTGGCAAACCTGCCATGAGGGAAGAGGAGGAAGAGTAAGAAGAAGAAGTACCTGCTGCACCCCCTGCAAAGACTTAGAAGCTCATGGGTGATGCCATGAAGTCTGCTGGTGCACCCTCCAAGCCCAAGCCCAAAGCTCTAGCTGCTACACCTAAGCCTGTTGCTCCAAAGAGATCCACAAGAAACATCCCTAGCTGCTGAGAAGAACAAGACCCCAGTGCCAGAGGTTCAAGAGGATGAAGAGCCCCAAGCGCTTAGGAAGTTGAAGCCCAAGATTCCAAACCACGATGATGGACATCTAGTGGCTGAGAACATGAAGTTGAGGAAGGACAATGGACTAAGACTATGGAGGAAAACTTATCCATATGCCACAAGGAGAAGAACTGCTATTGATTATTGTTTCCACACCAGAGAACAGCAAGACTTCTATGAGACAGTTTTGCTTGACAAGAAGCCAATTGTGAGTGATATGAAATGGGTGGGTTGGAAGTACATAGATGCCAATGAAGACTACTTCCCCCATGTTCATGAGAGCTTCAGGTTGACTAGAGTTGATGCATTTGTTGGACAAGAACTCACCAAGTGGAATGTTGAAATGGTTATGCAATTTTACTCCACTGCACATTTTTACCCAGATGGGAAGATTGTGTGGATGACTGAGGGCACCAAATACCAGTCATCGATCTTAGAGTGGGCTACTCTTATCAATGCCCCAGCAGAGGGAGAGAATGATATTGATGTTTATGGCAAGCCCAGGATGGATCACAATACAATGGCTCACATGTACAAGCCCATTCCTGATAAAGCTCTGGAGACTCACAAGTTTGGTTCTATCTATTATCTGCCTGCTGATTTGGCCACAACCAACTACATCTTGAGGCATACCTTGTTACCCAAGTCTGGAGATGATAGAATGATCTGTGGCCATTCCATCAACCTGCTGAATTTATTTGACATACCACAGAAGTTCAAGGTCATGAGTCTGATTGTAGAGACAGTCAAGAGGACAGCTGCAGATCAAAAGAGGTCATGTGGATATGCACCACATATTCAAATGTTGATCAATTCCAAGGTTGGTACTGACACATATCTGCTTGACAGAGAGCATCTTCCTTTTAGGCCAGAATTTGAGGACAATGAAGTGGTGATGGATGCTTCACATCCAACATGAGTTGAGGCCCAGGAGAAGGCTGAGAAGGCAAAGGCTGCCAAAGCAGCAAAGGCAGCAAGTGCTCTAGATGCATCCATAGTGAATCTCAAGACCAAGCAAGATCAACTCACATATCTGCTAGAAGCAACTCTGAGAATTGAGAAGAGTCTGGCCAACTTAACCAAGAATCAGGAGAGCCTAGGGCGGTTTGTTGAAGACAAGATGTATAATCTTGATGTCAAGGTCACAGAGATCCAATCCATTGTTGAGAAGCTGAGAGATGATGTTGAGGACAGAGATGATAGACCTACCACTGATAGGTTCCAGACAGTGCCTAGGGCACAGAGGTCATCAGCTGAGCCAGTTGCAGATATAAGGACCACTGACTCTGCTCCTGGCACCACTGCCATAGTGCAACCACCAGTGTAAACTCTACCTGCTCAACAGACATCAGCTGAAGCTTTTGCAGACATACTTCTCTCAATGTCGTCTACACACACCGGAGCAACAAGCCAGAAGACCCCTTCGGGAGCTCCTGGAGATCATGCCTAGAGTGTCATATAGCACTGTACGTTTTCGAACTTTTTGGTAACTTGTTGCCAAAGGGGGAGAAAGTGTATAGATCATAAGCTTCGAGAGAGAGAGTCTTTTGCTTCTTTGTTGGTTTTTATTTGCCTTGCTACTTCATTTGGTTTATGCTACTTATTGTGTTATGCTCGTGAGATACCTTGTGTGATCATGTGTTTGATCATACTATGCTTAATGTGTGCTTATATGCCTATCTCTATGATTGCTTGTGTATGATCACTCACTTATATCTTTGGTGATGCGTGCATGTTATTCTACTCTTATCATTTTGTAAGCTCCACCAAGATGTGCAAGAGTGGCCCATGATCCTAATCGATTGTGCATTTGCGTTCAAACGCAAATTTTAAATAATGCACAAATTTAGGGGGAGCTCTTGCTTATCACATACATCTCAAAGCGACGATGTATTCCATTCACTTTATCATTTGCCGAAGCTTTGATCTATATGTTGTCATCAATTACCAAAAAGGGGGGACATTGAAAGTGCAACTAATCCCTGTGTGGTTTTGGTAGTTCATAACAACATATAGCTCATTGAACTAATATCCTTTCAAGATAAATATTTCAGGAAGTTCAATGAATGGCATGGCATGGACTAGAGATGTGGACCCCTCAAAATGCTAAGGACACATATTGGCAAAGCTCAAGACTCTTCATTTCTATTTTAGTGATCCAAGATCACATTGAGTCCATAGGAAAGCCAATACTATTAAAAGGGGATGAGGTGTTGCTTAATGGCTTGCTTGCTCAAATGCTTAGTGATAGTGCTCCAAAGCCCTCAACCACTTTCTCCATCCAAATATGTCAAAACCCTAATCTCCAACTCGGCCCCACCGATATTTCCTACCCGGCGCCACCGAGTTCCTATGACATAGCCACTGCCAGGAACCCTAGCAATCCAGTTTCACCGATACGGGACCAAGATGGCCTTGCCAACGCTCTGTGACTTGTTGCATTTATTTTGGTCTCACCGAGTTATGCAATCGGTCTCATCGAGTTGGCTTGACATTCTCTCTGTTGCCTTATTGCTTCACTTTGGTCTCACGGAGTTGATGCAATCGGTGCCACCGAGATGATGTTTGCCCTAAAGCCCTAGCACATCGGTCTCACCGAGTTGTTCCAATCAGTCCCACCGAGATTCCTAATGTTCACATTTTGAACTAGTCGGTCCCATCGAGTTTAGCTATTCAGTCTCACCGAGATTGGTCAAATGTGTGTAATGGTTGGATTTTGTGTGGAGGCTATATATACCCCTCCACCCCTTCTCCATATGTGAGAGAACCATCAGAACGTGCCTACACTTCCACCATACATTTTCAGAGAGAACCACCTACTCATGTGTTGAGATCAAGATATTCCAATCCTACCACAAGAATCTTGATTTCTACCCTTCCCTAAGTTGCTTTCCACTCAAATCATCTTTCCACCATATCCAAATCTATGAGAGAGAGTTGAGTGTTGGGGAGACTATCATTTGAAGCACAAGAGCAAGGAGTTCATCATCAACACACCATCTATTACCTTTTGGAGAGTGATGTCTCCTAGATTGGTTAGGTGTCGCTTGGGAGCCTCCGTCAAGATGTGGAGTTGAACCAAGAAGTTTGTAAGGGCAAGGAGATCGCCTACTTTGTGAATATCTACCCGAGTGAGGCAAGTCCTTCATGGGCGATGGCCATGGTGGGATAGACAAGGTTGCTTCTTCATGGACCCTTCGTGGGTGGAGCCCTCTGTGGACTCGTGCAGCCGTTACCCTTCGTGGGTTGAAGTCTCCATCAACGTGGATGTACGATAACACCACCTATCGGAACCATGCCAAAAATCTCTGTGTCTCCATTGCGTTTACCTTCCCCAAACCCTTCCCTTTACCTTCATATGCAATGTTTTACTTTCCCCTGTTGCACTCTTAGAATTGCAGGTGTAGGTTGATTGCTTGACTTGTGCTAATTGCTAAAATCTGCCCACAACTAAAAATTGGGAAAAGGTTAGATTTTTATTTGGTCAAGTAGTCTAATCACCCACCCTCTAGACATACTTTCAATTCTACACGAACACGCCACACGGTCGGAACCCATTGGGATTCATGTAGTTGATTAGGGGATTGCTTTAATTTGTGTAGAAATTTTATTATATATATCATGGATTGCTTTGTGTCATGTAGAATCCAAAGTTAGTTGCATGGAGTGCTTTGTGTAGAAATTGTAGTGATAATCCGATTGCTATTGTGTAGAATCTGATATTTATAATGCATTTTGATTATAATCCGATTACTTGTGTGTCTCCCTCTGTGGATTTTGTTTATTTGTGTATGCGATTACTAGTGTAGAATTATATACTTAGTTTTCAATATGTTTTGTGTAAAATGAACTCCAATTAATTATGTTTGGTATAAATTGATTTACTAGTGTACAAATTGTTTATATACTTAGTTTGAATTATATTTTATGTAGAATGGCGCAGCCGCCACCATGTCCAGTGTGCAAGTCAAGGTGCGCAACCGACCTTGCAAGTGGCACACTGTTTGGCATCTACTTCCAGTTGTGCTTTGTTCCTGCAGCGGTAGCGCATTACATGAACCTTCTAACAATTTGTTCTTTTGTTTTTCTTGCTATTTCCCGTAATGCAATGTGTTTGTTTTTTGGTTTTTTTACACAGATCGTCCCTTGCAATGTGAGATTGGAGTTCAATGAGCTCATTACCGAAGACACTGTGATCTTCGATGCTCCAGGGGGGGCCTACACTATGGAGGTCCACAAGGGACAAAAAATATCCTAGATTGGGGGAGATGAATGGAATTGTTTCATCGCCCACATGCATCTCACTGGGGGTGAACTTATCAGCTTCTCCTTCAGAAGACAAACTCCAAGGCTGGTTGTTATCTACATCAATTCGGAGGACTAAGATGATGACCCACTTGATGAAGCCCTCTATGCCAAAGGAATCAGGCTAAGCAAGGACAAATCAGGCAACCTCTGGTACATACTTCCTCCACATGATGACTACGTTGGGATGCCATTCATGACCCGCCTGACAAGGAGAAATGTTGACCACCATGTCATGGTATGTTACTTATTAGTGTAGAAATTTGATATGCTTAATTAGTGTACTAATGTTGTGATATGCTTAGTGTGTATTAATGTGATATGCTTAGTGTACTAATGTTGTGATATGCTTAGTGTGTGGTAATGTCATATGCTTAGTGTAGTAATGTGATATGCTTAGTGTACTAATGTTGTGATATGCTTAGTGTGTAGTAATGTGATATGCTTAATGTACTAATGTTGTGATATGCTTAGTGTGTAGTAATGTGATATGCTTAGTGTGTAGTAATGTGATATGCTTAGTGTACTAATGTGCTGTGATATATATATATATACTTAGTGTAGAATTTGAGGATATGCTTAGTGTGTAGTAATGTGATATGCTTAGTGCGGAACGCGATGATATGCTCTTAGTGTGTAGTAATGTGACATGCTCATTTATCATTTTTTTTTCTTCAGAAATTATCTAAGAGGCTAAGTGAGAGTTGTGGCATCGAGCCGGATAAAGCAGACATTGCTGGACTACGCCTTACCGCAAGGGGCTCCATCACGAACTGTGCTTACGCAGTGGACACGGACGGTCGCACTGTGTTCAGCGCCATGGGATGGAACAACTTCCTTGCTGGAAAGAATCTCCAGGTCGGATAGGCCATCTTAGTCACCATCAGGAACACCCGATGCCATGGCTTGAGGATGATGATGGTCATCGACCTCATTTAGAACTATGTGTGTGGCGGGGCAGCAGATGCTAAATGAACTGCTTATGTATTAGCGCTATCTACTAGTACTATTTTAGCTCGTAATGTTTCTATTAACTGGTAATGTTTGTGAGATCTAGCTAGCTAGCAGCCACTTAAATATTAACTCATAATGTTCTATTATCTGGTACTGTTCTATTGTGTAATGTTATATAGTATGTACTTAGTTTTAATGTGAAATGCTAAATGTTACATGGTGTTGAAAAACCTTTTTTTTTTGGTACATGAAACGTTCGTGGCGTGCAAATTACATTGCGCGCCGCTAGGTGAGTGAATATAGTGGTGGCGTTGCAAACATCGCACGCCAGCAACACGTATAATACTGTTGGTGTAGCCTCCAGCGCCACCACTATTTCTTAACAATGGCGCCATATTGGTGGCATCAAGCTTCTATGCCAGCAAAGTTGTTTTTGGCATGCCATAGCTAGGCTTTTCTACACTAGTGGTCTCTCCTTCTCCACACATATACGAGTCGATCTACCTCTCTAGTTAGGTCTCTGCCTCCCCCCCCACCCCACACACACCGATACATCGAGCGCTCTGGTCATGTCTCACTGCCAAACAAAAACTTGCCCTCTCCCCTCTAACGTTCCAGTAGTTCAGTCGCCCTAGCTATATCTTTGACGTGCGCACACACAATTTTGATGGCTCTCTTCATCTATCTCGCACCCACACACTTGATCCTATCTTTGATTCTATCGATATTTCATGCCTATGATCCCTCACTCTCTTCTCGTGGATCGCCCCCTCTATATATGATATAGCTAGGCCTCTATTTCACACACATTGCATGTGTCACATATTTTTGAGATATCATCGACACATATTCCCACAAATACACTCACGAAATCACCACCCCCACCCCCCAAAAAACACTCATGAACGCACACTCCATCTCTCTCTAGGTTTGTATCTCTCTCACACACACCCATGTAGGTGGGGTACGTGCACGAAGAGAAGAGGTGCATGCACGACGCACGTACTCCCGTCTGTTTCCCAACCACACCCGCGTGGGTACACGGTGGAGCTCATTTCTGTATGAAAAGGCAGCCCACGTGGTAATTTGACACGTGTACTGGTTGTCCACTTGAGGATCGTGTACCACACGTGAACAAACAAAGTGCGACTTGACGTGTTGGCATGTTTTTTTAAAAGGTTTTATTCCTCAGTGGCGCACGTACAGAATATAAACTGATTCTTATCGAGAGAAAAAAGAAAATCGCTCTACTATACTATACTATATAATTGTTGTGGTGATCTCATGGCAGATGCCATGGGATGGCTAAAGAGAGGAACATGCACGAGGGCATCGGTGGGCTCCAGAGGCATGGTCGGTATGAACGAGCGTGAGACACAAGATGTCGTGGGAAAACATGGCCACCTATGGGGCCATCGGCCCCTTGTGGTTCGGCAGGGGGGAAGAGCACATTGCACAAAGAGTGGAGGGCATAGAGCAGCACGACAGTGATCACATGGGCAGTTTTTACCCAGGTTCGGGCTGCTGCGAGGCATAAAACACTACTCCTGCTTTGGTGGATTGATGTATGGGCGGTGTGGAGACGCAGCGCTCTTGCCCGGCAAGGTTGCCACGGGACGAGAGGAGCTACGCTCGTATGAGTGTACAGAGGTCCGAATCCTCTCTAAGATTGCCATGGCCCTCCTTTTATAGGTCAAGCGGTCACCACAATGGCAAATCAGTCATTACGTACTGATTAGGTAGCAAACAGTGCTATCATACCAAACTCTGCAGACAAGACAGAGCGCATTAAATGCGCCGCCTAGTGTCACATCATGGCATAGCCCGGCAAGCTTTGCCATGACATGCAACCACCTCCTCGCCTGTCTGCGTGACATGTCCCTGGACGGGTGTCATCCGGAGGTTATTTCCTTCAGAAATGGCTACCACGTGACAAGTAACAGTCACTTAATCAATTGGGGGCTTGACACCGCACCGATAGGTGACTTGCCTTGCTGTGAGGTGGAGCGGTGGAGCCTTGGCAGGGTGATCCGCCCTCGGCGTCCCTGGCAAGCCTGCCGGGGGAGTCTTGAGGCTTGTCCCTGGAGTAACCTCGACCCCACCAGGCTCACCTACCCGGTAAGGGAGGCTTCTCCTTAGTGATATCTTGCTCCTTTGGTTGATCTTGGTCTTCTTGATCCGCCCTTCACTACAAAAAAAATACACTTCTGTGATGATACGTGTTTGTCACAGTAGGTCATGTTTTCTGTCATGCATGTACATCCATGATGATTATATGACAGAATCAAGATAGTCATACCTGTGCTGTCGTAGAAGTATTCCATGACAATACCAAAATTATCATCACGGAAGTGTCCACTTCCATGATGATAAATGGCGTGTCATGGAAGTTTTTTGTCAAGGGTAACCAACACGTGGCATCCACCATAACGGGTCGCCGTTAAGCTATCGGGTTCCGGTTTGGATCCGCTAACCCGTTAACAGCCCCGACCAATGGGGATTTTCCACGTGTAAAATTCTCATTCGCCAGAGGATCCATGTGTCGGCTCAGTGTTGGGACAGATGTCATCCACTCATTGTACGAGAGGCGCCTATGATACGTTGGCATGTGGCAAGGCCCAACAGTGGCCCATTTAAGTGAAAAAGGCTGGCCCATTCAAAAATTAGCAGGCTGGCCCATATAGGGCCTACTTGTGTCTGGTCCATTTAAGCCCACGGCCCATACGAGATGTGCCAATTCAGCCCATCAACGGTCCGTTAACTATTTGACACCATTGCAGCCCATCGTCAGTTTGAGCCCGTTAACAGCCCGCTATATATTTGCGCTCAATATTGGCCCCATGTGGTTTCGGCCTATTAACGGCCCATTCAAGGGATGGGCCAATTTTCAGGATGTACGTCTTTTGGCCTTTTAGCGACCCATTTAAGTGTTGGGCCAATTTCCAGCCCGCTGTGTCTTTCAGCCCGTTAACAGCCCATAAATTAATTGGGCCATTTGCAGTCGGACCTGAGTTTTGGCCTCTTAACGGCCCATGCTCTTCATGACTAATACCAGCCCGGTTTCTCTTTCGGCCTGCTAAAGGCCCACAACATAGTTGGGCCATATGAAGTCCGTCCTAACTTTTGGCCTCTTAGTGGCCCATGCTCTTCATGGTCCAGTACGAGCCCGCTGTCTCTTTCGGTCTGCTAAAGGCCCAAAATACAGTTGGGCCATATATAGCCCGACCTTAGTATCAGCCTATTAACAGCCCGTGAAGTCGAATGGGCCCACTTATTGCCCGCTTCGATGTCGGCCTGTTAACGACCCGGGAGGTAACAGGGCCAAGCATTAACTATTGGCTCGTTTCAATTATAGCGGCCCAATAGTGCTTTCAGCCTGGTTACGGCCCATTAACTTAATGGGATAATTGGTTTTATACCCTTAGTTGTGCCCCCCTCGTCAGGATTGCCCCTAGTTTATGAAAACACGTGGTCTTGCCCGACCCACTTTGGCGTCTTGTACTTTTGCCCTTTGACCGTTTGACCATCACTTTGAAAACTTCATAACTAATTCATACTAAATCAGAAAAATGCAAATAAGATACCAAAATGTTCAAAAAAACATGACCTATAAGTCAATGTCACTTGCATTCATGAGAAAACTGTTGGTAAGTGCCCATCCAAGTTTTAGCTCTTATCATACCACCATGAACAGTAAAATCTAAAAAAGTTCAAAAAATTAAAGAAAAAGTTGGTGGCAAAGAATGGCAAATGTGTTAAGTGCTTGCCAAGTTTCATCAGGGAATGACATTCATGGAAGTTGTGGCAAAAAAAAAACAATCTATTTTTGAGTGTTGATTGTTTTTTTTGCCACGACTTCCACGAATGTCATTCCCTGATGAAACTTGGCAAGCACTTAAAACATTTGTCATTCTTTTCCACCAACTTTATTTTTGATTTTTTGATTTTTTTTAGATTTTACTATTCATGGTGGTATGATAAGAGCTAAAACTTGGATGGGCACTTACCAACACTTTTGTCATGAATGCAAGTGGCATTGACATACAGGTGATGTTTTTCTGAACATTTTGGTATCTTATTTGCATTTTCTGATTTAGTATGAATTAGTTATGAAGTTTTCAAAGTGACGATCAAACGGTCAAAGGGCAAAGTGGGTTGGGCAAGACCACGTGTTTTCAGAAACTAGGGGCAATCCTGACGAGCGGGACACAACTAAGGGTATAAAATCAATTATCCCTAACTTAATGGTCCCGCTAAAGTTCGAACATGTTAGTAGGCCCAATTAGATAATGTTGATTCCGGACCAGCTATAATTTGAGCCCATTACGATGACCAATTATGGACGGGACAAAAACTGATCAATCAAAGGCCTATGAGAATTTTGGACCATGCAAGCCCATTAGGGAGCCCATTAAGGGTAGTGGGCCGCTTCCTTCATATAGGGCCCATGACTATTCGTGCTAACTAATAATTTCACTGCTTTTTTGCCTTCCTAGCGACCAGTTAGCTGGAATGCGAGGCGCGCTAAGCAAACGTATGTCATACATGGAAAAAAAGTTGCACATCCAACATATATTATAGGAAATTACATCCACTGGGCAATCAAAGATTGATGCCAGTGCAAATAAATGAGCAGAACTTAATGATCTACAACCTCACAATCTGCAACCACAGCGCGGATGACGCCCATAAGCATGTGAGCAAGTTCTTCCTTCTCTGCTACACTATCTCTGAAAACATTAATCAGTTGTTGTTGCGCAAGAATGTGCACCTCTGATTCCTCCACGATTTCCATGATTGCTTCAGCCAGTAATTCGTTCACAAACATACATTTTTTTCATTGGATTCGAGACAGAGGAAACTCAACAGATTCAGATGGCGATTTTGGCAGGCTTGTATTATTGATAGTGGAGAGTGTCTCGACCACTGCATCATAACATAAATTAGGAAGGGAACCGAACAGATTAATCAAGAGTTATTTTCATATTACCTGGCCTAGATTTATTGGAAAGAAATAATGGGGCTGCCTTGCTGTTTTCAGAGTTTGTCTTCTTATCTTCAGCAGCCTGCACCAAATTAACACACTAGCATTGCTATCATTGGCCAGGTCAGATAATAGGAAAGCAACATTGACACAATGAACGTTTGGGCAACCAGACCACACCAGCCTACACCAAATTAACACAATATGGCACGGCTATCATCAGCCAGGTAAGGTAATAGGAAAGCAACATTGACACAGTGAATGATTGGGCAACTAGAACAGCACTACAATTTAGTAATGTGCATGATATGAGATAGTACACTCATGCAGCTCAGTATGCAAAACTACCAGCCAGTTTTCCTTACAAAAATCAACATTGTTGCCTTTAATTATACATTTTGCTACAAGTAAATTTAGATCAGATAAAGGTTGGATTCACGCCGATTAGAAAATACATGCTGATGTAAAATTTTACTGATATACAACAGGTACTTACATCAGCATTGGAGCACAGAGAATTCCCGCAAGCCCCCCCCCCCCCCCCCCCCCCCCCCCCCCCCCCCCCCCCCCCCCCCCCCCCCCCCCCCCCCCCCCCCCCCCCCCCCGGGTAAGAAACATGTAGAAAATATGATCTGAATGCTATAAAATTTTATGATGTGAGGATACGCACACGCTTTTTAGAATGGAGTTGACATATTTTTGCTGGACTAGAGTGGACTAGTTCTTTGGCCACTTGAATCTGCTTATTATCAGTAGGAGTTGGGTTTCTCTGTGCTGGAGAAGTATCTATGAACACTGGAGTTGGTTTACTATCTCCTGGCATTTCGATCTTTTGCAAAGACCTTGTTCGTAACCCTTCAGATTCTAACATAGCCGTCTTCCCCTTGCATGCCTTATATAGAAGAATGGTGCTTCAGTTATAAAACATGCTATGGCAGAGAGATGGAATAGGTACTAAAGAATAGAAAGGCATGACATATTGACACGTATTCCCTCCATCCGGAAATAAATGGATGTGTCTAGGCGTATTTCAGTTCTAGATACATCAATTTTTATCCATTTCTGCGACATGTAATCCGAACGGAGGGAGTATGATGTAAGAGCTAGGGATACGACAGGACAACAGAGTAAAAAAAACACTAGTTGAATGTAAAACTGTATGATAGCAGAATACATACAGAAAAACACTAAGGCAACATATGCGTGTATGATTGGAAAACTAAGATGGCATTGCAACAGACCATTAGAACAGCACTTCAATATAAAAAACATGGTATGGTAGACAGATGAAGTACATACAGATGAATAACAATGCATAAGATATTCAGAAGCATGATGTCCAAACTAAGCAGATGGCATTGCGACAAAGTAGAATGACAATACTTGAATTTGAAAACATGTTATCATGAATGGAATAGGTACTGAAAAATAGGAAGGCATGACATTTCCCCCCCCCCCCCCCCCCCCCCCCCCCCCCCCCCCCCCCCCCCCCCCCCCCCCCCCCCCCCCCCCCCCCCCCCCCCCCCCCCCCCCCCCCCCCCCCCCCCCCCCCCCCCCCCCCCCCCCCCCCCCCCCCCCCCCCCCCCCCCCCCCCCCCCCCCCCCCCCCCCCCCCCCCCCCCCCCCCCCCCCCCCCCCCCCCCCCCCCCCCCCCCCCCCCCCCCCCCCCCCCCCCCCCCCCCCCCCCCCCCCCCCCCCCCCCCCCCCCCCCCCCCCCCCCCCCCCCCCCCCCCCCCCCCCCCCCCCCCCCCCCCCCCCCCCCCCCCCCCCCCCCCCCCCCCCCCCCCCCCCCCCCCCCCCCCCCCCCCCCCCCCCCCCCCCCCCCCCCCCCCCCCCCCCCCCCCCCCCCCCCCCCCCCCCCCCCCCCCCCCCCCCCCCCCCCCCCCCCCCCCCCCCCCCCCCCCCCCCCCCCCCCCCCCCCCCCCCCCCCCCCCCCCCCCCCCCCCCCCCCCCCCCCCCCCCCCCCCCCCCCCCCCCCCCCCCCCCCCCCCCCCCCCCCCCCCCCCCCCCCCCCCCCCCCCCCCCCCCCCCCCCCCCCCCCCCCCCCCCCCCCCCCCCCCCCCCCCCCCCCCCCCCCCCCCCCCCCCCCCCCCCCCCCCCCCCCCCCCCCCCCCCCCCCCCCCCCCCCCCCCCCCCCCCCCCCCCCCCCCCCCCCCCCCCCCCCCCCCCCCCCCCCCCCCCCCCCCCCCCCCCCCCCCCCCCCCCCCCCCCCCCCCCCCCCCCCCCCCCCCCCCCCCCCCCCCCCCCCCCCCCCCCCCCCCCCCCCCCCCCCCCCCCCCCCCCCCCCCCCCCCCCCCCCCCCCCCCCCCCCCCCCCCCCCCCCCCCCCCCCCCCCCCCCCCCCCCCCCCCCCCCCCCCCCCCCCCCCCCCCCCCCCTGGCTGCCATCCATAGGAGTGAGCATCATGTGCTGACTTGTCGATGGCCCTGTAGTTGTTGTGGCTGTCCATGTCGGGCATGCACATTCGATGTAGGGAACTATTGAGTGGGGACTATAGCTCCCTTCTGGTGTATGCTTCCCTTGTTGGAGCAGTTGCAGTGAGAAGGAAGACGGTGTGGCTGAAGATGCAGAAAACACAAAATGTTAAGAATGACACACATCTCTGATCTGAAGAAATACCCTAAGAGATCAACAGTAAGGTACGAGAGTGGTCACACGTCTGTTGATTGAAAACTAAATTGGGGTCACATGATTTTATTTTATTTTGGTACTGTCCGATCTACGTCGGATGGCTTGATGGCCGTCTTGTGCCTCCCGGCTGACACTGTTCAGAATCTTCCTAGAAGAGCCAAAGACCACCGGCAGAGCAGCCTGCCTCCACCGTCCCTGGCCGCGAGAGCTCTGACCAAAACCCCGCTCCTCGCACCACCGCACTGTTGTGGTTACGCCACCCCTGGCTAATCCACAAAGACTCGCCGTCATCCAGATTCGGCGGCGGCAGTACCTTCAACCCACGCAACTCTAAGATAGCCACCTAAGTGCTACTTCCGCGGCGAACTTGCGCCCCTGCACCCTTACGTTAGACACTCTAGCCAACCGGCAGCCTAGGAGCTCTGCCGCCTCGAGGGGTGCTGCTCCCCATTGGGAATCGATTGGCCAGAATAAAAATTCAGACAACTAACGTCTAAATAAAGTGATTTAAGATGAGTGTACAACCTATCTTGCGGCCCGGTGAAGTAGGCAGCTCCAGCTGCCGAGTCGGTGAGGCTGGCACGATTGCGGTAGCTACCAGCGGCAGGAAAGCACAGATGTTGCGATGGTCGACGGCTTTGGGGAAGCAGCGCCGGGGCCCTGGACGCATCCAAAGTTGGAGCTGCTCCAGCACCGTGCACAACGGCGGGGGTGAATCGGCTCCGGTACGGTTCACGCGGCCGTCGTCGAGGCAGCTCCAGCAGCACAGAGTAAGAGGCACACGGCCTAGTGCATGACGGCAAACGGACAGCGTCTCCGGCATTGGGGAGGAGGGCCGTGGTGATTTGGTGCAGTGGGGGGCACCATGGAGGAGGGGCTAAGGTTTTGCGGCTGGGGAGAAGGGAGCTTCCGGGGAGAAGGTGATTTGGCGCCCACGATGTATGAATGGGGAATTCCCCCCCCCCCCCCCCCCCCCCCCCCCCCCCCCCCCCCCCCCCCCCCCCCCCCCCCCCCCCCCCCCCCCCCCCCCCCCCCCCCCCCCCCCCCCCCCCCATGTACTGAGGGTCGGGGATAGTAGAGTAACTTTGCTTCTCCCAAATAGTGGGCGCGAGCGATTTCGGGCGAGGAGGGCGTGTTTTGAAATAGTGGGCGCAAGTGATTTCGGGCGAGGAGGGCGTGTTTTCAAATAGTCGGCGCGAGCGATTTCGAGCGAGGAGGGCATGTTTTGAAATAGTCGGTGCGAGCGATTTCGGGCGAGGAGAGGGTGTTTTGCCGCCCATGGTTTATGAATTATTCGGCACCTATTATTTCAGCCAAGGAGAAGGTGCGCTTGGATGAAGTTACGAACCTACCCTCAATGTACAACGGGCCAATTGATGCGTGTCCCACATAGGCCGGTAATTCCGTGTGTCCCATTTATTTGCTCGGGCGAATTCCACTGAGGAGAGGGTGTTTAGCGCTTTGTTCAAATTTTGGGAGAACAAGCATCCACGTCTACCTTACCAAGTCGATTCGAATCAAATTTCAAAATATTAGCTTGCCACTTCTTTTTTAGATGGTGAGATGATGCTCGGGACTAATGTGTTTTTACATGCTCGTTGCTAACAATTTACTATATGACAAATAGTTGACCCACTCAAAAACAGGAATCAAACCCAAACCCCCCCCCCCCCCCCCCCCCCCCCCCCCCCCCCCCCCCCCCCCCCCCCCCCCCCCCCCCCCCCCCCCCCCCCCCCCCCCCCCCCCCCCCCCCCCCCCCCCCCCCCCCCCCCCCCCCCCCCCCCCCCCCCCCCCCCCCCCCCCCCCCCCCCCCCCCCCCCCCCCTTCGTTCATGTGTGGATTGCAGACAACATGTTCTCCAATTCAAATATTTGAATGCAATTTTATATCAAAACATGGTTTATATCAGTCTTTGATGCATAAACGCAACCTCCCCCTCTCCCAGACTCATGTTCTCTCTCTCGCCAACAATCTTCAATTCTATCGCACGCATCCAAACACAAACCTTGTAGGTCCCTCTCCCTCTCTCTATCTCTCTCTCTCTCTCTGTGTGTGGGGGTCTTTCTAGTTCGCATGCACACTCCATGTATAGGTCTCTCTGGCACACTATCTATGATTCTCTAGTCCAAGCTAAATATCTTGGGTGCACTCATCGTACGCACACAAATTCCCTAGCTCGTTTCCCATAACTCTCACACGCACCACTCTGCCGTCTCGGAGCTCTCCCCTCTCTCTCTCAAACTGTCCATCTCCCTGGGTCACACATACACATGCATATCTCACTCGCACTCTATAGACCCATATAAAACTCTCTCTCTCTCCCTCATTCACTCTCCATCTCACACGCACACACATACAATCTCACGCCCCCCCCCCCCCCCCCCCCCCCCCCCCCCCCCCCCCCCCCCCCCCCCCCCCCCCCCCCCCCCCCCCCCCCCCCCCCCCCCCCCCCCCCCCCCCCCCCCCCCCCCCCCCCCCCCCCCCCCCCCCCCCCCCCCCCCCCCCCCCCCCCCCCCCCCCCCCCCCCCCCCCCCCCCCCCCCCCCCCCCCCCCCCCCCCCCCCCCCCCCCCCCCCCCCCCCCCCCCCCCCCCCCCCCCCCCCCCCCCCCCCCCCCCCCCCCCCCCCCCCCCCCCCCCCCCCCCCCCCCCCCCCCCCCCCCCCCCCCCCCCCCCCCCCCCCCCCCCCCCCCCCCCCCCCCCCCCCCCCCCCCCCCCCCCCCCCCCCCCCCCCCCCCCCCCCCCCCCCCCCCCCCCCCCCCCCCCCCCCCCCCCCCCCCCCCCCCCCCCCCCCCCCCCCCCCCCCCCCCCCCCCCCCCCCCCCCCCCCCCCCCCCCCCCCCCCCCCCCCCCCCCCCCCCCCCCCCCCCCCCCCCCCCCCCCCCCCCCCCCCCCCCCCCCCCCCCCCCCCCCCCCCCCCCCCCCCCCCCCCCCCCCCCCCCCCCCCCCCCCCCCCCCCCCCCCCCCCCCCCCCCCCCCCCCCCCCCCCCCCCCCCCCCCCCCCCCCCCCCCCCCCCCCCCCCCCCCCCCCCCCCCCCCCCCCCCCCCCCCCCCCCCCCCCCCCCCCCCCCCCCCCCCCCCCCCCCCCCCCCCCCCCCCCCCCCCCCCCCCCCCCCCCCCCCCCCCCCCCCCCCCCCCCCCCCCCCCCCCCCCCCCCCCCCCCCCCCCCCCCCCCCCCCCCCCCCCCCCCCCCCCCCCCCCCCCCCCCCCCCCCCCCCCCCCCCCCCCCCCCCCCCCCCCCCCCCCCCCCCCCCCCCCCCCCCCCCCCCCCCCCCCCCCCCCCCCCCCCCCCCCCCCCCCCCCCCCCCCCCCCCCCCCCCCCCCCCCCCCCCCCCCCCCCCCCCCCCCCCCCCCCCCCCCCCCCCCCCCCCCCCCCCCCCCCCCCCCCCCCCCCCCCCCCCCCCCCCCCCCCCCCCCCCCCCCCCCCCCCCCCCCCCCCCCCCCCCCCCCCCCCCCCCCCCCCCCCCCCCCCCCCCCCCCCCCCCCCCCCCCCCCCCCCCCCCCCCCCCCCCCCCCCCCCCCCCCCCCCCCCCCCCCCCCCCCCCCCCCCCCCCCCCCCCCCCCCCCCCCCCCCCCCCCCCCCCCCCCCCCCCCCCCCCCCCCCCCCCCCCCCCCCCCCCCCCCCCCCCCCCCCCCCCCCCCCCCCCCCCCCCCCCCCCCCCCCCCCCCCCCCCCCCCCCCCCCCCCCCCCCCCCCCCCCCCCCCCCCCCCCCCCCCCCCCCCCCCCCCCCCCCCCCCCCCCCCCCCCCCCCCCCCCCCCCCCCCCCCCCCCCCCCCCCCCCCCCCCCCCCCCCCCCCCCCCCCCCCCCCCCCCCCCCCCCCCCCCCCCCCCCCCCCCCCCCCCCCCCCCCCCCCCCCCCCCCCCCCCCCCCCCCCCCCCCCCCCCCCCCCCCCCCCCCCCCCCCCCCCCCCCCCCCCCCCCTTTTGAAAAGTCAAACCTCAGAAAAGTTTGACCAGGTATATGTGGAGAAAAACATTTACATCTGGCACGATCATTAGATTCATCACAGCATGTACTTACTTCATACTATCATTTATCTTTGGTATTGTAGATATAAGTAATTTCTTTATAAACTTGGTCAAAGTTTCAAAAGTTTCACTTTAACAAAAATGTAGGCACTACATTATCGAACGGAGGGAGTAGCTCTTTCTCTCTCTCTCTACTATCTCTCATGGGCCTCCCGTCTCACTCGATCTCTCTATACCGAGGGATTATACGGTCACTGTGTCAGTGTATAGCTCCGTATATTGTTTAGTTGACCGGTCAACTAGTCCACATGCTGCCTTGTCAGCTTGTGTTCTCTATCTTCGTGTGCTGGCCCATGTGGCAGTGGGTGAAAATAAGTAAACTAGAGGCCCATCTGATACGCGGTGAAGTAACAGTAATGCTACACCCACATAAACTAACGTATGGTTTTTACGTAAAAGAGGACATGGAAACAAAGGATTGGTTCGGTGGGGATGGAAGGGTCCACCCCCTTGAAAATCAGGGGGGAGAAGAAAAGTAGTTAGAAAGATTACGTAGGTTTAAGTAGCTTTTACATAGATGTAGGATTATTGGTGAAGTAAACAAAGTTGAAACCACTCGCGGTAGCACCCCGCACGCTAGTAAATTGAGGGCACATTTCTTCCACGTGAAGGACTCACTAACGCACACTTCACCACTGCGCGGAGGCATGCACACAAGGACGCACTCGCGCACACCCAGCACACAATACACACCAAGCACATGTGCACACTGGCGTCGCCGCCGGCTGAGATGGACAGCGAGGCAGCCAACAAGCGAAGGAGGCTCGAGCCAAAACCGCATCCGACGAGCCTGGACTTCATCAGCAGCCTCCTCGATGACATGCTGCTCGTCATCATCGGCCTCCTCCCCACCAAATCTGTCGTGCGGACAACCCTGCTCTCCAGGAGGGGGCGCCCCCTCTGGCGCCGCGTCCCCCACAACCTCACCGTCGACAGCTGCCTCTGCGATGGGGATTGCAAACGCATGGCCACAATCTCCAAGATCCTTTCATCGCACCCTGGGCCAGCCGGACGCCTTGACATCCTCATGTTCAGTACCAACTTCAAGGTCCAAGCCAAGTTCGATGAGTGGTTCTTATCCCCCTCCCTAGATTAGCTCGAGGAGCCCAGGTTTGAAGCTAGACGATGTCGCTCTCCACCACCGTCCACGCTCCGCCTCACGCCAACGCTGCTTCGCGCCAGCTTCAGCTCCTGCTATTTTCCCCAGATTAATGCCGCGCCCGCCCTCTTCTCCCTCAACTCAAGCAGCTCGACCTCTTCGACATTGGCATCTCGAAGAAGGCTATGGAGCACCTACTCCACAGCTGTACTGTGCTCGAGTACCTTCATCTTCGGCAGATCCACAGGTTCATTAACCTCCACATCGCCTCGACGAATCTCCGATGGATTTATGTGTCTTGCTGGCCCGCAATAGGACATCAATTGGGAAGAGATCACTCCAGCTGTTCCACGTTATGGTCATTGAGAATGCGCCTTTCCTTGAGAGATTGCTTGTATCTGATCTAGAAGGTCGAACAAAAATCAGGGTCATTGACGCGCCGAAATTGACAGCGTTGGTGTACTTGTCTACCAAATTCTCTGAACTGTTTATTGGATCCATAATTGTTCAGGTACAACACTCATCTTCTTCTCCGTCTTCTTGAAATTCACATTTTTAAATTTCTTTTTGATGTATTTATGACTATCATCTAGAAAATGATTCCCACAAGCTTGACCCAGTCTGTGCGCATAGTGAAGATCTTGGCAATAAAATCTATCGGCCCCAATCTGGATCAAGTTGTTAGATTCCTTACATGCTTTTCATGCACGGAGAAGCTACTCATCGAGGTGAAACTTCTTTCCTATTAGTAAATGGTAATCACAACGTAGCTCAATTCTTTCGTAATTCTCCCAAATTACGATGACAAGTGTAGTGTTCAAAACTGCATCTACGCACTACACCGAAAGAAATGTTTTTAGTATTTTTTCTCACATGATCACCTGCATCATTTTTTTGTACTACTAGTAGCCTAGGCTAGTCATAGTGGCAAGTAACTTAGACTAGTAACTCTATGGTTAGCCTAAGAGCAAGTACTACCTCCGTCCTGGTTTACTCTTCGTATTTTGTAGTATCAAAATTTGACCATAGATTTAACTGACAAAATGTTAATGCATGTCACTAAAAATTATATCGTTGGATTTGTATTTGAACATAATTTCAAATGGTATAATTTTTGGTGACATGCATTGGCATTTTCTTAGGTAAATCTATGGCCAAAATTTTACACTAAATACGAGGTAGTACAAAAGTGGGCTATAACGGCCCTCCACTATGTAGGCCAAAACACGTGCCAAATTTACTTCCGATGCATTTGGCATCGATGCCGCTCCATTGCTCACCTGGTGCCCCAATCTGGATCACCTACTTTGCTCCGATGCCAAATTAACTCACGCAATGAAAAAACACTTACGTGGGAGAGGGAGAGGACTGAGGCAATAAAAAAACACTTGTTTGGGAGAGGGAGAGGCTGGTGTAGTTGGTTTGATTGATTTGTTTACACATGTGAATCTGTGTGCACAGCGGTGCCAACTCTCTCAAATCGCTAGAGCGGTGCCATAATCTTTTGATTTGACATCAATGTGTATTATGTGGCATACTTTTGAGAAATATCGCATTGGCCACATTGTGGAAGGCAACAAATTCCCAAGCTCTTCACGTGCTCCTAGGTAAATGAGAGGAAAGAGAGAGAGAGAGAGAGAGAGAGAGTGAAAAAATATCACTAGCCTTAGAGCCAACCCTATAGCCAACCCTATGGTATGAGCGAATGATATTGGTATCTCTTGATGACACGGCAATCTTATATAGCCAGCTGCTCTAATATGTTCTCTTCTTTTGCAGATAAAAAAAGACCCGAAAGTGAAAAATGTGCTGCACTATAACAATCTCATCGAATGCCTTGATCTCCATCTTATAGAAATTGATTTGATCGACTACTGAGGCAGCACATCTGAGATTAAATTGGCCAGGTTCTTTGTTCTGGAGGCAAGTGTGCTCAAGGTAATGAGGTTTGGCATTCTCTGGCATAACAATGAATGGCGTGCTGATCACCACAAGCGTCTAAGCCTAAATGACAAAGTCTCCGCAGAAGCTGAATTTGTTTTTGAAACATCAAGTCGCCAGAGACTCAAAAATTTATTTCCCATTAGTGATTTGTCAGGGTGGTGGATTTTAGTTTGTACGATAATGCTGCATCCACCTAAAGTAACGAAAGTTCTTACGTAAACTTCCTAATAATTCCCTCTTCGTAGGTGCAACATTACTCCTAGCATTTGTAATAACAGTTTGAAACTTGTAATAGTACGACTATCCAGCACGAGGTACTATGTTACGATAAATGTTCGCGTGCATAGGTGCGGCCACGATATACCCATTACTCGAGTACAATATTTATTATTACCAGCAAGAGGCCCATGCATTGCATGGAACATCAAGATGCATTTATACAAGCTGTTTATCTTGTGGGAGACAAAGATGAATGAGGGAAGGCCTTATCTGCAAATGTGGAGAGGGGTGCAGGTATCTTTTTGCAAAATTGCCATAGTTTGCTTTCTATCCGTCAGATATAGATCGGACGGTCTATATTGCAGGATGACAGGCACACCATCATCACCAACTCGGTTTTTATAGGAGTTTCTCTATTTCTCTATACCACTCCTATAAAAACCTGAGGGCTCCTTTGATTCAAGGGAATTCTATAGGATTTTTGGAGGATTGAAATCCTTTGAAATTTTTCCTAAGTTTGTCCTTTGATTCATAGGATTGAATCCCATAGGAATTTTTCCAATGGAATGTTTTGTAGTATATTTCATAGGAAATCTAACATCCACTCTAACCTCTTTTTACAATTCCTTTGCTTTTCCCGTGAAATCAAACGCTCCTTGCTAATCCTATAGGATTCAAGTGGCCATGACACTCCAATCCTATACTTTTCCTATTCCTGCATTTTCAAAATCATGTTGATCAAAGAGGTCCTGAGTTGGTGATGATGGTGTGCCTGCCATCTTTCACCAATAGCCGTCAGATCTAGATCTGACGCATACAAAGCAAACTGCTACAGTTTTGCAAAAAGATGCCCGCACTTGTTCCCTATTTACAAACAACTCTGTGTCTCTCACAATCAGCCTTATCTCTTCCCCACCACATCTAGAAGGCCATGGAACAATCTAGCATGGTGGCCTCTACCGGCGCCGTCCACCCCCAATCTTGGTGTCTGTGCAATGCACGGGCATCTTACTCGTATAAGAAAAGAGTAGAGATACTCGTGGCAACGTACGAGAAATTATGTCAAACATGGCTAGTTGTAAGCTCTACAGCCATGATGATAGTGACTGCACATGGTGAGGCTGACTTTGGTATGCCGAACACGATGCCTACACTCAGGTGTCATCTCCGGCGCAGGGTCTTGTCACTTCATTGTGATGAGCAGCACGTAATAATTTGACCAACGGGTAGTACAGTACTACTACATTGGTAGTACTACTACTAGTCTAGCACCACCATCTGGATTTAGTAGTACTACCACGTCCGTCTGGATTTAGTATTTGACTAGCAATATCTAGTAATGCATGTCACAAAAAATATACTACTCCTCTGTAAATAAATACATGGAGTATTGTTTTATTCGGTTTTGAACATAGTTCCCGATGATATTATACACTCTCCCTTCCGGTAGATGGCTCAAATATGAAATCTCATCAATCAGACTACTATTGTACTCACCGAGTGGTCAGCTTGGTAAGCTACCAACAAAAAATTGCAATCAAAGACTAGTTTCCAATGATATTATTTTTGGTTACATGCATGTCACCAAAAATTGTATCATTGGATTCATATTTGAACATAGTTTCCAATGATATTATTTTTGGTTACATGCATTAACATTTTATTAGTTAAATCAATGGTGAAAACTTGGCGCAAACTGCCAAGGGGACCAATAAAGCAGTAAACATCAAAGTTCTCTCGTTTTGCCCCAACTTGGTCTCGTTGAGATGACTATACTGCACCGGCACGGAGGGAGGGCCGAGGAGTAGATGGCCAACACACACGTGAATGCAACGCAGTCTGCACTTCTCATATAAAGGCTCCCCGCCAGTCCAATCTATGAAATCCTACGCACCTACGCACCCTGACCAAGGGCAAGAGTGATCACTCCAATCGCAAGATCAGTTGACTAGAAGCTAGACCCATGGAGGCGATGAGCGCGAGCATCAACCGGCTATGCCAGATGGTCCACGATGCCGGCCTGCGGCCCGGCATCGAGGAACGTCTCTAGGTCGTGCTTGAGGCCGCCAGGGCGAGAGGCCTCTTGGACGACAGCTTTATCTCCTTGTTCGACGAGGTCCTCGTCGGCTTCCTCGACAAGTTCACCGTCATCAAGAAGCTCACGGATGACCTTGACGTACTCCTCTAGCCCACGCGTCCAGGCTCTGCGATGCTCGCCACCCTCAACGGCCTCTATGGTGACAACCTCTTCGACGCACTGGTGGCCCTGCGACTGCTCGCCATCACGCTGGAGAATGTCCACCTCGAGGTCGCGCTCGTCGCGCAGCGCCTGGCGCAGCAAGACACCATCGGCATAATCACCCACGTCTACGCACAAATTGTCCACAAGGACTACTACGTGCAAGAGGAGGATGATAGGACGCTGTCCTTCTTGGACCGCAGGGCAACCTTGGACGGCATTGTTCAGAAGCACGTTGAGCTCGCCGCCAACGCCGCTGCTCCTCACACGTTGGTTGGTGACCCGGCGCACTAGGGCATGAGGATGTCATTGATGGATCCATATGTATCTTTATCTTTTCATCAATTCCATGTAGTAGTATATTGTACTAGTAATTATCTTACCTTTCACATCAACTTCATAATTTTCATACGTACTCCATGCATGAACCACGCCAGAACCAAACTTCTCATTACACTAGGGAAAATCGTTATTTCTATCTATCGGTCGCGCCATGGAGCAGAACCAAATTTTACAAGTTACAAGTTCAAAAGGAAAAGCTTGTCGTCTTCACGTCACACCCCCACACGGTTGGTCCGGCACGCCGCTCAAGGGGGAATGCGTGCTCTGTTGCATTTTCACTTACAAGTGGGACCGCAGTTGAGCAAACTGACTATCGGTAAACCCCCACCTCGCCCATTGCGTGATTGCTGAGTTAGAGAAAACAGGAGGGAGAAGAGATAGCTGTAGCACGGACTCCAAGAAAATTGGTGTCAGATGGGACTCGTGTGGGTGGCGTGTGCCGTACTGCTAGACATGAATGCTAGTTATAGCCCATGCCACCCAACTATATCGAGGTGCTGGTTACGTAGAGCGAACACATTATCTCTCCAGGAGTATGGTACACCACTAGTACTACTCACATTGTCGTGAAATTTCCTGGAGTCCGTACTCAGCCCTCCTCTCTCTCTCTCTTCTCAGCCAGCCAGCAGACGCGTGGAGTGTGCCCATCGTCTGTTTGCTCACATGCGGTCCCACATGTTAGTGAAAACGCAAGACGACCCACTAAATCTGCACATCTTTCACCTTGACGTGCTGGTGATGAAAAACAAATCCAATAAAGATCTTTGGTGGCCGCTTTTGGAGTTACTCAAGAGTAAGATTCTATTTACAGTTTAACCCAAGATGCACATCACGTGGCTTCAACTAGCACTCCATTTTCTTGCATGACACGACCTGGATGCTGGATGTCCCACGTGTCGGCAAAAGGAGGAAGAACTCGACCAAATCTTCTCCACATTTAGACCAGAGAAGTAGGAAACATGGCAAGCCCTGTGCCGATGTCATACTAGTATGTACTACAAGCCCACCTCACTCAGTCATGCTATCACCATATTTCTTGGCCTCCGCGCAACACCTAGCTCTAGTTGATGGTATACTACTACTAGGACTAACTATTGCACTAGCATACTCCACTATTAGGTTGGCTCTATGTGATGTGGCAACTTCATATAACCGGATGCTGGCTATACTACTACGGTACTCACACTCCAAGAAGTGACTCAAAAACCATTCATAAATTGAGTTTATGACATGCATATGCAAATGTACCATTCATTACATACAACAAGTCATCAACACACAACGACAACGAGGATACATGTTGGATTATAGATTATTTCCAACAAAACATTCTAGTAAATACTAAAGTTTTTATCACACAACAAACAACAAGTAATGAAATGAACTTCAGCTCAACCAATCCATGGCGTTGGAAATGCTTGCTTTGAACCATAAGTAAGCCTCTGGGAAGGGGAAGCTATTGTCAATATCGAGACCAACGCAGGACTCATCATCCAGGCTGAAGCGGCCTATATCAGGATGCATATTGTGATAACCAGGGTAGGGAACCATAGCAATGTTTGAGGTATAGATACAATTGCTTCTCATAAATGGTAGTAATGTTGTGCCAACAACAGCTGGATCACCTTTCACCATCATTGGATAGTTTTGTCCAAGGAAGAGCGAGTTTTCTCCAAGACTATCAATACGGAACCAGGCAGAAGGTGCTTGCGCTAGCACACTGGTATCCATCCCGAATACCCTGCAACGGATGTTGGAATAGGTCCGGAGAGTGCAACCATGGGAGACAACACCTGCTTCCTTAGTAACATCAGCAATGCCCTGTATACATACAAGAAGAGGTGATCCATCGGAATAAGTTCACAGGCGCCACTGAGTATGTAGGTCCTGCTCGTCCTCATGCTCGTGATCATCACCCTCGTCATCTCCCCCTTGATTATAAATTTTTTCAAGTATAGGTGGTGGAATGTTCGTAGGACCTTGGAAACACAAGAAGGTTAATTAGTACGGGGATATTAACTCGCATGCACGTGGATGAAACAATTCTAATTACGGTGGAAGACAAACATACCGAAACAATAAGGATTCCATGCAAAAATAGTGCCATGAGTGGTGGCAGCAAACACAAGACTCTCGTATTGAATTGCATCACAGTACTCATCCATGAACAGAAATTGATTTTTAAGCAATATCCATCGAGGCATGGAAGTAAGGACGGCAACAAGCTTGTCGAAGATAGCAACAACATGATAGTTCGTGTAATCCCAAGAGCGGTTGGGAACTCGACAAATTGCTATCTTCTGTAGATGATAGTCACCATGATCGTATTTGAACCTACATAGATCATCTGTGTGCTCAACCTCAGGGCACTCTGAGATTTTTGGAAGTGGAACCCGGTGATGAGTGTACACATTCACAAGTTCCCACTCACAGTTGTACCCAATATAAACAACCCAATCTCCATTTGTGCCTGCCCAGGCCTTACCCTTAAGCGATGGCATCTTAACATCACATGTATCATTATCAAGTGGCATCAACTTGCACAAGGCGAGGCTTTCGTTGTCCCCACGCCAGCGAGCAGGGTCATGGCGAAGAAGATAGGGGAGATCAAACCGCTACTGAACCCTTGGGTTCTTTGTAATGATGTTATTTGTTAGGTCGAGAATGGTCTTGAATGAACCTGCCATGCTAGTCGAGGTGATGACATCGCACCGATCAATGAGTTCCTCCACCACATCATCTTTTAGATCGGGGCAAGAATAACGGGGTCATTTTCGGCCTGTTCCCTCCATGGAGAAGACGATCGAACAATGACAGAAGGAAGGGTGAAGAAAAATGGAGGGAGGCGGTGGACGGTTGCCATGGTACAGGAAGAGGCGCCCCGGCCTACATAGACATTCGTTCGGAAATTGTACAAAAGGACTCACCATCGTATCACTGACATGTTGGAACGGGACCAAATGTCAACGAAACATGGTGTGTCATTTCTCGTGCAAAATGCGATCTGGCCGCGTTGGCCCGAGGTGCCGCATTATTTCTTGACTTTATTTTTTTAATGGCGTGCCATTCAGTTTTGAAGCATGACTAACTAGTATTGTATGCAGAGAAAATAGAAACTACTCTACCACTACTCCACCTCTAGTACTAGTATCAAAAAAGATATATAGGCTGGAGCTTCAACACTTGCTTGCTGAGGGCTGCCCACTTGCTTCTCACACTATCACCCTCTCTCCGGATCTAAAAAAGATGGCGGTGCCCCTCTCTCTCTCCCTCCTCACCGGTGGTCACAGATCCGCGGGGGAAGAAAAGGACGTGCAGTGTTGACGCACTCGTCGTCGGCGAGTGAGGTCATGCACTGATGACAAGGCCATCCTCTCAGACCTAGCGCCCACGCAGGATGGCCTCCTTCCCCAACCTCGCTATCGTAGTTGTGTGCGGAGGACGACGACCACGAGCGAAGCCACTTCCCACCGACCCCCAGGTATGTGTGGCACCCCGGCTCAGAGAAGACTTGAACGCCCCGTATTCCAGCCCGGGGACAAGTCCTCTAGAATACGTCACTGTTGGCATAGAACAAATCACCTCTTTATTACAATGGATATGGTTACAAAGGGTACATGGATTACATCGGCACGACGACACTACGCCTGTCCGGGGTAGCTCTATGCTAACAGCGGAGTAACTCTCTCGGCAGCGGAACAGCGATGGCGGTGATGGACTCCACTCCGTAGGGACTCTGGCTAGAACGCGTATCCTAGCTCGCAAACTCGGAATCCTCAACAAGCAAGCAGTCTTGGCATGACCTGCAAACTGGCATGACACACCAGGTGAGTACTTTGAATGTACTCGCAAGCTCGCAACAAACATCAGCATTAAGGTGAGACAACATCATAGCAAGATAGCTACTGAAGTAGATGTAGTAAGGCAGAGCATATTAAGTAGTTTAATCCATACTCCAAATAATCTCAGGATCCAATCCGAACCTGCTTCAAGTCTAATCCCAACATCTCATAGCCATCCCATGGCATACATATCATATTCCCGATACCACCTGTACCACAAGTCTGACAAACTTACTCTCTTCCGGGTTGCCTCACAACCTTCAGAATACTCATGATCCACCGAGTACTTCCGATCTTACAACGAGTTCTTCCATCATTATCACTACTATGGTTGACCACCTAGTGAGGTCTGGATGGACTGTCCAATACCATGGACACGGCTATTCGAATAGATTTTACACTCTACAGAGGTTGCGCACTTTACCCACACCATGGAGCACCTGACCTCATGATCCCATTCGGGTGGACCAGCGTTGCTCCAACGAAACCCGCCTGACCCATGACCCTCCCATCGTACCACCGGTAATCATCCTCCTCCGGAGTCAAGCCCTGGGTGGCCCCTGTGTCACCACGTGACACCTGCCACTGTCGTGGCCAACAAACTGTCCCAAACGGGGACCTGGTACCATATAACTCAACTGGGCTCACAAGGTTATCGCCGCCTACCGGGCCAGGGTAGCGCACACGCATAACCTTCCCCGTCGGGCGGTACCGGTGAAAGAGGACGCGATCAGACCAAGTCAAGGCCGTCCCATACAGGCAAATGTGGCTACACGGATAAGTCCGGACAGGTGACTCAAGATCAACCATGAAGTATCCTATCTCCGAATAATAATATTTCTATCATGGCTGACACTCTGACATCATGGTATTCCAAGTTAAAACAAAATCCGGCTAGAAATCCGATAATCAATATGCTTAAGCCACTGCTACTAACTCATCTCCACGAACTACCGGATGAAATCCAAAATAATCATAGACAGTGATCTCAACATCATAGTAACAACAAGTGGGTAAACTACTAGTCACTAATAATCCGGTACTCAACATGGTAGTCACCTATCCAAGAATTTACTCAAGCATTGTATGATCCAATCCATTTCACAAATAACTCATACTTGTTGTTGAAGTAAATAGTGAAACTATGATATTGCAATGCAATTATGCAGATGAGAGTTGTGGCTTGCCTGGGGATGAAGGAACCATCGGGAAGGAGTGCGGAGAGTCCACGGAAGTGATTGCCGGAAACAGTTCGCTCTCGGAGGGGGCTGTTTACGGGCAAGGGCAAAATGGTCATTTCCACTATGGTACCACAGAGTGAAAATGTTACCAACACGACGGGCTCGAAGAGACAAAGAAGTAGGCTTTGGAATCACCTCGATTGGAGTTCCGAGCAAAAAGATGTGATGGTTTTTCTGTCAGGGACCTATCTATAAATAAAACTCTCACAAACCTGCCCCTGACTGAAAAACAGATCGCTCCTTTTCCGAGAATACGCTTCCCTACGGGGAAAACGTATTTTATCCCAAAGCAGCAATGGAGTACGCTTTCGCTATCAGAAAATGTATTTTCTGAAAAGTCATTTCCACTTAAACTACGCGGGCCTGGGGCGGGGTCAACGCCCATAGGCCGACATGTGGGTCCCACGCTGACCCTCTCTCTCTCCCCCCATCTCTTTCTTCCTCCTCCCGACTGAAGAAATAGGGGAGGCCGGGCAGGGCACGGCCGACGAGGGGAGCTGCTGCTCCGGCGAGCTGCTCTGGCCAGCGAGAGGACGAAATGGCGCGCCGGCGAGGGCCACGTCCAGAGGGAGTCCCGGCCGTGCGTGGGGAAGGGCGGAGGTGTCGACTGCAGTGGGGAGCAGAGGTGGGCACCGACGAAGGGAGCGGGCGGCTCCGGCCGTCTCCAACGGAGCTGGGACCACCGGCGGACTCGAGAGAAGGTGTTGCGCCCGTCCAGATGTAGTACGAGCGCCGGGGAGGAGCAGGACGACGGCAGCCTGAGGGGACAGAGGGCGGGGCGGCGGCTGGATTTGGTGCGCGCGGTCACTGGTGCTTCGGTGAAGAAGAAAAGGGGTGGGGAGGTTCACCGGAGTGGAGGGGTTCTACTGGTGGTGGAAGCAAGAGGAGGAAGAGTGCGGCGCTACCCCAATTTAGGTGGTGGCCGGCGGTGGCCGAGGCGGTGATGGACGGCAGGGAGAGCTTCTCCGGCTCGGGTGAGGGGTTGGGGAGAGCTAGGGTGTGAGAGAAGACTGATGGTGGGCGCGGGGAGGGCTTAAATAGCCGCGGCGAGGCAAGGCAACAAGCACGGCCATGGCGGTGATCTTAGCCGTGCACTGGAGCTGCAGGCGACGTGGCTGTCCGTTTCTGGCGTCGGGAGGCTTCACGGAGGAGTGGAGAGGCCTCAGGAGAGCTCGGGAAGGCTCGGGACGACACGAGCAAGCAAGCGCGGCGGCAGCAGAGACGAGCACGACACGGCACGGCTGCTGCACCACGTAGGGGAGGACGTGGGAGGGGGAGAGGGGTCCAGGGAGAAGACAATGGCGAGGGGAAACTGTTGGACATGATGAGGCACGCGAAACCGACGAGCAGAGGAGGGGCCCGAGCTGGCAAACACGCAGCTCGCGTCCATGGCGTGCCAGGGCGGTGGTCACCGTGTGGCCACGGCGTTGCCACGCCCCACTCGACGTCAAATGATGTCTAGGGGGTTCTCCCTCCTTCCTGGGGATAACCTATGCAGCTGGATGGCTCGGGAGAGGTCTGAAGTGACTGAACCAGGGTCAACAAGTTTCTAGCAGCAAACTTGACCACATTTCTGTGATCAACAGAGAAGTGATAAGAGCCAAGGGTGATTTCTGGGAGGTTTAGGTTAGGAAGAACTACAATCCTATGAAATTTGGAAAGAAATGGACCAAGATTTAATATAGTTGTAGCTGCTTTGCAACTGACCAATCTGGTCCAGAAGCTCAATCTTGATGTGCCACTCACATGGAGTAGCCAATTGGGCAGAAATTTGGTATAGCATGATGATTTGGTCATATGAGAGTGCCATAAAATTTCATGCCATTTGGACAAGCCAAAATGGTACTTCCTTCACAATGAACCTCTCTGACCAAAATCTTAGAAAAATTATAGGGAATTATTGGGAAGATGAAATGAGCCTAAATTTTGTGGAGATAGTTTATATGGGCAGGAGAATGCTATGGTAAATTTTCAGCAATTATGGCGCAATATAAAATATAGTTGCTTCACAATGTGAAAATCTGACCAGAAACCAAAATTTGAGGCTGTGGTCACATAGATGATTGGATAGGGTTGAAACTTGGTGGAGAGTCATTATTTGAGCATATGAAGATGCTTGCAAAATTTCAACTCATTTGGATACTCCTAGCTAGCACTTGCTTCACAAAGCTTCCAGTTGACCAGAAACTTTGGAAATTTGCCAAGGGAGATTTAATGGCCAAATGAAGTTGAATGTTGGCATGTGGCAATGATATTGATAGGAAAGAATGCCCAAAAAGTTTGAGACCAAGCAAGCAAATATAAAGAGTACTTGCTTCTCAACTTGACAGCTAGGGCAGAATCAGAAAAGGAATATTTGTGAAATATTTTTGAACATGGCAAGGAAGGGTTTTGACATATTTGTGGAAGATATGACCCAAACAATTTATGGGAATTATTTGGGAATCTTTGGAATGATGGAAATGTGGGTTGCTTCACAACTCAGGGCAAACAGGGTTATTCCTTTAATACAAAAAGGAATATTCCCCAAGGAAAAGAATATTGGTATTGGTCCAAGATGGAAATGACAAGGTCTTGGGATGGTTTAGAGGTTGGCAAGCCACTAGGGAAAAGGATTCAAGGGTGATCCCTCCAGGTTGCAAGACTACTAAGCCACAAAAAAGCGAATCCGGACCAAATTCAAAAGAAAAAGAAAATGGGCAAAATCCAGGGTGTTACAATATGCTACCTCTTTTCGAACAATACCCTTGTTCTATTGCCCCATCTGCCACATCGCTACATGTGGATCTTTTTCCACTCCACCATCTCCCCAATTTGCTATCCTCTGCTCTGCTGGTCACGCAGACGAAAACCTTAATTTGCACTATTAAAGGAAACCCTACTTCCTGCAGGCTAATCCATGTCTGGGTTGAATAAGGAAAGGAAGGGAGAAAGTACTGTTGAAGAGACTAGGCATCGAACCCGCATCTAGGTTGAAAAGGGGAAAATCAGTAGCTAAGCAATGAGTCTCGTGTCTCTTGGTTGAAAAAGGGTAGAAAGGCATGACAACGCAATAGAGAATGACCAGGTCGATCGGTTTGTTGTCCTCACATAGGAAAAAGTGGCTAAAGAGAACAAAAATGGGACGTAATCCACATATGCTGCCTGGATATTTGTTGCTCGGGGCAATCATCCCTCCCTCACCACTCTATGCGTCCATGGAGGTACATCATACTGGTGCGCCCACTGTCCGAATGGGCCTCCCATGCTCTTATTGACACTTTTTTGCTGTTAGTATAACGCCAGCGGTAAAGTCAAGCAATGCTACTGCTAAAGTGATGCCACATTTAACTAATGCCGCACTCAGTCTAATGCCACCGATAAATTTAAGCAATGCCATTTAATGTCACTGGATTATTTTAGGGTTAGCTGTTGATTGTGGATGTATTAAAGATTTTTCAGCTAAGGCATTCTAATGCTGTTGCACAGCCAGTATACCAACGATGAAACTTGTTACTACCTTCAGATTTTTGTACTATTAATGCTTATAGATTACACACCTCACTTTCATGAGATAAGTCAATTTTTTTGTACAGTGTCACTAAAATGCCAAGGCGCTGATGTCATTTTATTTTGGTTAAACTGCATAAAAAATTATGAAGAGAAGAGGAAAGGTCAAGAGTGGGCACCTCCTCCTCCAGCTGTTTTCTTGATTCGGTTGACCAAGTTTTTATGTTTGATCAATTATCAAGATTGGGATAGCAATTTTTCAAGTCCCCTCGAGTTTGAAATGATATTTACCTTGAAGGTACATGGTTTGCAAAAAAAAATATACTGTCATTAGTTAATAATGCTAGTTACCTTTAGACTTTTGTATTTGGTTTAATGCTGTTGCACAGCAAGTATACCAATGCTGAAACTTATTACCTTTACATTTTGTATAGTTAATGTACATTTTGTATAGTTAATGCTTATAGAAATCTTCCAGTGCTAGCTTATGGAAATTTGTTCAGTAAAACCATTGTACTGTACCTCGTAATAAAAAAACTACTCTATTGTTACACTAGCCACTGGATTAGTGTATATTTGTACTATTAGAATGGTGTTGCATTAGCGTATGGACATATATAAGGTGTGGCAAGCTTTCCCAGATATGTGCTCAAGAAAACTACTACCTGTTTTTCTAAATACTAGACATTTGGGTACTTTAAATTGAACTGCGAAAACATCTTATATTAAGGAACGGAGAGTGTAGAGTTCACTCAAATTATGCCGGTAAAGCTAGTCACACATTTGTTAAAATTAATGTTCATTATGTTATCGGAGGATGTCTGCATGTTTGTCTCTAATGCCTGTCAATCACATACCTGACATCATGATGTAATGGTAAGCCCTTGCTTTTTGTACAGTGTCACTGAATTGTCAAGGTGGTGATGGTGTTTTATTTTAGTTGAACTGCACAAAATATGCTTAAAAGAAGAGGAAAGGTCAGGAATGGCTCAATCTTTTAGAAAATACTATGTTTGCCTTCCTGACATCAGCTGCTGTTGCCTTATTTATTCCTTCAAAAAGGTGGTTAGAAATAGTCTTGCTACCTTTTCCCATTAAGAAATTGGAATGCTTATATTTGTGAGTCTATGCTTCAACTAGTGCCACTTTTATAGTAATCACACTTTTAATATCTGTGCAAACAGGGATGCTCGATTTTAGTGGAACTGCACAAAAAGTCCAAATGGTTCAGCATGATGAGCATGTTTTCTTCCAAACTAGTATATCCAATTGGTGGCACTATGAGCTGTTCATTTCGAAGGTACATGGTTTGCTACTATCTTGCTACTCTTTTTGTACTATCATTAGATAGTAATATTAGTGGTTTGCATGTGAATTTATTGGTAGGGTGGACCTACATTGGAGGTGCAGGACATGATTCAATGATAGGATGCTCAATTTTGGTTGTATCGATTTCACCTCTTCCATTACTACGAAGATGGATATCCTTGGTCTGATGAAGAGTAGGTGTTATATTTCTGCTCTGTACCAGCAAATCAATTCAGTACGAAATTGTCCAAGGCAAAACATGACAGTATCAAATTGTCCAGTGTAAAACATGACAGATGGTAAGGGGAAATGACTAGAAGAGACATGTTTAAATCGAAAATACAAGGTGCGGTATATGTTTACTAGCTACTTGATATTTGTGCAGACAGATGTCTGCCTGTTGCTATTTGGCAAACAAACAAAGTGACCTCAATTTTGGTGGAACTGCACAAGAGAATAGTATAGTCACTGCATGCAGTGCCATTTGAAAATAGACACAGAAAGATTGGATAGTCACTTCATGGACTACACAAAAGTAATACTGTACTATTTATTGGCCAACACTAGGTGCTTCATTGCTTTGGTCTGATTATACAATGGGTATCATTTTGCCTAAGTTAAAGTTTGTATTCTGAAAATAGTCTCGCCGTGTGATCGAGAGAAGACCAAATCATATTGCAGTGGATGTTCCTCCATCATGTGTGGTTCATTCTCATGGTTCTAGCTGTTGGTGAGCCCACTTACGTTTGCAAGAGGAATTGTAGACTTCACAAACAAATTTGTCTTTCACTCTGTACTGAATGTTGGCCCAGAGAAGCATCCATGTTAATAGCAAGAATAGATGTTTTTTCTAGATCTTTGCTTTTGGAGCTACATATTTGTATATGATCTGTGAATCATTGAGATGCATTAACATGTTGATCTTATCTATGGGAATCATACTAGTTGGTTGTGAATTTGGGCTACTAATGTGAACATATTACAATACTAGGCCTATGAGTCTCATGTGAACATTTTGAACGGATCGGCTCTTACTACTGTGCACAGCATGATCCTTATTTCTGTGCGCTCAGTGTTTACAAGTTACTAGCAGTTCCTTATTTCTGTTCGCTCAGTGTTTACAAGTTACTGATCGATCACTAGCTAGCCTACAAATGCGCTCCTGGCAGTTTTAGTTGCGATGCAAGATTCGAAGGTGGCAGTTTTTTTAATACAAATGCCTACCTCTGAAGAAACTGACATGCTGTTCTGAAGAAAATGCCATGCGAATCTAAAGAAACTGCTAGCAAAAACGTTCGCAAATGCCTTATCTCCCAGCGAATGTTCATCAGCTATTGCAATCCTACATGTACACTATCCGACTGACTCGATCCTACGTGATTAACTAGCGGATCACGCACATACCTCATCTGGATGAATCGAGCGCACTCGTTTGACCGCCATGCCGACGTGCGACCCAGCACGGACGGGACGCACCACTGACAGGACAGGACGGGACGGCACAGTCATAATTTCAGTTTTTCTAGTTTTCCACAGCAAGCTGGCACGCTAAGCCATGTCTGCTTATGCATTGAATTTTGATGACCGCGATGATCGTCGTGTTTCCCGCGACATGCTGGTTCACCTACCTTTCACCTATAATTACTGGTTCTCGGCGTTCTCTTGTGGCACCATCACCCAACTCGCCCTATCCTCATAAGCCCCCACCGGCCCGATGTCGCTCGCCACTTGCCCTCGCTCTCGCCACGTCCGTCATGCCCCCGCCTATCCGCAATAGGCGATGTCAGAGGCGGTCACCACCGGAACTAGTGTTCGGTTTTTCACCAGAAGGCAGACGGAGGGAGGAGGCATTCTATCGGTCTTTAGATGGCAATGCGGAGTATGAGGACTTGTTGGAGCGTGACCGCCTGGCGGAGGAGCAGCGTATCGCCGATTTGCGCCACCAGCGGGGCATGGAGCAGGAGCGCACCGATGCTCTGAGTCGCGAGTAGAGCGCCCACAACTGGGCTGACTACGTGGAGGACGGCACCCGACAAATAGCCCTGGAGGCTGTCGGGCACGCACGCGTTCGTGACACCAAATTTTACTACCATCTCGTCAAGTGGGTTTCCCGCTTAGAAGCCGAAGCTTCGGTGGACCACGCCGGCATGGAAAGGGCCAACGCGCGCGAGCAACGCGCCCTATCGCACCTCTGGCAAGTCCGAGGCAAGGAGGAGGATGTCGGTGCCGGCGTTTAGCATGTACCGCACATGGCTGCCGGCATCGTCTAGTTAGCTAAGAGTAAGTTAGTACTTGTACACTACTAGAGTATTAGTGGGAGTAGATAGTTAACCTGGCTATGATGGTTGTCAACGTGGAAGTTCAGTACTCCATATCTGGATCAGACCTGTTACTTTGCTCTGAATGTTGAACTTTCCGTTTGAACGTATGGAATGGGCTGTTATTTTTTTAAATGGGTTGTATTTGTCCACCACGGGTTTAGAGGCTGACTTGTGGGCCTACGAGGTTCCATAGCAGGGACCCACCAGGGTCATGGCAGTACGCAAGCAAGTGCCTCCTTATTTCAATCCAAAAAAAATATGGTTCCTCCTAATGGATTTCTGACATCTGGGTCCCATGCCATTGTCAACGTAGTCAATAAACGAGAGAATTGCACAACGAGCGGCTGACATCAGGGACCCAGCAGCTCGCCCAGTTCCTTTTGTTTTTGAGACGGAAGCAGGGTGTCAACTAGGCTGTGCGGGGCACTCTGGCCTGTCTAGCCAGCTTTTTATTTTATGTTTACCACAAGACCAGCCCAGTAGTTTTTTTTCTTTCTGAAAATGGTTAGCCCAGTTTTTTTGTTCTTTTGCAAAATACCCAACCGAGGCCTACTTGCTTTGTCAGCCCTACTGGGCTGCAAATCTTTCAAGATGAGGAGAGTTTCATTCGGCTGGCCCAGAAAATGGGCTATCAGTAATGAGAAATGGGATGTACATTTTTTAAAGACATCAAACCGGCAATTAGTTTCAATTTTTTTTTCATTTCAAGATTTTAAATTCCATTGATTTTTATGCGTGGACAATTATTTGGATTTTTTATGGATATAAATTTATTTTTTCTAATTAGTTCGAATGTGACTCGAAATTTCAGGATTAAAAACAGTTGGGACCGCACCGAAATATGCAAAATTTCGTATAATTTTTTAACCGTGGCCACAATATGGGTTGTAATGCTAACAAAAAGAATATGGGCTCCAAAAAAATCCTTATGAATTAGCAAATGGACTGTAAATTATTAGAAATAATGGCAGATGGGCTGTATGCTGTTTTCCACACATTTGAGGCTGACTTGTGCGCCTACTATAGGTTGACGCGTACGCTTTCCTAAAAAAAGGTTGACACACACGCAACGCCGTGTCAACTTAGTCAACACACGAGAGCAGTGACTGTTGGATGTCCATCCAACGGCCGTCGTGCTTCTTCAATCTCTGCTCTTCCTGCTCCAGCCGCTCAAACAAGCGTCGGCGGGACTGCCTGCTCCCTCCTCCCGTGGCCGGCTATGCTGCCGCGCAGGCCTCACCGCCCCACCGTACTCCCATCGCTGGCCTAGCCATCCCTCTACTCACCCAGACCTCCTGTTATTCTCTGGCGACGGCAGCCTCACACTGCAGCTAAAGCAGTAAACCCTCGTACTCCCCTCTGCGTGCAAAACAACTGCCGAGTCTTCCCTGGCTCCTGATCATTACCTTCCTAGGCCTCGCCGTTGTCCCTGCCTTGGTGCTCTCGAAATAGCATGGTCAACGTGGTCAAGGAACGACTTCCATCGGAAGAGGACTGTATGTGAAGAGGCTGACAGCTGGGTCCACGACCGCAGCAAGGAAGTGCCTCCTTATTACGTGCAAAGTAATGATTCCTCCACCTGACAGCGGGGACCCACCAAAAGGGCCTCTATATTTCATGAAAAAAAAATTCCCGTCGCTGACAGCTCGGACCCACCAGCTATATCTTTGAACGCAAGGAAGTGCCTCCTTATTACGCACAAAAAAATGAATACCCCAGCTGCTAGGTGGGACCCACCATATTTGAAGGCTGACTTGTGGGCCTACTAAGTTGACGCGGACGCAGGGCTTTGCCAACTTAGTCAATATAAACGATTCTAGCTGCGGTGACTGTACGATGGACATCCAATGGCTGTCGTGCTTCTTCAAACTCTGGTCTTCTTGCTCGAGCCGCCCAAACCATCGCGGGCCGTGCCGCATGCTCCTACCTTCCATGGCCGGCTGTGCTACCGCACAGCACTCACCGCCCCCTCCTACTCCAACCTCTGGCCAGGCCATCCCTCTACTCACCCACAACCCCTATTATTCTGCAGCGACGACAGCCTAACACCACAGCCGAACCAGTCAACCCTCGTACTCCTCTCTGCGTGGGCATCCACTGCCGCGTCTTCCCTGGCTCTGCGTCGTCCCCTTCCTAGGCCTCGCCATCGTCCACCACCTTGGTGCTCTTGGCACGTCATGGTCAACGTGGTCAAGGAACGACTTCCATCGGAAGAGGACTGTACGTGGAGAGGCTGACAGTTGGGTCCATGGCTGCAGCAACGAAGTGCCTCCTATTACGTGTAAAATAATTATTCCTCCACCAGATAGCAGGGACCCACTGGAAGGGACTCTGTATTTTGCGAAAAATATGTTTCCCCCCTGACAGTTGGGACCCACCAGCTACATCTTTGCACGCAAGGAAGTGTGTCCATACTACGGGCAAAAAAAATGATTCTTCCCCCTGACAGCTGGGACCCACCAGCTATATCTTCGCACGCAAGGAAGTGCGTCCTTATCCTCCCTGACAGCTGGGACCCACCCGGTCGAAGTGTACATAGCGTTGTCACAAACATGTATGTACATACTGGTCAATCAGTCTCTCTGCAGCGATGAACTGTGGCCGAGTAAGGAGCGGCACGTGTCGTAGTAGAGGCGCGGACGTAGCATGTCACGCAGTCCCGTCTATATCGTGTACACGTATGTACAGCCACGCTACAAGAAAGTAAATACGGCTACGTACGTACATATGGGCGGGGTCTCGAACGCGTACAGCAACATCATCCTATTCATCGACAGCCAACCGGCTGGGTCGCAACGGAGGAAACAGCGTCGTGTTCAGCGAGAGGCAACAGAATACGTCATGTTCATCGGGAGCCAACCAGCTTGGACGGAACAGCCGAAACGAGGTCTGGCGTACCACAGAACAAAGGAAACGGGCCTTCTGTTTGACCGTGTACGGTCGAAACGGGGTCCTGTTCATTGGGAAGGGTCTGGCGTACCGCAAAACAGAGGAAACGGACTTCTGTTCGAGTGCCTATGGTCGAAACAGGGTCCTGTTGACCGGGAGGGGTGTGGCGTACCGCAAAACGAAGGAAACGGACTTGTGTTGGAGCGCCTACGGTCAAAACGGGGTCATGTTCATCCACCGTCTACTACGTTGCTTCAGCCTCCACGTGCTACTGTTCATCCACCGTCGACCTCCTACAGCCTCCACCAGCTACTGTTCGTCCATGGGCTACTGTTCATCCAGCCTCCACCAGCTACTTTTCATAGAGCCTCCACGAGGTCCTATTCATCCATCCCCAACCGGCGGGGGTGCGGCGGCCTCCTCGGGGTCCTGTTCATCCAGCGGGAACGACCTACTACCACGGGGTCATGTTCATCCAACCCCCACCGGGAACTGTTCATCCACAGCCAACCAACCGGCTCGACTCACCACGTCTCGACTCGTTCTATGTACCGCGCGCACGGTAGCAACGATCACTGCTCATCGAGAGGAACTAACATCGACTGGCTACGTCTCGCACGGGGGCTCGATCGGCTTCAGCAAGCAGTAGCAGTGTCGATCGCTTGGTTCAATTAGCAGCAGCAGTGAAGGAATCGCTCGGGTTCAGTCAGTAGCGAATGAATCGCTCGGGTTCAGTTAATAGCCAAGGGATCGATCGCTCGGGTTCAGTAACGTGCGATCGCTCGGGTTCAGTTAGCCAACCCCCCCCCCCCCCCCCCCCCCCCCCCCCCCCCCCCCCCCCCCCCCCCCCCCCCCCCCCCCCCCCCCCCCCCCCCCCCCCCCCCCCCCCCCCCCCCCCCCCCCCCCCCCCCCCCCCCCCCCCCCCCCCCCCCCCCCCCCCCCCCCCCCCCCCCCCCCCCCCCCCCCCCCCCCCCCCCCCCCCCCCCCCCCCCCCCCCCCCCCCCCCCCCCCCCCCCCCCCCCCCCCCCCCCCCCCCCCCCCCCCCCCCCCCCCCCCCCCCCCCCCCCCCCCCCCCCCCCCCCCCCCCCCCCCCCCCCCCCCCCCCCCCCCCCCCCCCCCCCCCCCCCCCCCCCCCCCCCCCCCCCCCCCCCCCCCCCCCCCCCCGAGTCTCGGGCAAGTAACGTACCGATTGACAAAGGGAATTGTATACGGGGTTGCTTGAATCCTCGACATCGTGGTTCCTCCGATGAGATCATCGAGGAGCGTGTGGGAGCCAACATGGGTATCCAGATCCCGCTGTTGGTTATTGGCCGGAGAGCCGTCTCGGTCATGTCTACATGTCTCCCGAACCCGTAGGGTCTACACACTTAAGGTTCGGTGACGCTAGCGAGAGAGATACGCAACTTTGCTTCTTGGAAGACCAACTCACCAAAGAGCAACTAAGGGAGTCCTGGATTAGGGGGTCTTCGGACAGCTGGACTATATCCTTTGGCCGGACTGTTGGACCATGAAGACACAAGATTGAAGACTTCGTCCCGTGTCCGGATGGGACTCTACTTGGCGAGGAAGGCAAGCTAGGCAATATGGATATGTATATCTCCTCCTTTGTAACCGACCTTGTGTAACCCTAGCCCCCTCCAGTGTCTATATAAACCGGAGGGTTTTAGTCCGTAGGACAAGACACAATCATACCATAGGCTAGCTTCTAGGGTTTAGCCTCTCTGATCTCGTGGTAGATCAACTCTTGTACTACTCATATTATGGATTGCAAGGTAAGAGATTGAGCACGGCTCAATGCCCGACCACGGCAGAGGTAGAGAAAAGATGAGTGTCGTCCCCTATGCCTCGGTCATAGGGTCTATCATGTATGCTATGCTGTGTACCAGACCTGATGTAAACCTTGCCGTAAGTTTGGTAGGAAGGTACCAAAGTAATCCCGGCATGGAACACTAGACAGCGGTCAAGAATATCCTGAAGTACCTGAAAAGGACTAAGGAAATGTTTCTCGTTTATGGAGGTGACGAAGAGCTCGTCGTAAAGGGTTATGTCGATGCTAGCTTCGACATAGATCTGGATGACTCTAAGTCAGAAACCGGATACGTGTATATTTTGAATGGTGGGGCAGTAAGATGGTGCAGTTGCAAGCAAAGCGTTGTGGCGGGATCTACATGTGAAGCGGAGTACATGGCAGCCTCGGAGGCAGCACAAGAAGCATTCTGGGTGAAGGAGTTCATTACCGACCTAGGAGTCATACCCAATGCATCGGGCCCGATGACTCTCTTCTGTGACAACACTGGAGCTATTGCCCTTGCCAAGGAGCCCAGGTTTCACAGGAAGACCAGGCATATCAAGCGTCGCTTCAACTCCATTTGTGAAAGTGTTCAAAATGGAGACATAGAGATTTGTAAAGTACATACGGACCTGAATGTAGCAGATCCGTTGACTAAACCTCTCCCTAGAGCAAAACATGATCAACACCAGAATTCCATGGGTGTTCGATTCATCACAATGTAACTAGATGATTGACTCTAGTTCAAGTGGGAGACTATTGGAAATATGCCCTAGATGCAATAATAAAATGATTATTATATTTCCTTGTTCATGATAATTGTCTATTATTCATGCTATAATTGTATTATCCGGAAATCGTAATACATGTGTGAATACATAGACCACAATGTGTCCCTAGTGAGCCTCTAGTTGACTAGCTCGTTGATCAATAGATAGTCATGGTTTCCTGGCTATGGACATGGGGATGTCATTGATAACGCGATCACATCATTAGGAGAATGAAGTGATGGACAAGACCCAATCCTAAGCTTAGCCCCCCCCCCCCCCCCCCCCCCCCCCCCCCCCCCCCCCCCCCCCCCCCCCCCCCCCCCCCCCCCCCCCCCCCCCCCCCCCCCCCCCCCCCCCCCCCCCCCCCCCCCCCCCCCCCCCCCCCCCCCCCCCCCCCCCCCCCCCCCCCCCCCCCCCCCCCCCCCCCCCCCCCCCCCCCCCCCCCCCCCCCCCCCCCCCCCCCCCCCCCCCCCCCCCCCCCCCCCCCCCCCCCCCCCCCCCCCCCCCCCCCCCCCCCCCCCCCCCCCCCCCCCCCCCCCCCCCCCCCCCCCCCCCCCCCCCCCCCCCCCCCCCCCCCCCCCCCCCCCCCCCCCCCCCCCCCCCCCCCCCCCCCCCCCCCCCCCCCCCCCCCCCCCCCCCCCCCCCCCCCCCCCCCCCCCCCCCCCCCCCCCCCCCCCCCCCCCCCCCCCCCCCCCCCCCCCCCCCCCCCCCCCCCCCCCCCCCCCCCCCCCCCCCCCCCCCCCCCCCCCCCCCCCCCCCCCCCCCCCCCCCCCCCCCCCCCCCCCCCCCCCCCCCCCCCCCCCCCCCCCCCCCCCCCCCCCCCCCCCCCCCCCCCCCCCCCCCCCCCCCCCCCCCCCCCCCCCCCCCCCCCCCCCCCCCCCCCCCCCATCCCAATACCTCGTTCAGTCTTGTTACCGGCAAGTCACTTTACTCATACCGTAATGCATGATCCCGTGACCAAACACTTGGTCACCTTGAGCTCATTATGATGATGCACTACCGAGTGGGCCCAGTGATACCTCTCCGTCATACGGAGTGACAAATCCCAGTCTCGATCCGTGTCAACCCAACATACACTTTCGGAGATACCTGTAGTGCACCTTTATAGTCACCCAGTTACGTTGTGACGTTTGGTACACCCAAAGCACTTCTACGGTATCCGGGAGTTACACGATCTCATGGTCTAAGGAAGAGATACTTGACATTGGAAAAGCTCTAGCAAAACGAACTACACGATCTTGTGCTATGCTTAGGGATGGGTCTTGTCCATCACATCATTCTCCTAATGATGTGATCCCGTCGTCAACGACATCTAATGTCCATAGTCAGGAAACCATGACTATCTATTGACCAACGAGCTAGTCAACTAGAGGCTTACTAGGGACGTATTGTGGTCTATGAGACATGACCGAGACGGCTCTCCGGTCAATAACCAACAGCGGGATCTGGATACCCATGTTGGCTCCCACATGCTCCTCGATGATGTCATCGGATGAACCACGATGTCAAGGATTTAAGCAACCCCGTATACTATTCCCTTTGCCCCCCCCCCCCCCCCCCCCCCCCCCTAGGGCATATTTCCAACAGTCTCCCACTTGCACTAGAGTCAATAATCTAGTTATATTGTGATGAATCAAACACCCATAGAGTTCTGGTGTTGATCATGTTTCGCTCGCGAGAGAGGTTTAGTCAACGGATCTGCGACATTCAGATCCGTGTGCACTTTACAAATTTCTATGTCTCCATCTTGAACATTTTCACGGATGGAGTTGAAGCGACGCTTGATGTGCCTGGTCTTCTTGTGAAATCTGGGCTCCTTCGCAAGGGCAATAGCTCCAGTATTATCACAGAAAAGTTTGATCGGCCCCGACGCATTGGGTATGACTCCTAGGTCAGTGATGAACTCCTTCACCCAAATAGCTTCATGCGCTGCCTCCGAGGCTGCCATGTACTCCGCTTCACATGTAGATCCCGCCACGATGCTCTGCTTGCAGCTGCACCAGCTTACTGCTCCACCATTCAACATATACACGTATCCGGTTTGTGACTTAGAGTCATCCAGATCTGTGTTGAGCTCATTATGATGATGCATTACGAAGTGGGCCCAGAGATACCTCTCCGTCATACGGAGTGACAAATCCCAGTCTCGAGGGGGGGGGGGGGGGGGGGGGGGGGGGGGGGGGGGGGGGGGGGGGGGGGGGGGGGGGGGGGGGGGGGGGGGGGGGGGGGGGGGGGGGGGGGGGGGGGGGGGGGGGGGGGGGGGGGGGGGGGGGGGGGGGGGGGGGGGGGGGGGGGGGGGGGGGGGGGGGGGGGGGGGGGGGGGGGGGGGGGGGGGGGGGGGGGGGGGGGGGGGGGGGGGGGGGGGGGGGGGGGGGGGGGGGGGGGGGGGGGGGGGGGGGGGGGGGGGGGGGGGGGGGGGGGGGGGGGGGGGGGGGGGGGGGGGGGGGGGGGGGGGGGGGGGGGGGGGGGGGGGGGGGGGGGGGGGGGGGGGGGGGGGGGGGGGGGGGGGGGGGGGGGGGGGGGGGGGGGGGGGGGGGGGGGGGGGGGGGGGGGGGGGGGGGGGGGGGGGGGGGGGGGGGGGGGGGGGGGGGGGGGGGGGGGGGGGGGGGGGGGGGGGGGGGGGGGGGGGGGGGGGGGGGGGGGGGGGGGGGGGGGGGGGGGGGGGGGGGGGGGGGGGGGGGGGGGGGGGGGGGGGGGGGGGGGGGGGGGGGGGGGGGGGGGGGGGGGGGGGGGGGGGGGGGGGGGGGGGGGGTAAATGGATCGCTGGAGCTTGCATACCTTGTTAGCATTCTTAGGGTTGACAAAACCTTCCGGCTGCATCATATACAGTTCTATAACCGTTAAGGAATGCCGTTTTGACGTCCATTTGCCATATCTCATAATCATAGTATGCGGCAATTGCTAACATGATTCGGACGGACTTCAGCTTCGCTACGGGAGAGAAAGTCTCATCGTAGTCAACCCCTTGAACTTGCCGATAACCCTTAGCGACAAGTCGAGCTTTATAGATGGTAACATTACCATCCGCGTCCGTCTTCTTCTTAAAGATCCATTTGTTTTCTATCACTCGCCGATCATCGGCAAGTCTGTCAAAGTCCATACTTTGTTTTCATACATGGATCCTATCTCGGATTGCATGGCTTCTAGCCATTTGTTGGAATCTGGGCCCGCCATCGCTTCTTCATAGTTCGAAGGTTGGGGGGGGGGGGGGGGGGGGGGGGGGGGGGGGGGGGGGGGGGGGGGGGGGGGGGGGGGGTGCACTAAATTCCGATTCAAGAGGTAGTACTTCATCGAGTTCTACTTTCCTCCCACTTACTCCTTTCGAGAGAAAGAAGTTCAGTAGCAACTTGATTCGAAGTATCTTGATCATCATCATTAATTTCCTCTCCGGTGGATGTAGGCACCACAGGAACATTTTCCTGAGCTGCACTAAATTCCGATTCAAGAGGTAGTACTTCATCGAGTTCTACTTTCCTCCCACTTACTCCTTTCGAGAGAAACTCTTTTTCCAGAAAGGATCCGTTCTTGGCAACAAAGGTCTTGCCTTCGGATCTAAGGTAGAAGGTATACCCAATGGTTTCCTTAGGGTATCCTATGAAGACGCATTTTTCCGATTTGGGTTCGTGCTTTTCAGGTTGAAGTTTCTTGACATAAGCATCGCATCCCCAAACTTTTAGAAATGACAGCTTAGGTTTCTTCCCAAACCATAATGGGGGGGGGGGGGGGGGGGGGGGGGGGGGGGGGGGGGGGGGGGGGGGGGGGGGGGGGGGGGGGGGGGGGGGGGGGGGGGGGGGGGGGGGGGGGGGGGGGGGGGGGGGGGGGGGGGGGGGGGGGGGGGGGGGGGGGGGGGGGGGGGGGGGGGGGGGGGGGGGGGGGGGGGGGGGGGGGGGGGGGGGGGGGGGGGGGGGGGGGGGGGGGGGGGGGGGGGGGGGGGGGGGGGGGGGGGGGGGGGGGGGGGGGGGGGGGGGGGGGGGGGGGGGGGGGGGGGGGGGGGGGGGGGGGGGGGGGGGGGGGGGGGGGGGGGGGGGGGGGGGGGGGGGGGGGGGGGGGGGGGGGGGGGGGGGGGGGGGGGGGGGGGGGGGGGGGGGGGGGGGGGGGGGGGGGGGGGGGGGGGGGGGGGGGGGGGGGGGGGGGGGGGGGGGGGGGGGGGGGGGGGGGGGGGGGGGGGGGGGGGGGGGGGGGGGGGGGGGGGGGGGGGGGGGGGGGGGGGGGGGGGGGGGGGGGGGGGGGGGGGGGGGGGGGGGGGGGGGGGGGGGGGGGGGGGGGGGGGGGGGGGGGGGGGGGGGGGGGGGGGGGGGGGGGGGGGGGGGGGGGGGGGGGGGGGGGGGGGGGGGGGGGGGGGGGGGGGGGGGGGGGGGGGGGGGGGGGGGGGGGGGGGGGGGGGGGGGGGGGGGGGGGGGGGGGGGGGGGGGGGGGGGGGGGGGGGGGGGGGGGGGGGGGGGGGGGGGGGGGGGGGGGGGGGGGGGGGGGGGGGGGGGGGGGGGGGGGGGGGGGGGGGGGGGGGGGGGGGGGGGGGGGGGGGGGGGGGGGGGGGGGGGGGGGGGGGGGGGGGGGGGGGGGGGGGGGGGGGGGGGGGGGGGGGGGGGGGGGGGGGGGGGGGGGGGGGGGGGGGGGGGGGGGGGGGGGGGGGGGGGGGGGGGGGGGGGGGGGGGGGGGGGGGGGGGGGGGGGGGGGGGGGGGGGGGGGGGGGGGGGGGGGGGGGGGGGGGGGGGGGGGGGGGGGGGGGGGGGGGGGGGGGGGGGGGGGGGGGGGGGGGGGGGGGGGGGGGGGGGGGGGGGGGGGGGGGGGGGGGGGGGGGGGGGGGGGGGGGGGGGGGGGGGGGGGGGGGGGGGGGGGGGGGGGGGGGGGGGGGGGGGGGGGGGGGGGGGGGGGGGGGGGGGGGGGGGGGGGGGGGGGGGGGGGGGGGGGGGGGGGGGGGGGGGGGGGGGGGGGGGGGGGGGGGGGGGGGGGGGGGGGGGGGGGGGGGGGGGGGGGGGGGGGGGGGGGGGGGGGGGGGGGGGGGGGGGGGGGGGGGGGGGGGGGGGGGGGGGGGGGGGGGGGGGGGGGGGGGGGGGGGGGGGGGGGGGGGGGGGGGGGGGGGGGGGGGGGGGGGGGGGGGGGGGGGGGGGGGGGGGGGGGGGGGGGGGGGGGGGGGGGGGGGGGGGGGGGGGGGGGGGGGGGGGGGGGGGGGGGGGGGGGGGGGGGGGGGGGGGGGGGGGGGGGGGGGGGGGGGGGGGGGGGGGGGGGGGGGGGGGGGGGGGGGGGGGGGGGGGGGGGGGGGGGGGGGGGGGGGGGGGGGGGGGGGGGGGGGGGGGGGGGGGGGGGGGGGGGGGGGGGGGGGGGGGGGGGGGGGGGGGGGGGGGGGGGGGGGGGGGGGGGGGGGGGGGGGGGGGGGGGGGGGGGGGGGGGGGGGGGGGGGGGGGGGGGGGGGGGGGGGGGGGGGGGGGGGGGGGGGGGGGGGGGGGGGGGGGGGGGGGGGGGGGGGGGGGGGGGGGGGGGGGGGGGGGGGGGGGGGGGGGGGGGGGGGGGGGGGGGGGGGGGGGGGGGGGGGGGGGGGGGGGGGGGGGGGGGGGGGGGGGGGGGGGGGGGGGGGGGGGGGGGGGGGGGGGGGGGGGGGGGGGGGGGGGGGGGGGGGGGGGGGGGGGGGGGGGGGGGGGGGGGGGGGGGGGGGGGGGGGGGGGGGGGGGGGGGGGGGGGGGGGGGGGGGGGGGGGGGGGGGGGGGGGGGGGGGGGGGGGGGGGGGGGGGGGGGGGGGGGGGGGGGGGGGGGGGGGGGGGGGGGGGGGGGGGGGGGGGGGGGGGGGGGGGGGGGGGGGGGGGGGGGGGGGGGGGGGGGGGGGGGGGGGGGGGGGGGGGGGGGGGGGGGGGGGGGGGGGGGGGGGGGGGGGGGGGGGGGGGGGGGGGGGGGGGGGGGGGGGGGGGGGGGGGGGGGGGGGGGGGGGGGGGGGGGGGGGGGGGGGGGGGGGGGGGGGGGGGGGGGGGGGGGGGGGGGGGGGGGGGGCTATTTACCCTACGAGGGATCATATTATTTAAGCTACCGTCGTTCTAAGCAAATAAGATGTAAAACATGATAAACATCACATGCAATCAAACAGTGACATGATATGGCCAATATCATTTGCTCCTTTTGATCTCCATCTTCGGGGCGCCATGATCATCATCATCACCGGCATGACACCATGATCTCCATCAACGTGTCTTCATGAAGTTGTCTCGTCATCTATTACTTCTACTACTATGGCTAACGGTTTAGCAATAAAGTAAAGTAATTACATGATGTTTTTGTTGAGATGCAGGTCATAAATAAATTAAGACAACTCCTATGGCTCCTGCCGGTTGTCATACTCATCGACATGCAACTCGTGATTCCTATTACAAGAACATGATCAATCTCATACATCACATATATCATTCATCACATCCTTTTGGCCATATCACATCACACGGCACATGCTGCAAAAACAAGCTAGACATTCTCCAATTGTTGTTGCAAGTTTTTACGTGGCTGCTATAGGTTTTTTAGCAAGAACGTTTCTTACCTATGCCAAAACCACAACGTGATATGCCAATTTCGGGGGGGGGGGGGGGGGGGGGGGGGGGGGGGGGGGGGGGGGGGGGGGGGGGGGGGGGGGGGGGGGGGGGGGGGGGGGGGGGGGGGGGGGGGGGGGGGGGGGGGGGGGGGGGGGGGGGGGGGGGGGGGGGGGGGGGGGGGGGGGGGGGGGGGGGGGGGGGGGGGGGGGGGGGGGGGGGGGGGGGGGGGGGGGGGGGGGGGGGGGGGGGGGGGGGGGGGGGGGGGGGGGGGGGGGGGGGGGGGGGGGGGGGGGGGGGGGGGGGGGGGGGGGGGGGGGGGGGGGGGGGGGGGGGGGGGGGGGGGGGGGGGGGGGGGGGGGGGGGGGGGGGGGGGGGGGGGGGGGGGGGGGGGGGGGGGGGGGGGGGGGGGGGGGGGGGGGGGGGGGGGGGGGGGGGGGGGGGGGGGGGGGGGGGGGGGGGGGGGGGGGGGGGGGGGGGGGGGGGGGGGGGGGGGGGGGGGGGGGGGGGGGGGGGGGGGGGGGGGGGGGGGGGGGGGGGGGGGGGGGGGGGGGGGGGGTCTTGATCCAGCAAGGGGGAAGGAGAAGTTGGGGAAGAACTCCGGCAGCACGACGGCGTGGTGGTGGAGCTTGCAGTTCTCCGGCAGGGCTTCGCCAAGCACCGCGGGAGGAGGAGGAGGTGTTGGAGAGGGGGAGGGCTGCGCCTTGGATGTGGTGCGGCTGCCCTCCCACCTCCCCTCTATTTATAGGGGCAAGGGAGAGGGGGGCCGGCCCCCTCCAGATGGATCTAGAGGGGGGCGGCGGCCAAGGGGGGAGGCTTGCCCCCAAGCCAAGGGGGGCGCCCCCTTTAGGGTTCCCCCAAACCCTAGGCGCATGGGACCTAGGGGGGTTTGGCGCCCAGCCCACCTAGGGGCTGGTTCCCCTCCATATTCAGCCCATAGGGCCCTCCGGGGCAGGTGGACCCTCCCGGTGGACCCCCGGAACCCTTTCGGTGGCCCCGGTACAATACCGATAAACCCCCGAACACTTCCGGCGACCGAATAAGGACTTCCCATATATAAATCTTTATCTCCGGACCATTCCGGAACTCCTCGTGACATCCGGGATCTCATCCGGGACTCTGAACAACATTCGGTAACCGCATACTAATTCCCATAACAACTCTAGCGTCACCGAACCTTAAGTGTGTAGACCCTACGGGTTCGGGAATCATGCAGACATGACCGAGACATCTCTCCGGCCAATAATCAACAGCGGGATCTGGATACCCATGTTGGCTCCCACATGTTCCACGATGATCTCATCGGATGAACCACGATGTCGAGGATTCAATCAATCTCGTATACAATTCCCTTTGTCAATCAGTACGTTACTTGCCCGAGATTCGATCGTCGGTATCCCAATACCTCGTTCAATCTCGTTACCGGCAAGTCACTTTACTCGTTCCGTAATGCATGATCCTGTGACTAACTGCTTAGACACATTGAGCTCATTATGACAACTCTAGCGTCACCGAACCTTAAGTGTGTAGACCCTACGGGTTCGGGAATGGGGGGGGGGGGGGGGGGGGGGGGGGGGGGGGGGGGGGGGGGGGGGGGGGGGGGGGGGGGGGGGGGGGGGGGGGGGGGGGGGGGGGGGGGGGGGGGGGGGGGGGGGGGGGGGGGGGGGGGGGGGGGGGGGGGGGGGGGGGGGGGGGGGGGGGGGGGGGGGGGGGGGGGGGGGGGGGGGGGGGGGGGGGGGGGGGGGGGGGGGGGGGGGGGGGGGGGGGGGGGGGGGGGGGGGGGGGGGGGGGGGGGGGGGGGGGGGGGGGGGGGGGGGGGGGGGGGGGGGGGGGGGGGGGGGGGGGGGGGGGGGGGGGGGGGGGGGGGGGGGGGGGGGGGGGGGGGGGGGGGGGGGGGGGGGGGGGGGGGGGGGGGGGGGGGGGGGGGGGGGGGGGGGGGGGGGGGGGGGGGGGGGGGGGGGGGGGGGGGGGGGGGGGGGGGGGGGGGGGGGGGGGGGGGGGGGGGGGGGGGGGGGGGGGGGGGGGGGGGGGGGGGGGGGGGGGGGGGGGGGGGGGGGGGGGGGGGGGGGGGGGGGGGGGGGGGGGGGGGGGGGGGGGGGGGGGGGGGGGGGGGGGGGGGGGGGGGGGGGGGGGGGGGGGGGGGGGGGGGGGGGGGGGGGGGGGGGGGGGGGGGGGGGGGGGGGGGGGGGGGGGGGGGGGGGGGGGGGGGGGGGGGGGGGGGGGGGGGGGGGGGGGGGGGGGGGGGGGGGGGGGGGGGGGGGGGGGGGGGGGGGGGGGGGGGGGGGGGGGGGGGGGGGGGGGGGGGGGGGGGGGGGGGGGGGGGGGGGGGGGGGGGGGGGGGGGGGGGGGGGGGGGGGGGGGGGGGGGGGGGGGGGGGGGACCCATAGAGTTCTGGTGCTGATCATGTTTTGCTCGTGGAAGAGGTTTAGTCAATGGATCTGCGACATTCAGATCCGTATGTACTTTACAAATATCTATCCAGATCTGTGTCAAAGCTAGCATCGATGTAACCCTTTACGACGAGCTCTTCGGTACCTCCATAAATGAGAAACATATCCTTAGTCCTTTTCAGGTACTTCAGGATATTCTTGACCGCTGTCCAGTGTTCCATTCCGGGATCACTTTGGTACCTCCCTACCAAACTTATGGCAAGGTTCACATCAGGTCTGGTACACAGCATGGCATACATAATAAAGCCTATGGCTGAGGCATAGGGGATGACACTCATCTTTTCTCTTTCTTCTGCTGAGGTCGGGCATTGAGCTGCGCTCAATCTCACACCTTGCAATACAGGCAAGAACCCCTTTTTGGACTGATCCATATTGAACTTCTTCAATATCTTGTCAAGGTATGTGCTTTGTGAAAGACCAATGAGGTGTCTCGATCTATCTCTATAGATCTTGATGCCTAATATGTAACAAGCTTCTCCAAGGTCCTTCATTGAAAAACACTTATTCAAGTAGGCCTTTATGCTTTTCAAAAGTTCTATATCATTTCCCATATAATATGAGAAATGCTACAGAGCTCCCACTCACTTTCTTGTAAATACAGGCTTCTCCATAAGTCTGTATAAACCCCAAACGCTTTGATCATTTCATCAAAGCAAATGTTCCAACTCCGAGATGCTTGCACCAGCCCATAGATGGAGCGCTAGAGCTTGCATACTTTGTCAGCATTCTTAGGATCGACAAAACCTTCCGGCTGCATCATATACAATTCTTCCTTAAGGAAACCGTTAAGGAATGCCGTTTTGACATCCATTTGCCAGATTTCATAATCATAGAATGCGGCAATTGCAAACATGATTCTTCGCTACGGGTGAGAAGGTCTCATCATAGTCAACCCCTTGAACTTGTCGATAGCCCTTAGCGACAAGCCAAGCCTTATAGACGGTGACATTACCATCCACGTCAGTCTTCTTCTTAAAGATCCACTTATTCTCTATGGCTTGCCGATCATCGGGCAAGTCCGTCAAAGTCCATACTTTGTTTTCATACATGGATCCTATCTCGGATTTCATGGCTTCAAGCCATTTGTTGGAATCCGGGCCCGCCATCGCTTCTTCATAGTTCGAAGGTTCACCGTTGTCTAACAACATGATTTCCAGGACAGGGTTGTCGTACCACTCTGGTGCGGAACGTGTCCTCGTGGACCTACGAAGTTCAGTAGCAACTTGACCCGAAGTTCCATGATCATCATCATTAACTTCCTCTCTAGTCGGTGCAGGCACCACAGAAACAGGGGGGGGGGGGGGGGGGGGGGGGGGGGGGGGGGGGGGGGGGGGGGGGGGGGGGGGGGGGGGGGGGGGGGGGGTGAGGGTGAGAACATAACGATAACCACTGCGAGCCTCAACGCTCATTGGACCGCACACATCAGTATGTATGATTTCCAATAAGTTGGTTGCTCGCTCCATTGTTTCGGAGAACGGAGTCTTGGTCATTTTGCCCATCAGGCATGGTTCGCACGTGTCAAATGATTCATAATCAAGAGACTCCAAAAGTCCATCTACATGGAGTTTCTTCATGCGTTTGACACCAATGTGACCAAGGCGGCAGTGCCACAAGTATGTGAGACTATCATTATCAACCCAAAATGATAGCGGTAGATCGGTAAGAGACATCATAGATTGCACCATATCCAATAGAGTGCGATTACGACATTCGGACACACCATTACGCTGAGGTGTTCCAGGTGGCGTGGGTTGTGAAACAATTCCACATTTCCTTAAGTGTGTGCCAAACTCGTGACTCAAATATTCCCCTCCACGATCTAATCATAAGAACTTTATTTTCATGTCACGTTGATTCTCATCCTCACTCTGACCCCCCCCCCCCCCCCCCCCCCCCCCCCCCCCCCCCCCCCCCCCCCCCCCCCCCCCCCCCCCCCCCCCCCCCCCCCCCCCCCCCCCCCCCCCCCCCCCCCCCCCCCCCCCCCCCCCCCCCCCCCCCCCCCCCCCCCCCCCCCCCCCCCCCCCCCCCCCCCCCCCCCCCCCCCCCCCCCCCCCCCCCCCCCCCCCCCCCCCCCCCCCCCCCCCCCCCCCCCCCCCCCCCCCCCCCCCCCCCCCCCCCCCCCCCCCCCCCCCCCCCCCCCCCCCCCCCCCCCCCCCCCCCCCCCCCCCCCCCCCCCCCCCCCCCCCCCCCCCCCCCCCCCCCCCCCCCCCCCCCCCCCCCCCCCCCCCCCCCCCCCCCCCCCCCCCCCCCCCCCCCCCCCCCCCCCCCCCCCCCCCCCCCCCCCCCCCCCCCCCCCCCCCCCCCCCCCCCCCCCCCCCCCCCCCCCCCCCCCCCCCCCCCCCCCCCCCCCCCCCCCCCCCCCCCCCCCCCCCCCCCCCCCCCCCCCCCCCCCCCCCCCCCCCCCCCCCCCCCCCCCCCCCCCCCCCCCCCCCCCCCCCCCCCCCCCCCCCCCCCCCCCCCCCCCCCCCCCCCCCCCCCCCCCCCCCCCCCCCCCCCCCCCCCCCCCCCCCCCCCCCCCCCCCCCCCCCCCCCCCCCCCCCCCCCCCCCCCCCCCCCCCCCCCCCCCCCCCCCCCCCCCCCCCCCCCCCCCCCCCCCCCCCCCCCCCCCCCCCCCCCCCCCCCCCCCCCCCCCCCCCCCCCCCCCCCCCCCCCCCCCCCCCCCCCCCCCCCCCCCCCCCCCCCCCCCCCCCCCCCCCCCCCCCCCCCCCCCCCCCCCCCCCCCCCCCCCCCCCCCCCCCCCCCCCCCCCCCCCCCCCCCCCCCCCCCCCCCCCCCCCCCCCCCCCCCCCCCCCCCCCCCCCCCCCCCCCCCCCCCCCCCCCCCCCCCCCCCCCCCCCCCCCCCCCCCCCCCCCCCCCCCCCCCCCCCCCCCCCCCCCCCCCCCCCCCCCCCCCCCCCCCCCCCCCCCCCCCCCCCCCCCCCCCCCCCCCCCCCCCCCCCCCCCCCCCCCCCCCCCCCCCCCCCCCCCCCCCCCCCCCCCCCCCCCCCCCCCCCCCCCCCCCCCCCCCCCCCCCCCCCCCCCCCCCCCCCCCCCCCCCCCCCCCCCCCCCCCCCCCCCCCCCCCCCCCCCCCCCCCCCCCCCCCCCCCCCCCCCCCCCCCCCCCCCCCCCCCCCCCCCCCCCCCCCCCCCCCCCCCCCCCCCCCCCCCCCCCCCCCCCCCCCCCCCCCCCCCCCCCCCCCCCCCCCCCCCCCCCCCCCCCCCCCCCCCCCCCCCCCCCCCCCCCCCCCCCCCCCCCCCCCCCCCCCCCCCCCCCCCCCCCCCCCCCCCCCCCCCCCCCCCCCCCCCCCCCCCCCCCCCCCCCCCCCCCCCCCCCCCCCCCCCCCCCCCCCCCCCCCCCCCCCCCCCCCCCCCCCCCCCCCCCCCCCCCCCCCCCCCCCCCCCCCCCCCCCCCCCCCCCCCCCCCCCCCCCCCCCCCCCCCCCCCCCCCCCCCCCCCCCCCCCCCCCCCCCCCCCCCCCCCCCCCCCCCCCCCCCCCCCCCCCCCCCCCCCCCCCCCCCCCCCCCCCCCCCCCCCCCCCCCCCCCCCCCCCCCCCCCCCCCCCCCCCCCCCCCCCCCCCCCCCCCCCCCCCCCCCCCCCCCCCCCCCCCCCCCCCCCCCCCCCCCCCCCCCCCCCCCCCCCCCCCCCCCCCCCCCCCCCCCCCCCCCCCCCCCCCCCCCCCCCCCCCCCCCCCCCCCCCCCCCCCCCCCCCCCCCCCCCCCCCCCCCCCCCCCCCCCCCCCCCCCCCCCCCCCCCCCCCCCCCCCCCCCCCCCCCCCCCCCCCCCCCCCCCCCCCCCCTGTCTATGTATCCACACATGTATTACGATTTCCGGATAACACAATTATAGCATTAATAAAAGACAATTATCATGAACAAGGAAATATAATAATAATCCTTTTATTATTGCCTCTAGGGCATATTTCCAACAGATCTATCCTTGCCTTTATGCCTAGCTAGGGGCGTTAAACGATAGCGCTTGTTGGGAGGCAACCCAATTTTATTTTTGTTTCTTGCTTTTTGGTTCTGTTTAGTAATAAATAATTGATCTAGCCTCTGGTTATATGTGGTTTTATGTTTTAATTAGTGTTTGTGCCAAGTAAAACCTATAGGATCTTCTTGGATGATAGTTATTTGATCTTGCTGAAAAAGTCAGAAACTTTCTGCTCACGAAAACAATTGTTAAAAATCACCAGAACGTGATAAAATACTGATTCAAATTGAATTAGATCAATAAACAAATTACCTAGGTCTTCCTATTTTGGTAGATTTTTCTCAGTTACATAAAATTGCGTTAGATGCAGATTACGGCAGACTGTTCTGTTTTTGACAGATTCTGTTTTTCGTGTGTTGTTTGCTTATTTTGATGAATCTATGGCTAGTATTGGAGGTTATGAACCATAGAGAAGTTGGCATACAGTAGGTTTAACACCAATATAAATAAAGAATGAGTTCATTACAGTACCTTAAAGTGGTTCTCCAACTAAAGTGGGAGAGACAGACACCCGCTAGCCACCTTATGCAACTAGTGGGGGGGGGGGGGGGGGGGGGGGGGGGGGGGGGGGGGGGGGGGGGGGGGGGGGGGGGGGGGGGGGGGGGGGGGGGGGGGGGGGGGGGGGGGGGGGGGGGGGGGGGGGGGGGGGGGGGGGGGGGGGGGGGGGGGGGGGGGGGGGGGGGGGGGGGGGGGGGGGGGGGGGGGGGGGGGGGGGGGGGGGGGGGGGGGGGGGGGGGGGGGGGGGGGGGGGGGGGGGGGGGGGGGGGGGGGGGGGGGGGGGGGGGGGGGGGGGGGGGGGGGGGGGGGGGGGGGGGGGGGGGGGGGGGGGGGGGGGGGGGGGGGGGGGGGGGGGGGGGGGGGGGGGGGGGGGGGGGGGGGGGGGGGGGGGGGGGGGGGGGGGGGGGGGGGGGGGGGGGGGGGGGGGGGGGGGGGGGGGGGGGGGGGGGGGGGGGGGGGGGGGGGGGGGGGGGGGGGGGGGGGGGGGGGGGGGGGGGGGGGGGGGGGGGGGGGGGGGGGGGGGGGGGGGGGGGGGGGGGGGGGGGGGGGGGGGGGGGGGGGGGGGGGGGGGGGGGGGGGGGGGGGGGGGGGGGGGGGGGGGGGGGGGGGGGGGGGGGGGGGGGGGGGGGGGGGGGGGGGGGGGGGGGGGGGGGGGGGGGGGGGGGGGGGGGGGGGGGGGGGGGGGGGGGGGGGGGGGGGGGGGGGGGGGGGGGGGGGGGGGGGGGGGGGGGGGGGGGGGGGGGGGGGGGGGGGGGGGGGGGGGGGGGGGGGGGGGGGGGGGGGGGGGGGGGGGGGGGGGGGGGGGGGGGGGGGGGGGGGGGGGGGGGGGGGGGGGGGGGGGGGGGGGGGGGGGGGGGGGGGGGGGGGGGGGGGGGGGGGGGGGGGGGGGGGGGGGGGGGGGGGGGGGGGGGGGGGGGGGGGGGGGGGGGGGGGGGGGGGGGGGGGGGGGGGGGGGGGGGGGGGGGGGGGGGGGGGGGGGGGGGGGGGGGGGGGGGGGGGGGGGGGGGGGGGGGGGGGGGGGGGGGGGGGGGGGGGGGGGGGGGGGGGGGGGGGGGGGGGGGGGGGGGGGGGGGGGGGGGGGGGGGGGGGGGGGGGGGGGGGGGGGGGGGGGGGGGGGGGGGGGGGGGGGGGGGGGGGGGGGGGGGGGGGGGGGGGGGGGGGGGGGGGGGGGGGGGGGGGGGGGGGGGGGGGGGGGGGGGGGGGGGGGGGGGGGGGGGGGGGGGGGGGGGGGGGGGGGGGGGGGGGGGGGGGGGGGGGGGGGGGGGGGGGGGGGGGGGGGGGGGGGGGGGGGGGGGGGGGGGGGGGGGGGGGGGGGGGGGGGGGGGGGGGGGGGGGGGGGGGGGGGGGGGGGGGGGGGGGGGGGGGGGGGGGGGGGGGGGGGGGGGGGGGGGGGGGGGGGGGGGGGGGGGGGGGGGGGGGGGGGGGGGGGGGGGGGGGGGGGGGGGGGGGGGGGGGGGGGGGGGGGGGGGGGGGGGGGGGGGGGGGGGGGGGGGGGGGGGGGGGGGGGGGGGGGGGGGGGGGGGGGGGGGGGGGGGGGGGGGGGGGGGGGGGGGGGGGGGGGGGGGGGGGGGGGGGGGGGGGGGGGGGGGGGGGGGGGGGGGGGGGGGGGGGGGGGGGGGGGGGGGGGGGGGGGGGGGGGGGGGGGGGGGGGGGGGGGGGGGGGGGGGGGGGGGGGGGGGGGGGGGGGGGGGGGGGGGGGGGGGGGGGGGGGGGGGGGGGGGGGGGGGGGGGGGGGGGGGGGGGGGGGGGGGGGGGGGGGGGGGGGGGGGGGGGGGGGGGGGGGGGGGGGGGGGGGGGGGGGGGGGGGGGGGGGGGGGGGGGGGGGGGGGGGGGGGGGGGGGGGGGGGGGGGGGGGGGGGGGGGGGGGGGGGGGGGGGGGGGGGGGGGGGGGGGGGGGGGGGGGGGGGGGGGGGGGGGGGGGGGGGGGGGGGGGGGGGGGGGGGGGGGGGGGGGGGGGGGGGGGGGGGGGGGGGGGGGGGGGGGGGGGGGGGGGGGGGGGGGGGGGGGGGGGGGGGGGGGGGGGGGGGGGGGGGGGGGGGGGGGGGGGGGGGGGGGGGGGGGGGGGGGGGGGGGGGGGGGGGGGGGGGGGGGGGGGGGGGGGGGGGGGGGGGGGGGGGGGGGGGGGGGGGGGGGGGGGGGGGGGGGGGGGGGGGGGGGGGGGGGGGGGGGGGGGGGGGGGGGGGGGGGGGGGGGGGGGGGGGGGGGGGGGGGGGGGGGGGGGGGGGGGGGGGGGGGGGGGGGGGGGGGGGGGGGGGGGGGGGGGGGGGGGGGGGGGGGGGGGGGGGGGGGGGGGGGGGGGGGGGGGGGGGGGGGGGGGGGGGGGGGGGGGGGGGGGGGGGGGGGGGGGGGGGGGGGGGGGGGGGGGGGGGGGGGGGGGGGGGGGGGGGGGGGGGGGGGGGGGGGGGGGGGGGGGGGGGGGGGGGGGGGGGGGGGGGGGGGGGGGGGGGGGGGGGGGGGGGGGGGGGGGGGGGGGGGGGGGGGGGGGGGGGGGGGGGGGGGGGGGGGGGGGGGGGGGGGGGGGGGGGGGGGGGGGGGGGGGGGGGGGGGGGGGGGGGGGGGGGGGGGGGGGGGGGGGGGGGGGGGGGGGGGGGGGGGGGGGGGGGGGGGGGGGGGGGGGGGGGGGGGGGGGGGGGGGGGGGGGGGGGGGGGGGGGGGGGGGGGGGGGGGGGGGGGGGGGGGGGGGGGGGGGGGGGGGGGGGGGGGGGGGGGGGGGGGGGGGGGGGGGGGGGGGGGGGGGGGGGGGGGGGGGGGGGGGGGGGGGGGGGGGGGGGGGGGGGGGGGGGGGGGGGGGGGGGGGGGGGGGGGGGGGGGGGGGGGGGGGGGGGGGGGGGGGGGGGGGGGGGGGGGGGGGGGGGGGGGGGGGGGGGGGGGGGGGGGGGGGGGGGGGGGGGGGGGGGGGGGGGGGGGGGGGGGGGGGGGGGGGGGGGGGGGGGGGGGGGGGGGGGGGGGGGGGGGGGGGGGGGGGGGGGGGGGGGGGGGGGGGGGGGGGGGGGGGGGGGGGGGGGGGGGGGGGGGGGGGGGGGGGGGGGGGGGGGGGGGGGGGGGGGGGGGGGGGGGGGGGGGGGGGGGGGGGGGGGGGGGGGGGGGGGGGGGGGGGGGGGGGGGGGGGGGGGGGGGGGGGGGGGGGGGGGGGGGGGGGGGGGGGGGGGGGGGGGGGGGGGGGGGGGGGGGGGGGGGGGGGGGGGGGGGGGGGGGGGGGGGGGGGGGGGGGGGGGGGGGGGGGGGGGGGGGGGGGGGGGGGGGGGGGGGGGGGGGGGGGGGGGGGGGGGGGGGGGGGGGGGGGGGGGGGGGGGGGGGGGGGGGGGGGGGGGGGGGGGGGGGGGGGGGGGGGGGGGGGGGGGGGGGGGGGGGGGGGGGGGGGGGGGGGGGGGGGGGGGGGGGGGGGGGGGGGGGGGGGGGGGGGGGGGGGGGGGGGGGGGGGGGGGGGGGGGGGGGGGGGGGGGGGGGGGGGGGGGGGGGGGGGGGGGGGGGGGGGGGGGGGGGGGGGGGGGGGGGGGGGGGGGGGGGGGGGGGGGGGGGGGGGGGGGGGGGGGGGGGGGGGGGGGGGGGGGGGGGGGGGGGGGGGGGGGGGGGGGGGGGGGGGGGGGGGGGGGGGGGGGGGGGGGGGGGGGGGGGGGGGGGGGGGGGGGGGGGGGGGGGGGGGGGGGGGGGGGGGGGGGGGGGGGGGGGGGGGGGGGGGGGGGGGGGGGGGGGGGGGGGGGGGGGGGGGGGGGGGGGGGGGGGGGGGGGGGGGGGGGGGGGGGGGGGGGGGGGGGGGGGGGGGGGGGGGGGGGGGGGGGGGGGGGGGGGGGGGGGGGGGGGGGGGGGGGGGGGGGGGGGGGGGGGGGGGGGGGGGGGGGGGGGGGGGGGGGGGGGGGGGGGGGGGGGGGGGGGGGGGGGGGGGGGGGGGGGGGGGGGGGGGGGGGGGGGGGGGGGGGGGGGGGGGGGGGGGGGGGGGGGGGGGGGGGGGGGGGGGGGGGGGGGGGGGGGGGGGGGGGGGGGGGGGGGGGGGGGGGGGGGGGGGGGGGGGGGGGGGGGGGGGGGGGGGGGGGGGGGGGGGGGGGGGGGGGGGGGGGGGGGGGGGGGGGGGGGGGGGGGGGGGGGGGGGGGGGGGGGGGGGGGGGGGGGGGGGGGGGGGGGGGGGGGGGGGGGGGGGGGGGGGGGGGGGGGGGGGGGGGGGGGGGGGGGGGGGGGGGGGGGGGGGGGGGGGGGGGGGGGGGGGGGGGGGGGGGGGGGGGGGGGGGGGGGGGGGGGGGGGGGGGGGGGGGGGGGGGGGGGGGGGGGGGGGGGGGGGGGGGGGGGGGGGGGGGGGGGGGGGGGGGGGGGGGGGGGGGGGGGGGGGGGGGGGGGGGGGGGGGGGGGGGGGGGGGGGGGGGGGGGGGGGGGGGGGGGGGGGGGGGGGGGGGGGGGGGGGGGGGGGGGGGGGGGGGGGGGGGGGGGGGGGGGGGGGGGGGGGGGGGGGGGGGGGGGGGGGGGGGGGGGGGGGGGGGGGGGGGGGGGGGGGGGGGGGGGGGGGGGGGGGGGGGGGGGGGGGGGGGGGGGGGGGGGGGGGGGGGGGGGGGGGGGGGGGGGGGGGGGGGGGGGGGGGGGGGGGGGGGGGGGGGGGGGGGGGGGGGGGGGGGGGGGGGGGGGGGGGGGGGGGGGGGGGGGGGGGGGGGGGGGGGGGGGGGGGGGGGGGGGGGGGGGGGGGGGGGGGGGGGGGGGGGGGGGGGGGGGGGGGGGGGGGGGGGGGGGGGGGGGGGGGGGGGGGGGGGGGGGGGGGGGGGGGGGGGGGGGGGGGGGGGGGGGGGGGGGGGGGGGGGGGGGGGGGGGGGGGGGGGGGGGGGGGGGGGGGGGGGGGGGGGGGGGGGGGGGGGGGGGGGGGGGGGGGGGGGGGGGGGGGGGGGGGGGGGGGGGGGGGGGGGGGGGGGGGGGGGGGGGGGGGGGGGGGGGGGGGGGGGGGGGGGGGGGGGGGGGGGGGGGGGGGGGGGGGGGGGGGGGGGGGGGGGGGGGGGGGGGGGGGGGGGGGGGGGGGGGGGGGGGGGGGGGGGGGGGGGGGGGGGGGGGGGGGGGGGGGGGGGGGGGGGGGGGGGGGGGGGGGGGGGGGGGGGGGGGGGGGGGGGGGGGGGGGGGGGGGGGGGGGGGGGGGGGGGGGGGGGGGGGGGGGGGGGGGGGGGGGGGGGGGGGGGGGGGGGGGGGGGGGGGGGGGGGGGGGGGGGGGGGGGGGGGGGGGGGGGGGGGGGGGGGGGGGGGGGGGGGGGGGGGGGGGGGGGGGGGGGGGGGGGGGGGGGGGGGGGGGGGGGGGGGGGGGGGGGGGGGGGGGGGGGGGGGGGGGGGGGGGGGGGGGGGGGGGGGGGGGGGGGGGGGGGGGGGGGGGGGGGGGGGGGGGGGGGGGGGGGGGGGGGGGGGGGGGGGGGGGGGGGGGGGGGGGGGGGGGGGGGGGGGGGGGGGGGGGGGGGGGGGGGGGGGGGGGGGGGGGGGGGGGGGGGGGGGGGGGGGGGGGGGGGGGGGGGGGGGGGGGGGGGGGGGGGGGGGGGGGGGGGGGGGGGGGGGGGGGGGGGGGGGGGGGGGGGGGGGGGGGGGGGGGGGGGGGGGGGGGGGGGGGGGGGGGGGGGGGGGGGGGGGGGGGGGGGGGGGGGGGGGGGGGGGGGGGGGGGGGGGGGGGGGGGGGGGGGGGGGGGGGGGGGGGGGGGGGGGGGGGGGGGGGGGGGGGGGGGGGGGGGGGGGGGGAGAGAGAGAGCAGCGGGGAAGGAGGAGAAGGAGGGCACGGCCTGGTTGTGCGAGATGGAAGCGCACGGGAGGAGGTGAGATGCGGCCAGCGGGCGGAGGAGACTACGCCGAGCGCTGGTCAGGGAGCTTCTGCTCCGGCGAAGATCCGGTAGGGCTCGGCCCGGGCGTGCTGGTGGCCTCGATCCGAACAGATCGAGAGGAGGGGATCAGGGGTTAGATGCTGATAGGTGGGGATGGATCCCGAGGGGAAAATGGTTGGCGGCGGCTCGATGGGACAAATCACTAGAATGTAGGGTTAGGCAGTTTATATAGCAGCAGGTGGATCAGGTTAGGGGTGATCTAGTCCCTCCAATTGAAATCAGACGGTTCGGAAAGAATAGGCTAGGGAGTCCAAATAATAAAATGGTGATATTTTGTAGATGTTTGGGGATGATCCGGATCCAACGGTGACAACTGTCCGGGTCGGGTCCGGGGAAGTTTCGGACACGCACGCGAGGGGTCGGTTGAAACTTGTGGGCTGTGCAGAAGGGCTCGAGCTGAGAGAAGAGAAGAGAGAGAGGCCCGGTGACTGTTTCCGGAGACCGAAAACGTCCGACGTTAGACCGGCTATACTGCCTCTATAGTTATCCGTTAGGGCATCAAACGGACTCCGAATGCGATGAAACTTGGCAGGCGGCCTACTAACAACAAAACGACACCGCACGCCAACTCTCATCCCATTCCGAGAACATTTTCCGGCCACTTATAAAATACTATCTCGGACATGTCGCGGGCGCGTGCAAGTGTGTCTGGGCTCAGAACGGGCAACGGAGAGAACGAGGAGACCGGGACGGATGCAAGTTTTGAAAACATGATGATGCAATGTACATGATGACATGACAAGATGCAACACGCAAGTGAAGGACATGGCAACAACAGTGAATAACTGGAAGACACCTGGCACATCGGTCTCGGGGCGTCACAAACTCCCAGGCCCATCGACAAATGCACAGCTCAAACGCGCAGAGATAAATAATGATGGCGTTCAAGAGAGTCCATCACGGATAGCTAAGCTGCCTGGTACCTCACTGCTTGTCATATAGTAGGATAAAATAATCGTATTTCCCATTACTACGAGTGCTCAGTGGACAATATATATAACACGTAGAGTAAAAAAGAGATGCAACAAGTGTACAACCTCTTTGGCGAAGCCATGTCGATCTCAGCGTGATTGGGTTGGCCGGTGAGGATGCTCCGGCTGACTTGGCTGTCGGAGGAGGGGAAGAAGATCTTAGGCGTCTGGAGATGGAGCCCGAGGTACTACTCCGCTGTGATGGAGGGTTTCGTTGTTGGAGCAGCTCCGGTGAGTTGTACGACACCGAGGCTGAAGCAGGACAAGAGGGGGGGGGGGGGGGGGGGGGGGGGGGGGGGGGGGGGGGGGGGGGGGGGGGGGGGGGGGGGGGGGGGGGGGGGGGGGGGGGGGGGGGGGGGGGGGGGGGGGGGGGGGGGGGGGGGGGGGGGGGGGGGGGGGGGGGGGGGGGGGGGGGGGGGGGGGGGGGGGGGGGGGGGGGGGGGGGGGGGGGGGGGGGGGGGGGGGGGGGGGGGGGGGGGGGGGGGGGGGGGGGGGGGGGGGGGGGGGGGGGGGGGGGGGGGGGGGGGGGGGGGGGGGGGGGGGGGGGGGGGGGGGGGGGGGGGGGGGGGGGGGGGGGGGGGGGGGGGGGGGGGGGGGGGGGGGGGGGGGGGGGGGGGGGGGGGGGGGGGGGGGGGGGGGGGGGGGGGGGGGGGGGGGGGGGGGGGGGGGGGGGGGGGGGGGGGGGGGGGGGGGGGGGGGGGGGGGGGGGGGGGGGGGGGGGGGGGGGGGGGGGGGGGGGGGGGGGGGGGGGGGGGGGGGGGGGGGGGGGGGGGGGGGGGGGGGGGGGGGGGGGGGGGGGGGGGGGGGGGGGGGGGGGGGGGGGGGGGGGGGGGGGGGGGGGGGGGGGGGGGGGGGGGGGGGGGGGGGGGGGGGGGGGGGGGGGGGGGGGGGGGGGGGGGGGGGGGGGGGGGGGGGGGGGGGGGGGGGGGGGGGGGGGGGGGGGGGGGGGGGGGGGGGGGGGGGGGGGGGGGGGGGGGGGGGGGGGGGGGGGGGGGGGGGGGGGGGGGGGGGGGGGGGGGGGGGGGGGGGGGGGGGGGGGGGGGGGGGGGGGGGGGGGGGGGGGGGGGGGGGGGGGGGGGGGGGGGGGGGGGGGGGGGGGGGGGGGGGGGGGGGGGGGGGGGGGGGGGGGGGGGGGGGGGGGGGGGGGGGGGGGGGGGGGGGGGGGGGGGGGGGGGGGGGGGGGGGGGGGGGGGGGGGGGGGGGGGGGGGGGGGGGGGGGGGGGGGGGGGGGGGGGGGGGGGGGGGGGGGGGGGGGGGGGGGGGGGGGGGGGGGGGGGGGGGGGGGGGGGGGGGGGGGGGGGGGGGGGGGGGGGGGGGGGGGGGGGGGGGGGGGGGGGGGGGGGGGGGGGGGGGGGGGGGGGGGGGGGGGGGGGGGGGGGGGGGGGGGGGGGGGGGGGGGGGGGGGGGGGGGGGGGGGGGGGGGGGGGGGGGGGGGGGGGGGGGGGGGGGGGGGGGGGGGGGGGGGGGGGGGGGGGGGGGGGGGGGGGGGGGGGGGGGGGGGGGGGGGGGGGGGGGGGGGGGGGGGGGGGGGGGGGGGGGGGGGGGGGGGGGGGGGGGGGGGGGGGGGGGGGGGGGGGGGGGGGGGGGGGGGGGGGGGGGGGGGGGGGGGGGGGGGGGGGGGGGGGGGGGGGGGGGGGGGGGGGGGGGGGGGGGGGGGGGGGGGGGGGGGGGGGGGGGGGGGGGGGGGGGGGGGGGGGGGGGGGGGGGGGGGGGGGGGGGGGGGGGGGGGGGGGGGGGGGGGGGGGGGGGGGGGGGGGGGGGGGGGGGGGGGGGGGGGGGGGGGGGGGGGGGGGGGGCAATAAAGAAAATTACATTGAAGAATATGCTAGGTAGCATTCCACATCAAAAATTCTGTTTTTATCAGTTACCTACTCGGGGACGAGCAGGAATTAAGCTTGGGGATGCTTGATACGTCTCCAACGTATCTAAATTTTTTTATTGTTCCATGCTATTATATTATCTGTTTTGGATGTTTAATGGGCTTTATTATACACTTTTATATTATTTTTGGGACTAACCTACTAACCCAAGGCCCAGTGCACAGTGTTTCGTAGAAAAGGAATATCAAACAGAATCCAAACGGAATGAAACCTTCGGGAGCGTGATTTTTGTAACAAACGTGATCCATAGGACTTGGAGTGGACGTCAAGAAACGAACGAGGAGGCCACGAAGCAGGGAGGCGTGCCTGCCCCCTGGGCGCGCCCCCACCCTCGTGGGCCCCTCGTAGCTCCACCGACCTACTTCTTCATCCAATATATATCCACGTACCCCAAAAACATCCAGGAGCACCATGAAACCTTATTTCCACCGCCGCAACCTTCTGTACCCGTGAGATCCCATCTTGGGGCCTTTTCCGGCCCTCCGCCGGAGGGGGAATCGATCACGGAGGGCTTCTACATCAACACCATAGCCTCTCCGATGATGTATGAGTAGTTTACCTCAGACCTTCGGGTCCATAGTTATTAGCTAGATGGCTTATTCTCTCTCTTTGGATCTCAATACAAAGTTCTCCTCGATCTTCTTGGAGATCTATTCGATGTAACTCTTTTTGTGGTGTGTTTGTCGAGATCCGATGAATTGTGGGTTTATGATCAAGATTATCTATGAACAATATTTGAATCTCCTCTGAATTCTTTTATGTATGATTGGTTATCTTTGCAAGTCTCTTCAAATTATTAGTATGGTTTGGCCAACTAGATTGATCTTTCTTGCAATGGGAGAAGTGCTTAGCTTTGGGTTCAATCATGCGGTGCTCGATCCCTGTGACAGAAGGGGAAATGACACGTATTGTATTGTTGCCATCGAGGATAAAAAGATGGGGTTTATATCATATTGCTTGAGTTTATCCCTCTACATCATGTCATCTTGCCTAATGCGTTACTCTGTTCTTATGAACTTAATACTCTAGATGCATGCTGGATAGCGGTCGATGTGTGGAGTAATAGTAGTAGATGCAGGCAGGAGTCGGTCTACTTCTCGCGGACGTGATGCCTATATACATGATCATGCCTAGATATTCTCATAACTATGCACTATTCTATCAATTGCTCGACAGTAATTTGTTCACCCACCGTAATGCTTATGCTATCTTGAGAGAAGCCACTAGTGAAACCTATGGCCCCCGGGTCTATTTTCCATCATATTAATCTTCCGTCAACTTGCTATTTCTTTCGCCGTTTATTTTGCAATCTTTACTTTCAATCTTTATCACAAAAATACCAAAAAATATATCTTATCATCTCTACCAGATCTCACTTTTGCAAGTGGCCGTGAAGGGATTGACAACCCCTTTATCGCGTTGGTTGCAAGGTTCTTATTTGTTTTTATAGGTACGAGGGACTTGCGTGTGGCCTCCTACTGGATTGATACCTTGGTTCTCAAAAACTGAGGGAAATACTTACGCTACTTTGCTGCATCACCCTTTCCTCTTCAAGGGAAAACCAACGCATGCTCAAGAGGTAGCAAGAAGGATTTCTTAAATTTTGATAACACTGATATTATATTCAAAAGGAGCCGAGGTTTGATGGACAACAAAATCATGCCATTACAGAGGAGCAGAAGGAGCAGAAGGAAATGACAAGCGGTTTTCAGTAAGGTATTCTCTGCAAGCACTGAAATTATCGGTAACAGATAGTTTTGTGATAAGGTAATTTGTAACGGGTAACAAGTAATGAAAGTAAATAAGGTGCAGCAAGATGGCCCAATCCTTTTGGTAGCAAAGGACAAGCCTGGACAAACTCTTATATGAAGGAAAACGCTCCCGAGGACACATGGAAATTATCGTCAAGCTAGTTTTCATCACGCTCATATGATTCACGTTCGTTACTTTGATAATTTGGTATGTGGGTGGACCGGTGCTTGGGTACTGCCCTTTCTTGGACAAGTATCCCACTTATGATTAACCCCTATTGCAACCCCCCCCCCCCCCCCCCCCCCCCCCCCCCCCCCCCCCCCCCCCCCCCCCCCCCCCCCCCCCCCCCCCCCCCCCCCCCCCCCCCCCCCCCCCCCCCCCCCCCCCCCCCCCCCCCCCCCCCCCCCCCCCCCCCCCCCCCCCCCCCCCCCCCCCCCCCCCCCCCCCCCCCCCCCCCCCCCCCCCCCCCCCCCCCCCCCCCCCCCCCCCCCCCCCCCCCCCCCCCCCCCCCCCCCCCCCCCCCCCCCCCCCCCCCCCCCCCCCCCCCCCCCCCCCCCCCCCCCCCCCCCCCCCCCCCCCCCCCCCCCCCCCCCCCCCCCCCCCCCCCCCCCCCCCCCCCCCCCCCCCCCCCCCCCCCCCCCCCCCCCCCCCCCCCCCCCCCCCCCCCCCCCCCCCCCCCCCCCCCCCCCCCCCCCCCCCCCCCCCCCCCCCCCCCCCCCCCCCCCCCCCCCCCCCCCCCCCCCCCCCCCCCCCCCCCCCCCCCCCCCCCCCCCCCCCCCCCCCCCCCCCCCCCCCCCCCCCCCCCCCCCCCCCCCCCCCCCCCCCCCCCCCCCCCCCCCCCCCCCCCCCCCCCCCCCCCCCCCCCCCCCCCCCCCCCCCCCCCCCCCCCCCCCCCCCCCCCCCCCCCCCCCCCCCCCCCCCCCCCCCCCCCCCCCCCCCCCCCCCCCCCCCCCCCCCCCCCCCCCCCCCCCCCCCCCCCCCCCCCCCCCCCCCCCCCCCCCCCCCCCCCCCCCCCCCCCCCCCCCCCCCCCCCCCCCCCCCCCCCCCCCCCCCCCCCCCCCCCCCCCCCCCCCCCCCCCCCCCCCCCCCCCCCCCCCCCCCCCCCCCCCCCCCCCCCCCCCCCCCCCCCCCCCCCCCCCCCCCCCCCCCCCCCCCCCCCCCCCCCCCCCCCCCCCCCCCCCCCCCCCCCCCCCCCCCCCCCCCCCCCCCCCCCCCCCCCCCCCCCCCCCCCCCCCCCCCCCCCCCCCCCCCCCCCCCCCCCCCCCCCCCCCCCCCCCCCCCCCCCCCCCCCCCCCCCCCCCCCCCCCCCCCCCCCCCCCCCCCCCCCCCCCCCCCCCCCCCCCCCCCCCCCCCCCCCCCCCCCCCCCCCCCCCCCCCCCCCCCCCCCCCCCCCCCCCCCCCCCCCCCCCCCCCCCCCCCCCCCCCCCCCCCCCCCCCCCCCCCCCCCCCCCCCCCCCCCCCCCCCCCCCCCCCCCCCCCCCCCCCCCCCCCCCCCCCCCCCCCCCCCCCCCCCCCCCCCCCCCCCCCCCCCCCCCCCCCCCCCCCCCCCCCCCCCCCCCCCCCCCCCCCCCCCCCCCCCCCCCCCCCCCCCCCCCCCCCCCCCCCCCCCCCCCCCCCCCCCCCCCCCCCCCCCCCCCCCCCCCCCCCCCCCCCCCCCCCCCCCCCCCCCCCCCCCCCCCCCCCCCCCCCCCCCCCCCCCCCCCCCCCCCCCCCCCCCCCCCCCCCCCCCCCCCCCCCCCCCCCCCCCCCCCCCCCCCCCCCCCCCCCCCCCCCCCCCCCCCCCCCCCCCCCCCCCCCCCCCCCCCCCCCCCCCCCCCCCCCCCCCCCCCCCCCCCCCCCCCCCCCCCCCCCCCCCCCCCCCCCCCCCCCCCCCCCCCCCCCCCCCCCCCCCCCCCCCCCCCCCCCCCCCCCCCCCCCCCCCCCCCCCCCCCCCCCCCCCCCCCCCCCCCCCCCCCCCCCCCCCCCCCCCCCCCCCCCCCCCCCCCCCCCCCCCCCCCCCCCCCCCCCCCCCCCCCCCCCCCCCCCCCCCCCCCCCCCCCCCCCCCCCCCCCCCCCCCCCCCCCCCCCCCCCCCCCCCCCCCCCCCCCCCCCCCCCCCCCCCCCCCCCCCCCCCCCCCCCCCCCTCTTTATATGTGAAGTCATTACTCTCCATAAGATCAATATGATCTCTTTATTTATTTTTATCTTTTTTCTTTCCCTTTTATTCCCTCACGATCATAGCAAGATAATCAAACCCTTAACTCAACACTAATCTTTATTATATATATATAGCTCACGGACTCGATTACATGGAAGGATCATAAGGCAAAACTCAAAACTAAATCATACTAAAACTTTATTCTACTAGATCAAGATATTACCAAAAGGATCGAACTAAGAAAAACGGTAAAGATAGGAGTGTGATGGTGATACAATACCGGAGCACCTCCCCCAAGCTTGGCAGTTGCCAAGGGGAGTGCCCATACCCATGTATTTATTGCTCTTTCTTCGGAGGTGGTGATGTGATATTCTTGGCGATGATGCCCCTCAGGATACGATTCTCTTCCTCGAGCTTATTGACTTGTTGCTTGAGGTCCATTATTTCCTTACGGAGCTTACCCGTGACGGCTAGAGCTCCTTTCACTCATGGATGCTGTGGGAGAACAAGTAACACTCTTTTTCATATTTTCATAAGAGAGAAATTTAACATTGGAGGGGATGACCGAGTTTGGAATAGCTGAGCTCCGTAGTTCCCCCATCGTGAATCCGGCTCAGAAACGGCAAGTAACTTCTTGATCCCCCTCCATGGCATCTATCCTTTTCAAGTCGGCCTCCATCTCTTCCTCTGTTGATGGCCCAAAGTGGTCACCATCACTGTTTGCTCTTGGCCCCGGCGTCGGATTAGACACCCGGCTCTCCCCGACTGACTCTTGAGAAGACATCTTGCTCTAATCTGCTGCAGAAAATAGCTCGAAACAAAAACAGAGGATATTTGCGTGGTACGGTGGTCAAAACCTTCAGGAGATTATATAATGAATTTTTACCGACCAGAAGAAGTATCGTGCAAGAAAACGGAGTCCGGAGAGCACACGAGGTGCCCACGAGGCAGGGGGCGCGCCCAGGGGGGTAGGGCGCGCCCTCCACCCTCGTGGACGCCTCGTGTCCTTCCCGGACTACTTCTTATTTTCCTATTTTTTTAAATATTCCAAAACGGAGAAAAATTGACATTAGAACTGTTTTGGAGTCGGTTTACTGACCGTACCACATACCTATTCCTTTTCGGAGTCTGAAACGTTCTGGAAAGTGTCCCTTATGTATTCCTCCAGGGTTACAGTTTCAATAACATTAGTTTCAACATTTATAGGATAACCTGAGATATAATGTTTGATTCTTTGACCGTTCACCACCTTCGGATTTGTTCCTTCGAAGTTGTTGATTTTTATGGCACCGGAACGATAGACCTCCTCGATAACGTAAGGACCTTCCCATTTAGAGAGAAGTTTTCCTGCAAAAAATCTTAAATGAGAGTTGAATAGCAACACATGATCACCTACATTAAACTCACGCTTTTGTATCCTTTTGTCATGCCATCTTTTAACTTTTTCTTTAAACAGCTTGGCATTCTCATAGGCCTGGGTTCTCCATTCATCAAGTGAGCTAATGTCAAATAGTCTCTTCTCACCGGCAAGTTTGAAATCATAATTGAGCTCTTTAATGGCCCAATATGCCATATGTTCTAGTTCGAGAGGTAAGTGACATGCTTTTCCATAAACCATTTTATACGGAGACATACCCATAGGATTTTTATATGCAGTTCTATAGGCCCATAATGCATCATCAAGTTTCTTGGACCAATTCTTTCTAGATCTATTAATAGTCTTTTGCAAAATTAATTTGAGCTCTCTATTACTCAATTCTACTTGACCACTAGACTGTGGGTGATATGGGGATGCAATTCTATGATTAACATCATACTTAGCAAGCATTTTACGAAAAGCACCATGAATAAAATGTGAACCACCCTCAGTCATTAAGTATCTAGGGACTCCAAAGCTCGGAAAAATAACATCTTTAAGCATCTTAATGGAGTTGTTATGATCAGCACTACTAGTTGGAATAGCTTCTACCCACTTAGTAACGTAATCAACAGCAACTAAAATATGTGTATACCCATTAGAGGAAGGAAACGGTCCCATATAATTAAAGCCCCAAACATCAAATGGTTCAATAACAAGTGAATAGTTCATAGGCATTTCTTGATGTATACTAATATTACCAATTCTTTGACATTCATCACAAGACAAGACAAACTTACGGGCATCTTTGAAGAGAGTAGGCCAATAAAAACCGGATTGCAATACCTTATGTGTAGTTCTATCTCCAGCGTGGTGTCCTCCATAAGCCTCAGAGTGACACTTGCGTAGGATATGTTCCTGTTCATGCTCAGGTATACAACGTCTAATAACACCATCTACTCCTTCTTTATAAAGGTGTGGGTCATCCCAGAAGTAATGTCTTAAATCATAGCAAAACTTTTTCTTTTGCTGGTATGTGAAACTAGGTGGTATAAATTTAGCAACAATGTAATTAGCATAATCAGCATACCATGGAGCAGCACGGGAAGCATTTATGACACCCAATTGTTCATCAGGAAAGCTATCATCAATAGGTAGTGGGTCATCAAGAACATTCTCTAACCTAGACAAGTTGTCTGCGACGGGGTTCTCAGCTCCCTTTCTATCAATAATATGCAAATCAAATTCTTGTAGCAAGAGAACCCATCTGATAAGTCTAGGTTTAGCATCTTTCTTTTCCATAAGGTATTTAATAGCAGCATGATTAGTGTGAACAGTTACTTTAGAATCAACAATATAAGGTCTGAACTTATCACAAGCAAATACAACTGCTAAAAAATTCTTTTTCAGTAGTAGCATAATTTCTCTGGGCGTTGTCTAGAGTTTTACTAGCATACTGGATAACATTTAATTTCTTATCAACTCTTTGTCCTAGAACAGCACCTACAGCATAATCGCTAGCATCACACATAATTTCAAAGGGTAAATTCCAATCAGGTGGCTGAACAATAGGTGCAGAAATCAATGCTTTCTATTTCAAATGCTTCTACACAATCATCATCAAAGACAAAAGGCATATCTTTTTGTAAGAGATTAGTCAGCGGCCTGGAGATTTTAGAGAAGTCCTTAATGAACCTCCTATAAAAACCGGCATGACCAAGGAAACTTCTTATACCTTTAATGTCCTTGGGACACGGCATCTTCAAGTTTAGCTTTGTCAACTTCAATACCTCTTTTAGAAATTTTATGCCCCAAGACAATACCTTCATTAACCATAAAGTGGCACTTCTCCCAATTCAAGACAAGGTTAGTTTCTTCACATCTCTGCAAAACTCGATCAAGGTTGCTCAAGAAATCATCAAAAGAAGTTCCATATACGGAGAAATCATCCATGAAAACCTCAACAATCTTTTCACAAAAATCAGAGAATATAGCCATCATGCATCTTTGAAAGGTAGCAGGTGTGATAACCCACAAGTATAGGGGATCGCAACAGTTTTCGAGGGTAGAGTATTCAACCCAAATTTATTGATTCGACACAAGGGGAGCCAAAGAATATTCTCAAGTATTAGCAGTTGAGTTGTCAATTCAACCACACCTGGAAAACTTAATATCTGCAGCAAAGTATTTAGTAGCAAAGTAGTATGGAAGTAACGGTAACGGTGGCAAAAGTAACAGTAGCAGTTTTGTAGTAATTGTAACAGTGGCAACGGTAAAGTAACTAAGCAAAGAGCAATATGTGAAAAGCTCTAAGGCATTGGATCGGTGATGGAGAATTATGTCGGATGCGATTATTCATGCAACAGTTATAACATAGGGTGACATAGAACTAGCTCCAATTCATCAATGTAATGTAGGCATGTATTCCGAATATAGTCATACGTGCTTATGGAAAAGAACTTGCATGACATCTTTTGTCCTACCCTCCCATGGCAGCGGGGTCCTATTGGAAACTAAGGGATATTAAGGCCTCCTTTTACTAGAGTACCAGACCAAAGCATTAACACTTAGTGAATACACGAACTCCTCAAACTACGGTCATCACCGGGAGTGGTCCTGATTATTGTCACTTCGGGGTTGCCGGATCATAACACATAGTAGGTGACTATTGACTTGCAAGATAGGATCAAGAACTCACATATATTCATGAAAACATAATAGGTTCAGATCTGAAATCATGGCACTCGGGCCCTAGTGACAAGCATTAAGTATAACAAAGTCATAGCAACATCAATCTCAGAACATAATGGATACTAGGGATCAAACCCTAACAAAACTAACTTGATTACATGATAAATATCATCCAACCCATCACCGTCCAGCAAGCCTACGATGGAATTACTCACGCACGGTGGTGAGCATCATGAAATTGGTGATGGAGGAAGGTTGATGATGACGACGGCGACGGATTCCCCTCTCCGGAGCCCCGAACGGACTCCAGATCAGCCCTCCCGAGAGAGATTAGGGCTTGGCGGCGGCTCCGTATCATAAAATGCGATGAATCCTTCTCTCTGATTTTTTTCTCCCCGAACGTGAATACATAGAGTTGGAGTTGAGGTCGGTGGAGCACCAGGGGGCCCACGAGGCAGGGGGGCGTGCCCAGGGGGGTAGGCGCGCCCCCCACCCTCGTGGACAGGGTGTGGCCCCCCTGGCCTTGAATCTTTCTCTAGTATTTTTTATATATTCCAAAAATATTCTCCGTGAAGTTTCAGGTCATTCGGAGAACTTTTATGTGAGGTACGCCCCAGAGCGCAGCGGGACCACCAACGCCAAGCTGACCCTGTTCTTCGAGGGTGTCCTCGGGGCCCTGGAGCAGCTCCACTCCAACCAGGAGGCCTCTCTGGCCGATGAGTCCCGGAGGCTCTACCGGGGTGCCATGACCAAGGTCCTCGCCAAGGTGGCGCACTGGAATCCTGACCTCGACTTCGAAGCTGCGCTGGAGAGCCTGCCGGAGGATGCGGACATCGCGGCGCTCAAGGAGCATATCAGGCCCATCATCAGACGCATCGACGGAATCCAGAGGGTGGAGGGCCAGCGCCGGGATTAGGCACCCCGTTTCTTTTCGTTGCTGCAAGTTCACAACCAAGACGATTTTTATCTTTAGTTAGAACTGCTGCAACAAGCGATGTAATATGACCCTGCAGTACTTTTGATACAATGCATGTTATTTTCCTGTTCGATTTTCCTTTGTATGTCCACCCTACGTTAATCGGGTAGGCTCGCCGGCGCGTAAACCCAGGGCGGCGTCTTGAGGACGGATCCCCATTGGCCTACCGGGTGTGCTTGCTGCCGGGCAGACCACCTTACCGCCCTTAGCGCGGCCGCCCGAACTGTCGAGCTTGACTCAACTCAGAATCGAGAGCATTGCCAATTGTGAAAGGCTACCCTGCCACTCTCGACGCGGCCGCTTGAGCTGTTGAGCGGACTCGAAACAGAACAAGGGCGTCCCCCCCCCCCCCCCCCCCCCTTGCGTGCAGGTTTTCCATACAAAGAACGGGATCTCCGAGGGGAATAACCTCATATATAAAAAGGAAATTGCTTAAAGTTTCTCATGACTTAGCTTTCTTGTCGCAGGACTGGCGCCCTTCACGTATGCGGGCGGCGCCATCCTCTCGGCCGTCTTCTTCTCCGGAAGCCATGGCGATGACGAACTGCTAGACCAACTGCTAGACCAGAATCCCACAATTGCGCCCCCTACCTTGCGCGCCAAAGATGTCGGTGGGAAACGACACCTATGGGATCACAAGAATCCCTACTACGGTTGCCGGGGCGCGGGGTTGTGAGAAGAGCAGGATTAACAGTCAGCACAAGGATCGTTTACCCAGGTTCGGGCCGCGAGGATGCGTAAAACCCTAGTCCTGCTTTGGTGGATGTATTGAGTGTTCTTGAGCTCTCGAACTAGCTATGGTGGCTGCGTAGTTCAAAAGAGCCGAATCCCTCTCCAGTATGCCAAGGGCCTCCTTTTATAGTCGGAAGGGGCTGCCATAGTGGCACACAGGAGGTGGAAAGGCCTATAGTGCTGCGAGCTTATCGCTCGTGTTACAGGACAAGACGCATTTAATGCGTAGCTTAGGTGTCCCTTAGCTTTATCGGGGATGGGAGCGAGGCCCGTCCCGTCCGTCACCGCTCCTCTTCGCTTCGACACGTGCCCTGGCCAGCGATGCATGCGGTGCCATGTAGGCAGGCAGGCAGCTGAGGTGGCGCGGTGGTAGGGTCTTCACGAAGATCTGCATGCCACCACGTAGGTGCTTGCTGAGTTGGCGTAGAGGCCGCCCGTCGCCACGCAGGTGCCTGCCCGGCTGGTTGAGCTAGCAGCTGCTTGGGAATGGCGGTGGAGTCTTGGTCGATGCGGGCCTAACTGTGGCCCCGCTGACGCCCTCGGCAAGGACCTTGCCGGGGCCCCGGCAAGGGTCTTGCCGTGGCGCTGTAGTCGTCCCCGGCAAGGATCTTGCCGGGGGCCTCGTGGCTTTCCTCGGCAAGGATCCCGCCGAGGGTCGCCGTCTTCTGGTCCTCATCTGATCTCATATATCTATGGTCTTAACAAAGATCTGCATGCCACCACAAAGGTGCCTCCCGAGCCCTGGTCCAATTGTAGTTGGTTGGGTTGGAACCCGTGGGCTCAAGGGCGGCTCGCTCTGTTGGTGTCTGGGCAAGTTGCCCCGGCAAGGTTCTTGCCGGGGCCGCGGAGGCCTGCCCCGGCAAGGATCTTGCCAGGGGAGTCCACCTCGCCCTCTCGCTCTTTGGTATCTTTGGTCTTGGCGTTGCCTTGGCCATCTTGTGCTTCGGCTTCTCTCCGGCTTCCCTCCCCTGCTCTGCTTAGTGTGGCCGTGGGCACGGCTCCGACTGTTCATGCACAAGTAAAGGGGTCAAAAGGAGCGCCCCTACTTTTGTACACCGACAACATCACAACCATTTTAATAGCATGTTGGCACGCAAGGTAAACCATTATAAACTCCTAGCTAATTAAGCATGGCATAAGCAACTATAATCTCTAATTGTCATTGCAAACATGTTCATTCATAATAGGCTGAATCAGGAATGATGAACTAATCATATTTACAAAAACAAGAGAGGTCGAGTTCATACTAGCTTCTCTCATCTCAATCAGTCCATCATATATCGTCATTATTGCCTTTCACTTGCACGACCGAACGGTGTGGATAATAATAATAGTGCACGTGCAAGGGACTAAGCTGGAATCTGCAAGCATTTAATACAAAGGAGAAGACAAGGTTATATGGGCTCCTGGTTAAATCAATAATAATGCATATAAGAGCCACTTCAACATTTTCATTAGGGTCTTCTCCTCTCGACCCCCAAAGAAAATAAAAGAAATAAAACTATTTACACGGGAAAGCTCCCAACAAGCAAAAAGAAGAACGAGAAATCTTTTTGAGTTTTCTTTTAATTATTACCACTACAGGCATGGAAAGTAAACTAGCTAAAAGCTACAACTATTTTTGTTTTGTTTTTCTTAAGGTTATTCAAGCACAGAAGAAGAAAGCAAAAAAATAAACTAGCATGGACAGTACAATGAAAAAGTATGAGCACCGACAACTGGCATGAGTGTGTGAACATGGATGTAATGTCGGTGAGAAATACGTACTCCCCCAAGCTTAGGCTTTTTGTTGTCCTTGAATTTTACCTTAGGGTGCCTTGGGCATCCCCAAGCTTAGGCTCTTGCCACTCCTTATTCCAAAATCCATCAAATCTTTACCCAAGGACTTGAAAACTTCACAACACAAAACTCAACAGAAAATCTCATGAGCTCCATTAGCGAAATAAAAGAAACCACCACTTTAAGTTACTGTAATGAACTCATTCTTTATTTATATTGGTGTTAAACCTACTGTATTCCAACTTCTCTATGGTTCATACCCCCCGATACTAGCCATAGATTCATCAAAATAAGCAAACAACACACGAAAAACAGAATCTGTCAAAAACAGAACAGCCTGTAGTAATCTGTATCAAATGCAAACTTCTGTAACTAAGAAAAATCTACCAAAATAAGAAAACCTAGTTAATTTTATTATTGATCTACTTCGATTGGAATCAGTATTTTATCACTTCCTGGTGATTTTTAACAGTTGTTTTCGTGAGCAGAAAGTTTCTGACTTTTTCAGCAAGATCAAATAATTATCACCCAAGATGATCCTATAGGTTTTACTTGGCACAAACACTAATTAAAACATAAAAACCATATCTAACCAGAGGCTATATGAATTATTTATTACTAAACAGGAACAAAAAGCAAGGAACAAAAATAAAATTGGGTTGCCTCCAGCGCTATCGTTTAACGCCACTAGCTAGGCATTTTTTATTTCAAGGATAATTCAGAAAACAGACAAAAAAAATACTATTTTTGCTTTATTTATTCTAAATAACAGAAAGTAAAAGGAGGGTACAGAGAGTTGTGCTTTCTAACTTCATCCATCTCATTTTCATCAAAAAAAATCCACTAACAAGGTTGATCAAGTCTGGTTAACAAACTCATTCCGAATCGCATGAAACCGGAGAATTTTCGAATAGCAGTAGGTTACCTCAACGGGGATATGCACAACCCCAACAATAAGAATATCATATTTCTTCTTGACAGTAGGAATAGGAAATTCCAAACCTCCAATAATGATCGATGGAATTTTTTCAATAGAGTTTATACTGTGGACTTGAGGTTGTTTCCTCGGAAAGTGTACCGTATGCTCATTACCTTTAACATGAAAAGTGACATTGCCTTTGTTGCAATCAATAACAGCCCCTGCAGTATTCAAAAAGGGTCTACCAAGGATAATCGACATACTATCGTCCTCGGGAATATCAAGAATAACAAAGTCCGTTAAAATAGTAACGTTTGCAACCACAACAGGCACATCCTCACAAATACCGACAAGTATAGCAGTTGATTTATCAGCCATTTGCAAAGATATTTTAGTAGGTGTCAACTTATTCAAATCAAGTCTACGATATAAAGAGAGAGGCATAACACTAACACCGGCTCCAAGATCACATAAAGCAGTTTTAACATAGTTTCTTTTAATGGAGCATGGTATAGTTGGTACTCCTGGATCTCCAAGTTTCTTTGGTATTCCACCCTTAAAAGTATAATTAGCAAGCATGGTGGAAATTTCAGCCTCCGGTATCTTTCTTTTATTAGTAACAATTTCTTTCATATACTTAGCATAAGGGTTCATACGCAAAAAGATAGGTCTAATCATTTCAGCAAAACGCTCAAAATCCTCATCATCCATTTTCTTGGATGGTTTAGGAGGAAAAGGCATGGGTTTCTGAACCCATGGTTCTCTTTCTTTGCCGTGCTTCCTAGCAACAAAGTCTCTCTTATCATAACGTTGATTCTTTGATTGTGGGTTATCAAGATCAACAGCAGGGTCAATCTCTACATCATTGTTATCGCTAGGTTGAGCATCAACATGAACATCATCATTAATATTATCACTAGGTTCATGTTCATCACCAGATTGTGTTTCAGCATCAGAAATAGAAATATCATTGGGATTCTCAGGTGTGTCAACAACAGGTTCACTAGAAGCATGCAAAGTCCTATCATTTTTCTTTTTCTTCTTCTTAGAAGGACTAGGTGCATCAACATTAGTTCTCTGAGAAACTTGCTCAATTCTCTTAGGGTGGCCCTCAGGATACAAAGGTTCCTGAGTCATTTTACCCCCTCTAGTCATAACTCTAACAACATTATTATTTTTCTTATTATTTAATTCATTGAGCAAATCATTTTGAGCTTTAAGCACTTGTTCTACTTGAGTGGTAACCATAGAAGCATGTTTACTAATGAGTTTGAGTTCACCTTTAACTCTAGACATAAAATCACTCAAGTGTTCAATCATATAAGCATTGCGTTTCAATTGTCTACCAACATAAGCATTGAAGTTTTCTTGTTTAACAATAAAATTATCAAACTCATCTAGGCAATGGCTAGCAGACTTATAACGAGGAATATCACCTTCATCAAATTATCAAACCCACCTAGTTTTATCCTATGCATCTTGTTCATCGCGATCGTAATTATATATATAATTTTTGGCCTCGCGAAGGATAAAGCATCACTCAAGCTTGGGGGAGGCTTAAGTCAATGTTATATTCATGCCCCAATCATGAGCTCTCCAGAGAAATTATTATTCAAAAATTTTATGCTCGGCTTTCTCTCAATAATCGCTCCATGCTCGATACTTCTTGTACTGGCTCTTTTATGATGAAGACTATTGAATTCAAATGGGATTTATTGGAAAGAATTAAACGCAACTCTGAAGATTGGGATCTCGACGAAGGTAAGGAGTTAGGTATAACACCTAAGTTTGATTGTGTTAAATCTTTTATGGATACCGATGTTTTCCGTGAATTTAGCACTAAATATGGACTTGACTCTGAGATAGTAGCTACTTTCTGTGAATCCTTTGCTACTCATGTTGATCTCCCTAAGGAGAAGTGGTTTAAATATAATCCTCCCATTGAAGTAAAAGTAGTTGCACCTATTAAATTTGAAGAAAAGACTATCACTTATAATGATCCTATTGTTCCTACCGCTTATATTGAAAAACAACCTTTCCCTGTTAGAATAAAGGATCATGCTAAAGCTTCAACTGTGGTCAACAAAAGTAATATTAGGACACCCAAACCCCCTGAGCAAATTAAAGTTGAACCTAGTATTGCTATGGTTAAAGATCTCTTGGCTGATAATATTGATGGGCATGTTATTTACTTCTGTAATGAAGCTGCTAGAATTGCTAGACCTGACACTAAAAAGAAACATAGACCTGTTGTAGGCATGCCTGTTATTTCTGTTAAAATAGGAGATCATTGTTATCATGGCTTATGTGATATGGGTGCTAGTGCAAGTGCAATACCTCATTCCTTATACAAATATATTATGCATGATATTGCACCTGCTGAGATAGAAGAAATTGATGTTCCAATTAAGCTTGCCAATAGAGATACTATTTCACCATTTGGGATTGTTAGATATGTTGAAGTCTTGTGTGGGAAAGTCAAATATCCTGCTGAATACTGTTAATGCTAGAATAGACTGCGAAAAGGATGACTTTTGTCCCATTATATTTGGTAGACCCTTCTTGAATACTGTTAATGCTAGAATAGACTGTGAAAAGGATGTTGTTACTATTGGTTTGGGGGATATGTCTCATGAGTTTAACTTTGCTAAATTTCATAGACAACCCCGTGATGAGGAATTGCTTAGTAAAGATGAAATTATTGGTCTTGCTTCTATTGCCGTGCCTCCTAATGATCCCTTAGAACAATATTTGCTAGACCATGAAAATGATATGTTTATGAATGAAAGAAGGGAAATAGATGAAGTATTCTTTAAATAGGGACCCATTTTGAAAGACAACTTGCCTGTTGAAATCCTAGGGGATCCTCCTCCACCCAAGGGTGATCCCGTGTTTGAGCTTAAACCATTACCTAATACTCTTAAATATGCTTATCTTGATGAAAAAAAGATATATCCTGTTATTATTAGTGCTAACCTTTCAGAGCATGAAGAGAATAAATTATTGAAAACTCTGAAGAAGCACCTTGCTGCTATTGGATATACTCTTGATGATCTTAAGGGCATTAGTCCCACTCTATGCGAGCACAAAATAAAATTGGAGAAAAACGCTAAACCAGTTGTTGATCACCAATGACGGTTAAATCCTAAGATGAAAGAAGTGGTAAGAAAAGAAATACTAAAGCTTCTGGAGGCAGGTATAATTTATCCCGTTGCTGATAGTCAATGGGTAAGTCATGTCCATTGTGTCTCTAAGAAGGGAGGTATTACTGTTGTTCCTAATGATAAAGATGAATTGATCCCACAAAGAATTGTTACAGGTTATAGAATGGTAATTGACTTCCGTAAACTAAATAAAGCTACTAAAAAGGATCATTACCCTTTACCTTTTATTGATCAAATGCTAGAAAGATTATCCAAACATACGCATTTTTGCTTTCTAGATGGTTATTCCGGTTTCTCTCAAATACCTGTGTCAAAAGAGGATCAAGAAAAGACCACTTTTACTTGCCCTTTCGGTACCTTTGCTTATAGACGTACGCCTTTTGGTTTATGTAACGCACCTGCTACCTTTCAAAGATGCATGATGGCTATATTCTCTGATTTTTGTGAAAAGATTGTTGAGGTTTTCATGGATGATTTCTCCGTATATGGAACTTCTTTTGATGATTGCTTGAGCAACCTTGATCGAGTTTTGCAGAGATGTGAAGAAACTAACCTTGTCTTGAAATGGGAGAAGTGCCACTTTATGGTTAATGAAGGTATTGTCTTGGGGCATAAAATTTCTGAAAGAGGTATTGAAGTTGACAAAGCTAAAGTTGATGCTATTGAAAAGATGTCGTGTCCAAAGGACATTAAAGGTATAAGAAGTTTCCTTGGTCATGCCGGTTTTTATAGGAGGTTCATTAAGGACTTCTCTAAAATCTCCAGGCCGCTGACTAATCTCTTACAAAAAGATATGCCTTTTGTCTTTGATGATGATTGTGTAGAAGCATTTGAAATACTTAAGAAAGCATTGATTTCTGCACCTATTGTTCAGCCACCTAATTGGAATTTACCCTTTGAAATTATGTGTGATGCTAGCGATTATGCTGTAGGTGCTGTTCTAGGACAAAGAGTTGATAAGAAATTAAATGTTATCCAATATGCTAGTAAAACTCTCGACAACGCCCAGAGAAATTAGGCTACTACTGAAAAAGATTTTTTAGTAGTTGTATTTGCTTGTGATAAGTTCAGACCTTATATTGTTGATTCTAAAGTAACTGTTCACACTGATCATGCTGCTATTAAATACCTTATGGAAAAGAAAGATGCTAAACCTAGACTTATCAGATGGGTTCTCTTGCTACAAGAATTTGATTTGCATATTATTGATAGAAAGGGAGCTGAGAACCCCGTCGCAGACAACTTGTCTAGGTTAGAGAATGTTCTTGATGACCCACTACCTATTGATGATAGCTTTCCTGATGAACAATTGTCTGTCATAAATGCTTCTCGTGCTGCTCCATGGTATGCTGATTATGCTAATTACATTGTTGCTAAATTTATACCACCTAGTTTCACATACCAGCAAAAGAAAAAGTTTTTCTATGATTTAAGACATTACTTCTGGGATGACCCACACCTTTATAAAGAAGGAGTAGATGGTGTTATTAGACATTGTATACCTGAGCATGAACAGGAACAGATCCTACGCAAGTGTCACTCCGAGGCTTATGGAGGACACCACGCTGGAGATAGAACTGCACATAAGGTATTGCAATCCGGTTTTTATTGGCCTACTCTCTTCAAAGATGCCCGTAAGTTTGTCTTGTCTTGTGATGAATGTCAAAGAATTGGTAATATTAGTAGACGTCAAGAAATGCCTATGAACTATTCACTTGTTATTGAACCATTTGATGTTTGGGGCTTTGATTATATGGGACCGTTTCTAAGTGGGTAAACCATTATAAACTCCTAGCTAATCAAGCATGGCATAAGCAACTATAATCTCTAATTGTCATTGCAAACATGTTCATTCATAATAGGCTGAATCAGGAACGATGAACTAATCATATTTACAAAAACAAGAGAGGTCGAGTTCATACCAGCTTTTTTCATCTCAATCAGTCCATCATATATCGTCATTATTGCCTTTCACTTGCACGACCGAACGGTGTGAATAATAATAATAGTGCACGTGCAATGGACTAAGCTGGAATCTGCAAGCATCTGATACAAAGGAGAAGACAAGGTAATATGGGCTCTTTGTTAAATCAACAATAATGCATATAAGAGCCACTTCAACATTTTCATTATGGTCTTCTCCTCTCGACCCCCAAAGAAAAGAAAGGAAATAAAACTATTTACACGGGAAAGCTCCCAACAAGCAAAATATGAACGAGAAATCCTTTTTGGGTTTTCTTTTAATTACTACTACAGGCATGGAAAGTAAACTAACTAAAAGCTACAACTAATTTTTTTTGTTTTTCTTAAGGTTTTTCAAACACACAAGAAGAAGGCTAGAAAAGAAAATAAACTAGCATGGATATTACAATGAAAAAGTATGATCACCGACAACTAGAATGAGTGTGTGAACATGAATGTAATGTCAGTGAGAAATACGTACTCCCCCAAGCTTAGGCTTTTGGCCTAAGTTGGTCTATGCCCATGGATCAAAGTTGTAGCTGGGGTCATACTGAGAAGCAGCAGCTATTGCCTCATGAGCTGCCGCTTGGAGGCAAGCTGCCTTCGTCCTCCTCTTATACTCGTTCGCCTCCTCCCTGGTTATAATATATCTCCCTTTTGCCTGAAAGTCAAAGAAAGTACGAGCAGGGAGAGCAACATGGAAAGTGCGGCGCCTGTCAAACATTAGTCGGTACTGGAGAGGCTGTTCATTCCTCTCAATAAATTGGTGGTGAACCATAGCATCATAATCTAGATAAGCGGGAGGCAATTCCATATCATTTTCATGTATGGGTATCTCACGAAAATTAGCCACACGGGTTGCATAAATCCCACCAAACAAGTCTCCACTTAAACCATTATTATGCAACCTTCGTGCAACAGTGGCCCCCAAGTTATATTGTTTATCTCCTAAAACAGCACTCTTGAGAACACTAAGGTCAGGAACACACATGTGACATGCCTCATTCTTACCGTTTATGCATCTACCTATAAAGAGAGCAAAGTAATGTATAGCAGGAAAATGAATGCTCCCTATGGTAGCTTGTGTTATTTCCCTTGATTCCCCCACAGTGATACTAGCAAGAAAATCCTTAAACTCATATTTTCGAGGTTCACTAGCACTACCCCACTGCGGAAGTTTACAAGCAGTATTAAAATCCTCTAAGTCCATAGTATAAGATTTACCATAGAGATCAAATAGGACAGTGTGAGAATTACGTGAAGATGAAAATTTGAACCTTCTCACAAAGGAATCAGTTAGGTGATAATACTGAGGACACTTATCTAGCATGAAGCCCTCGAGTTCAGCATTACGCACATATGCGTCAAATTCCTCCTTAATTCCTGCTCGAACCATGAAATCTTCTGACGGCCATTCACAAGGCCGCACTTGAGTTTCTCTTGGTGGTTCATTGTCCGGCTCACGTATTGCGGGCCTGGGTCCTTGCTTCCTTGAAGAACCACCTTGGTACATTTTCCTAAACATATTTCTTCCTCTGAAAAATTTCTGAAAATTTTAGTAACCCCCCCCCCCCCCCCCCAAATATTCTTAAATATTCTAGAACTCCCACAAGTGCCTAGAGACTATATCATGCATTAGAACTACTTGGGACCATATAAATTTGACATGCAAGCTCAAGAACAGGGTCACCTAGGCAGCAAAAATTTGCAATGAAAAAAGCACTAGAACAAAAACTAGTTGGACCATTGGAGGAGTCACATACCGAAGAACAATCCCCCAAAGCAGTTTTGTGAGTGGAGCTTTGAGCAAGGAGATCGAAAATCACAGCAAAATGAGCTAGAACTCGTGCTTGAGCTGGTTGGTGATTTTTTTGTGAGGAAGAAGGAGTGTGTGGGTGCTGGAATAAGTGGAGGGGCCACATGGGGCCCACGAGGCAGGGGGGCGCGCCCAGGTGGGGTGGGCGCGCCCTGGACCCTCGTGGCCAGGTGCTGGCTCCCCCTGATGTGTTCTCAGTGCCAAATATTCTTAAATATTCTAGAAAAAATCATATTTCAATTTCAGGGCATTTGGAGAACTTTTATTTTTGGGGTATTTTTTATTGCACAGATAATTCAGAAAAAAGACAGAAAATACTATTTTTGCTTTATTTAATCTAAATAACAGAAAGTAAAAGGAGGGTACAGAAGGTTGTGCTTTCTAACTTCATCCATCTCATGCTCATCAAAAGGAATCCACTAACAAGGTTGATCAAGTCTTGTTAACAAACTCTTTTCGAATAACATGGAACCGGAGAAATTTCGAATAACACTATGTTACCTCAACGGGGATATGCACATCCCCAATAATAAGAATATCATATTTCTTCTTGGCAGTAGGAAGAGGAAATTCAAAACCTCCAATAATAATCGATGGAATTTTTCCAATAGAATTGATACTGTGGACTTGAGGTTGTTTCGAAAGTGTACCGTATGCTCATTACCATTAACATGAAAAGTGACATTGCCTTTGTTGCAATCAATAACAGCCCCTGCAGTATTCAAAAAGGGTCTACCAAGGATAATCGACATACTATCGTCCTCAAGAATATCAAGAATAACAAAGTCCGTTAAAATAATAACATTTGCAACCACAACAGGCACATCCTCACAAATACCGACAGGTATAGCAGTTGATTTATCGGCCATTTGCAAAGATATTTCAGTAGGTGTCAACTTATTCAAATCAAGTCTACGTTATAAAGAGAGAGGCATAACACTAACACCGGCTCCAAGATCACATAAAGCAGTTTTAACATAGTTTCTTTTAATGGAGCATGGTATAGTTGGTACCCCTGGATCTCCAAGTTTCTTAGGTATTCCACCCTTAAAAGTATAATTAGCAAGCATGGTGGAAATTTCAGCTTCCGGTATCTTTCTTTTATTTGTAACAATTTCTTTCATGTACTTAGCATAAGGATTCATTTTAAGCATATCAGTCAGACGCATACGCAAAAAGATAGGTCTAATCATTTCAGCAAAGCGCTCAAAATCCTCATCATCCTTTTTCTTGGATGGTTTAGGAGGAAAAGGCATGGGTTTCTGAACCCATGGTTCTCTTTATTTACCGTGCTTCCTAGCAACGAAGTCTCTCTTATCATAACGTTGATTCTTTGATTGTGGGTTATCAAGATCAATAGTAGGTTCAATCTCTACATCATTGTCATTGCTAGGTTGAGCATCAACATGAACATCATCATTAATATTATCACTAGGTTCATGTTCATCACCTGATTGTGTTTCAGCATCAGAAATAGAAATATCATTGGGATTCTCAGATGTGTCAATAACAGGTTCACTAGAAGCATGCAAAGTCCTATCATTTTTCTTTTTCTTCTTTTTAGAAGGACTAGGTGCATCAACATTAGTTCTCTGAGAATCTTGCTCAATTCTTTTAGGGTGGCCCTCAGGATACAAAGGTTCCTGAATCATTTTACCCCCTCTAGTCATAACTCTAACAGCATTATTATTTTTCTTATTATTTAATTCATTGAGCAAATCATTTTGAGCTTTAAGCACTTGTTCTACTTGAGTGGTAACCATAGAAGCATGTTTACTAATTAGTTTGAGTTCACCTTTAACTCTAGACATAAAATCACTCAAGTGTTCAATCATATAAGCATTGCGTTTCAATTGTCTACCAACATAAGCATTGAATTTTTCTTGTTTAACAATAAAATTATCAAACTCATCTAAGCATTGGCTAGCAGACTTATAACGAGGAATATCACCTTCATCAAATCAATAGAGAGAATTTACCTTTACTACCTGTATCAGTTTATCAAGACCATGTATTTCCTCAACATGTGGCAAATTAAGACCATGTATTTTGTCAATAGGAGGGAAATTCTTACCATCATCAGCTTTCATACCCTTTTCTTTCATAGATTTCTTTGCCTCTTGCATATCTTCAGGACTGAGAAATAGAATACCCCTTTTCTTCGGAGTTAGCTTAGGAGTTGGTTCAGGAAGTGTCCAATTATTTTCATTAGTCAACATATTATTCAATAGCAATTCAGCTTGATCAACAGTTCTTTCCCTGAAAACACAACCAGCACAACTATCCAGGTGGTCTCTGGAAACATCGGTTAGTCCATTATAAAAGATATCAAGTATTTCATTTTTCTTGAGAGGATGATCAGGCAAAGCATTAAGTAATTGGAGAAGCCTCCCCGAAGCTTGTGGGAGACTCTCTTCTTCAATTTGCACAAAATTATATATTTCCCTTAAAGCAGGTTGTTTCTTATGAGCGGGGAAATATTTAGCAGAGAAGTAATAAATCATATCCTGGGGACTACGCACACAACTAGGATCAAGAGAATTAAACCATGTTTTAGCATCACCCTTTAATGAGAACGGAAATAATTTAAGGATATGGTAGTAACGAGTTTTCTCATCATTAGTGAACAGGGTGGCTATATCATTTAATTTAGTAAGATGTGCCACAACAGTTTCAGATTCATAGCCATAAAAAGGATCAGATTCAACCAAAGTAATTATCTCAGGATCAACAGAGAAATCATAATCCTTATCAGTAACACAGATAGGTGAAGTAGCAAAAGCAGGGTCATGTTTCATTCTAGCATTCAAAGATTTTTCTTTCAGCTTAGCTAATAATTACTTAAGATCATATCTATCATTGCAAGCAAGAAAGTCTCTGGTAGTTTCTTCATCCATAACATAACCCTCAGGCACAACAGGCAATTCATATCTAGGGGGGAATCTTCATCATCACTTTCATCAATATTATCAGTTTCAATAATTTCATTCTCTCTAGCCCTAGCAAGTTGTTCATCAAGAAATTCACCTAGTGGCACAGTATTATCAAGCATAGAAGTAGTTTCATCATAAGTATCATGCATAGCAGAAGTGGCATCATCAATAACATGCGACATATCAGAATTAATAGCAGAAGCAGGTTTAGGTGTCGCAAGCTTACTCAAACCAGAAGGTGAATCAAGTGCAGAGCTAGATGGCAGTTCCTTACCTCCCCTCGTAGTTGAGGGATAAATCTTGGTTTTCTCGTCTTTCAAGTTCCTCATAGTGACCAGCAGATATAAATCCCAAGTGACTCAAAGAATAGAGCTATGATCCCCGGCAACGGCGCCAGAAAATAGTCTTGATAACCCACAAGTATAGGGGATCGCAACAGTTTTCGAGGGTAGAGTATTCAACCCAAATTTATTGATTCGACACAAGGGGAGCCAAAGAATATTCTCAAGTATTAGCAGTTGAGTTGTCAATTCAACCACACCTGGATAACTTAATATCTGCAGCAAACTATTTAGTAGCAAAGTAGTATGGAAGTAACGGTAACAGTGGCAAAAGTAAAGTAGCAGTTTTGTAGTAATTGTAACAGTGGCAACGGTAAAGTAACTAAGCAAATAGCAATATGTAAAAAGCTCGTAGGCATTGGATCAGTGATGGAGAATTATGTCAGATGCGATTATTCATGCAACAGTTATAACATAGGGTGACACGGAACTAGCTCCAATTCATCAATGTAATGTAGGCATGTATTCCGAATATAGTCATACGTGCTTATGGAAAAGAACTTGCATGACATCTTTTGTCCTACCCTCCCGTGGCAGCGGGGTCCTATTGGAAACTAAGGGATATTAAGGCCTCTTTTAATAGAGTACCGGACCAAAGCATTAACACTTAGTGAATACACGAACTCCTCAAACTACGGTCATCACCGGGAGTGGTCCCGATTATTGTCACTTCGGGGTTGCCGGATCATAACACATAGTAGGTGACTATTGACTTGCAAGATAGGGTCAAGAACTCACATATATTCATGAAAACATAATAGGTTCAGATCTGAAATCATGGCACTCAGGCCCTAGTGACAAGCATTAAGCATAGCAAAGACATAGCAACATCAATCTCGGATCATAATGGATACTAGGGATCAAACCCTAACAAAACTAACTCGATTACATGATAAATCTCATCCAACCCATCACCGTCCAGCAAGCCTACGATGGAATTACTCACGCACATCGGTGAGCATCATGAAATTGGTGATGGAGGAAGGTTGATGATGACGACGGCGAGGGATTCCCCTCTCTGGAGCCCCAAACGGACTCCAGATCATCCCTCCCTAGAGAGATTAGGGCTTGGCGGTGGCTCCATATCGTAAAACGCAATGAATCCTTCTCTCTGATTTTTTCTCCCCAAACATGAATATATAGAGTTGGAGTTGAGGTCGGTGGAGCACCAGGGGGCCCACGAGGCACGGGGGCGCGCCCAGGGGGTAGGTGCGCCCCCCATCCTCATGGACAGGGTGTGGGGCCCCTGGCCTTGATTCTGTAGCCAGTATTTTTTATATATTCCAAGAATATTCTTCGTGAAGTTTCAGGTCATTCCGAGAACTTTTATTTCTGCACCCCCCCCCCCCCCCCCCCCCCCCCCCCCCCCCCCCCCCCCCCCCCCCCCCCCCCCCCCCCCCCCCCCCCCCCCCCCCCCCCCCCCCCCCCCCCCCCCCCCCCCCCCCCCCCCCCCCCCCCCCCCCCCCCCCCCCCCCCCCCCCCCCCCCCCCCCCCCCCCCCCCCCCCCCCCCCCCCCCCCCCCCCCCCCCCCCCCCCCCCCCCCCCCCCCCCCCCCCCCCCCCCCCCCCCCCCCCCCCCCCCCCCCCCCCCCCCCCCCCCCCCCCCCCCCCCCCCCCCCCCCCCCCCCCCCCCCCCCCCCCCCCCCCCCCCCCCCCCCCCCCCCCCCCCCCCCCCCCCCCCCCCCCCCCCCCCCCCCCCCCCCCCCCCCCCCCCCCCCCCCCCCCCCCCCCCCCCCCCCCCCCCCCCCCCCCCCCCCCCCCCCCCCCCCCCCCCCCCCCCCCCCCCCCCCCCCCCCCCCCCCCCCCCCCCCCCCCCCCCCCCCCCCCCCCCCCCCCCCCCCCCCCCCCCCCCCCCCCCCCCCCCCCCCCCCCCCCCCCCCCCCCCCCCCCCCCCCCCCCCCCCCCCCCCCCCCCCCCCCCCCCCCCCCCCCCCCCCCCCCCCCCCCCCCCCCCCCCCCCCCCCCCCCCCCCCCCCCCCCCCCCCCCCCCCCCCCCCCCCCCCCCCCCCCCCCCCCCCCCCCCCCCCCCCCCCCCCCCCCCCCCCCCCCCCCCCCCCCCCCCCCCCCCCCCCCCCCCCCCCCCCCCCCCCCCCCCCCCCCCCCCCCCCCCCCCCCCCCCCCCCCCCCCCCCCCCCCCCCCCCCCCCCCCCCCCCCCCCCCCCCCCCCCCCCCCCCCCCCCCCCCCCCCCCCCCCCCCCCCCCCCCCCCCCCCCCCCCCCCCCCCCCCCCCCCCCCCCCCCCCCCCCCCCCCCCCCCCCCCCCCCCCCCCCCCCCCCCCCCCCCCCCCCCCCCCCCCCCCCCCCCCCCCCCCCCCCCCCCCCCCCCCCCCCCCCCCCCCCCCCCCCCCCCCCCCCCCCCCCCCCCCCCCCCCCCCCCCCCCCCCCCCCCCCCCCCCCCCCCCCCCCCCCCCCCCCCCCCCCCCCCCCCCCCCCCCCCCCCCCCCCCCCCCCCCCCCCCCCCCCCCCCCCCCCCCCCCCCCCCCCCCCCCCCCCCCCCCCCCCCCCCCCCCCCCCCCCCCCCCCCCCCCCCCCCCCCCCCCCCCCCCCCCCCCCCCCCCCCCCCCCCCCCCCCCCCCCCCCCCCCCCCCCCCCCCCCCCCCCCCCCCCCCCCCCCCCCCCCCCCCCCCCCCCCCCCCCCCCCCCCCCCCCCCCCCCCCCCCCCCCCCCCCCCCCCCCCCCCCCCCCCCCCCCCCCCCCCCCCCCCCCCCCCCCCCCCCCCCCCCCCCCCCCCCCCCCCCCCCCCCCCCCCCCCCCCCCCCCCCCCCCCCCCCCCCCCCCCCCCCCCCCCCCCCCCCCCCCCCCCCCCCCCCCCCCCCCCCCCCCCCCCCCCCCCCCCCCCCCCCCCCCCCCCCCCCCCCCCCCCCCCCCCCCCCCCCCCCCCCCCCCCCCCCCCCCCCCCCCCCCCCCCCCCCCCCCCCCCCCCCCCCCCCCCCCCCCCCCCCCCCCCCCCCCCCCCCCCCCCCCCCCCCCCCCCCCCCCCCCCCCCCCCCCCCCCCCCCCCCCCCCCCCCCCCCCCCCCCCCCCCCCCCCCCCCCCCCCCCCCCCCCCCCCCCCCCCCCCCCCCCCCCCCCCCCCCCCCCCCCCCCCCCCCCCCCCCCCCCCCCCCCCCCCCCCCCCCCCCCCCCCCCCCCCCCCCCCCCCCCCCCCCCCCCCCCCCCCCCCCCCCCCCCCCCCCCCCCCCCCCCCCCCCCCCCCCCCCCCCCCCCCCCCCCCCCCCCCCCCCCCCCCCCCCCCCCCCCCCCCCCCCCCCCCCCCCCCCCCCCCCCCCCCCCCCCCCCCCCCCCCCCCCCCCCCCCCCCCCCCCCCCCCCCCCCCCCCCCCCCCCCCCCCCCCCCCCCCCCCCCCCCCCCCCCCCCCCCCCCCCCCCCCCCCCCCCCCCCCCCCCCCCCCCCCCCCCCCCCCCCCCCCCCCCCCCCCCCCCCCCCCCCCCCCCCCCCCCCCCCCCCCCCCCCCCCCCCCCCCCCCCCCCCCCCCCCCCCCCCCCCCCCCCCCCCCCCCCCCCCCCCCCCCCCCCCCCCCCCCCCCCCCCCCCCCCCCCCCCCCCCCCCCCCCCCCCCCCCCCCCCCCCCCCCCCCCCCCCCCCCCCCCCCCCCCCCCCCCCCCCCCCCCCCCCCCCCCCCCCCCCCCCCCCCCCCCCCCCCCCCCCCCCCCCCCCCCCCCCCCCCCCCCCCCCCCCCCCCCCCCCCCCCCCCCCCCCCCCCCCCCCCCCCCCCCCCCCCCCCCCCCCCCCCCCCCCCCCCCCCCCCCCCCCCCCCCCCCCCCCCCCCCCCCCCCCCCCCCCCCCCCCCCCCCCCCCCCCCCCCCCCCCCCCCCCCCCCCCCCCCCCCCCCCCCCCCCCCCCCCCCCCCCCCCCCCCCCCCCCCCCCCCCCCCCCCCCCCCCCCCCCCCCCCCCCCCCCCCCCCCCCCCCCCCCCCCCCCCCCCCCCCCCCCCCCCCCCCCCCCCCCCCCCCCCCCCCCCCCCCCCCCCCCCCCCCCCCCCCCCCCCCCCCCCCCCCCCCCCCCCCCCCCCCCCCCCCCCCCCCCCCCCCCCCCCCCCCCCCCCCCCCCCCCCCCCCCCCCCCCCCCCCCCCCCCCCCCCCCCCCCCCCCCCCCCCCCCCCCCCCCCCCCCCCCCCCCCCCCCCCCCCCCCCCCCCCCCCCCCCCCCCCCCCCCCCCCCCCCCCCCCCCCCCCCCCCCCCCCCCCCCCCCCCCCCCCCCCCCCCCCCCCCCCCCCCCCCCCCCCCCCCCCCCCCCCCCCCCCCCCCCCCCCCCCCCCCCCCCCCCCCCCCCCCCCCCCCCCCCCCCCCCCCCCCCCCCCCCCCCCCCCCCCCCCCCCCCCCCCCCCCCCCCCCCCCCCCCCCCCCCCCCCCCCCCCCCCCCCCCCCCCCCCCCCCCCCCCCCCCCCCCCCCCCCCCCCCCCCCCCCCCCCCCCCCCCCCCCCCCCCCCCCCCCCCCCCCCCCCCCCCCCCCCCCCCCCCCCCCCCCCCCCCCCCCCCCCCCCCCCCCCCCCCCCCCCCCCCCCCCCCCCCCCCCCCCCCCCCCCCCCCCCCCCCCCCCCCCCCCCCCCCCCCCCCCCCCCCCCCCCCCCCCCCCCCCCCCCCCCCCCCCCCCCCCCCCCCCCCCCCCCCCCCCCCCCCCCCCCCCCCCCCCCCCCCCCCCCCCCCCCCCCCCCCCCCCCCCCCCCCCCCCCCCCCCCCCCCCCCCCCCCCCCCCCCCCCCCCCCCCCCCCCCCCCCCCCCCCCCCCCCCCCCCCCCCCCCCCCCCCCCCCCCCCCCCCCCCCCCCCCCCCCCCCAGGCCTCTTTTAATAGAGTACCGGACCAAAGCATTAACACTTAGTTAATACACGAACTCCTTAAACTACGGTCATCACCGGGAGTGGTCCCGATTATTGTCACTTCGGGGTTGCCAGATCATAACACATAGTAGGTCACTATTGACTTGCAAGATAGGATCAAGAACTCACATATATTCATGAAAACATAATAGGTTCAGATCTGAAATCATGGCACTCGGGCCCTAGTGACAAGCATTAAGCATAGCAAAGTCGTAGCAACATCAATCTCAGAACATAATGGATACTAGGGATCAAACCCTAACAAAACTATCTCGATTACATGATAAATCTCATCCAACCCATCACCGTCCAGCAAGCCTACGATGGAGTTACTCATGCACGGCGGTGAGCATCATGAAATTGGTGATGGAGGAAGGTTGATGATGACGACGGCGATGGATTCCCCTCTCCGGAGCCCCGAACGGACTCCAGATCAGCCCTCCCGAGAGAGATTAGGGCTTGGCAACGGCTCCGTGTCGTACAACGTGATGAATATTTCTCTCTGATTTTTTTCTCCCCGAACATGAATTTATTGAGTTGGAGTTGAGGTCGGTGGAGCACCAGGGGGCCCACGAGCGGTAGGCGCGTCCCCACCCTCGTGGACAGGGTGTGGGCCCCCTGGCCTTGATTCTTTAGCCAGTATTTTTTATATATTCCAAAAATATTCTCCGTGAAGTTTCAGGTCATTCCGAGAACTGTTATTTCTGCACAAAAATAACGCCCCCCCCCCCCCCCCCCCCCCCCCCCCCCCCCCCCCCCCCCCCCCCCCCCCCCCCCCCCCCCCCCCCCCCCCCCCCCCCCCCCCCCCCCCCCCCCCCCCCCCCCCCCCCCCCCCCCCCCCCCCCCCCCCCCCCCCCCCCCCCCCCCCCCCCCCCCCCCCCCCCCCCCCCCCCCCCCCCCCCCCCCCCCCCCCCCCCCCCCCCCCCCCCCCCCCCCCCCCCCCCCCCCCCCCCCCCCCCCCCCCCCCCCCCCCCCCCCCCCCCCCCCCCCCCCCCCCCCCCCCCCCCCCCCCCCCCCCCCCCCCCCCCCCCCCCCCCCCCCCCCCCCCCCCCCCCCCCCCCCCCCCCCCCCCCCCCCCCCCCCCCCCCCCCCCCCCCCCCCCCCCCCCCCCCCCCCCCCCCCCCCCCCCCCCCCCCCCCCCCCCCCCCCCCCCCCCCCCCCCCCCCCCCCCCCCCCCCCCCCCCCCCCCCCCCCCCCCCCCCCCCCCCCCCCCCCCCCCCCCCCCCCCCCCCCCCCCCCCCCCCCCCCCCCCCCCCCCCCCCCCCCCCCCCCCCCCCCCCCCCCCCCCCCCCCCCCCCCCCCCCCCCCCCCCCCCCCCCCCCCCCCCCCCCCCCCCCCCCCCCCCCCCCCCCCCCCCCCCCCCCCCCCCCCCCCCCCCCCCCCCCCCCCCCCCCCCCCCCCCCCCCCCCCCCCCCCCCCCCCCCCCCCCCCCCCCCCCCCCCCCCCCCCCCCCCCCCCCCCCCCCCCCCCCCCCCCCCCCCCCCCCCCCCCCCCCCCCCCCCCCCCCCCCCCCCCCCCCCCCCCCCCCCCCCCCCCCCCCCCCCCCCCCCCCCCCCCCCCCCCCCCCCCCCCCCCCCCCCCCCCCCCCCCCCCCCCCCCCCCCCCCCCCCCCCCCCCCCCCCCCCCCCCCCCCCCCCCCCCCCCCCCCCCCCCCCCCCCCCCCCCCCCCCCCCCCCCCCCCCCCCCCCCCCCCCCCCCCCCCCCCCCCCCCCCCCCCCCCCCCCCCCCCCCCCAGGCCTCTTTTAATAGAGTACCGGACCAAAGCATTAACACTTAGTTAATACACAAACTCCTTAAACTACGGTCATCACCGGGAGTGGTCCCGATTATTGCCACTTCGGGGTTGCCAGATCATAACACATAGTAGGTCACTATTGACTTGCAAGATAGGATCAAGAACTCACATATATTCATGAAAACATAATAGGTTCAGATCTGAAATCATGGCACTCGGGCCCTAGTGACAAGCATTAAGCATAGCAAAGTCGTAGCAACATCAATCTCAGAACATAATGGATACTAGGGATCAAACCCTAACAAAACTAACTCGATTACATGATAAATCTCATCCAACCCATCACCGTCCAGCAAGCCTACGATGGAGTTACTCACGCACGGTGGTGAGCATCATGAAATTGGTGATGGAGGAAGGTTGATGATGACGACGGCGATGGATTCCCCTCTCCGGAGCCCCGAACGGACTCCAGATCAGCCCTCCCGAGAGAGATTAGGGCTTGGCAGCGGCTCCGTGTCGTACAACGTGATGAATATTTCTCTCTGATTTTTTTCTCCCCGAACATGAATATATTGAGTTGGAGTTGAGGTCGGTGGAGCACCAGGGGGCCCACGAGCGGTAGGCGCGTCCCCACCCTCGTGGACAGGGTGTGGGCCTCCTTGCCTTGATTCTTTAGCCAGTATTTTTTATATATTCCAAAAATATTCTCCGTGAAGTTTCAGGTCATTCCGAGAACTTTTATTTCTACACAAAAATAACGCGATGGCCAGAAAATAGTCTTGATAACCCACAAGTATAGGGGATCGCAACAGTTTTCGAGGGTCCCCCCCCCCCCCCCCCCCCCCCCCCCCCCCCCCCCCCCCCCCCCCCCCCCCCCCCCCCCCCCCCCCCCCCCCCCCCCCCCCCCCCCCCCCCCCCCCCCCCCCCCCCCCCCCCCCCCCCCCCCCCCCCCCCCCCCCCCCCCCCCCCCCCCCCCCCCCCCCCCCCCCCCCCCCCCCCCCCCCCCCCCCCCCCCCCCCCCCCCCCCCCCCCCCCCCCCCCCCCCCCCCCCCCCCCCCCCCCCCCCCCCCCCCCCCCCCCCCCCCCCCCCCCCCCCCCCCCCCCCCCCCCCCCCCCCCCCCCCCCCCCCCCCCCCCCCCCCCCCCCCCCCCCCCCCCCCCCACCTGGATAACTTAATATCTGCAGCAAAGTATTTAGTAGCAAAGTAGTATGGATGTAACGGTAACAGTAGCAAAAGTAAAGGTAGATGTTTTGTAGTAATTGTAACAGCGGCAACGGTAAAGTAACTAAGCAAAGAGCAATATGTGAAAAGCTCGTAGGCATTGGATCGGTGATGGAGAATTATGTCGGATGCGATTATTCATGAAACAGTTATAACATAGGGTGACACAGAACTAGCTCCAATTCATCAATGTAATGTAGGCATGTATTCCGAATATAGTCATACGTGCTTATGGAAAAGAACTTGCATGACATCTTTTGTCCTACCCTCCCGTGGCAGCAGGGTCCTATTGGAGTCTAAGGGATATTAAGGCCTCTTTTAATAGAGTACCGGACCAAAGCATTAACACTTAGTTAATACACGAACTCCTCAAACTGCGGTCATCACCGGGAGTGGTCCCGATTATTGTCACTTCGGGGTTGCCGAATCATAACACATAGTAGGTGACTATTGACTTGCAAGATAGGATCAAGAACTCACATATATTCATGAAAACATAATAGGTTCAGATCTGAAATCATGGCACTCGGGCCCTAGTGACAAGCATTAAGCATACCGAAGTCGTAGCAACATCAATCTCAGAACATAATGGATACTAGGGATCAAACCCTAACAAAACTAACTCGATTACATGATAAATCTCATCCAACCCATCACCGTCCAGCAAGCCTACGATGGAGTTACTCATGCACGTCGGTGAGCATCATGAAATTGGTGATGGAGGAAGGTTGATGATGACGACGGCGACGGATTCCCCTCTCCGGAGCCCCGAACGGACTCCAGATCAGCCCTCCCGAGAGAGATTAGGGCTTGGCGGCGGCTCCGTGTCGTACAACGTGATGAATCCTTCTCTCTGATTTTTTTCTCCCCGAACATGAATATATAGAGTTGGAGTTGAGGTCGGTGGAGCACCAGGGGGCCCACGAGGGGTAGGCGCGCCCCCACCCTCGTGGACAGGGTGTGGGCCCCTGGCCTTGATTCTTTAGCCAGTATTTTTTATATATTCCAAAAATATTCTCCGTGAAGTTTCAGGTCATTCCGAGAACTTTTATTTCTACACAAAAATAACGCGATGGCCAGAAAATAGTCTTGATAACCCACAAGTATAGGGGATCGCAACAGTTTTCGAGGGTAGAGTATTCAACCCAAATTTAGTGATTCGACACAAGGGGAGCCAAAGAATATTCTCAAGTATTAGCAGCTGAGTTGTCAATTCAACCACACCTGGTTAACTTAATATCTGCAGCAAAGTATTTAGTAGCAAAGTAGTATGGATGTAACGGTAACAGTAGAAAAAGTAAAGGTAGCTGTTTTGTAGTAATTGTAACAGCGGCAACGGTAAAGTAACTAAGCAAAGAGCAATATGTGAAAAGCTCATAGGCATTGGATCGGTGATGGAGAATTATGTTGGATGCGATTATTCATGCAACAGTTATAACATAGGGTGACACAGAACTAGCTCCAATTCATCAATGTAATGTAGGCATGTATTCCGAATATAGTCATAAGTGCTTATGGAAAAGAACTTGCATGACATCTTTTGTCCTACCCTCCCGTGGCAGCGGGGTCCTATTGGAAACTAAGGGATATTAAGGCCTCCTTTTAATAGAGTACCGGTCCAAAGAATTAACACTTAGTGAATACACGAACTCCTCAAACTACGGTCATCACTGGGAGTGGTCCCGATTATTGTCACTTCGGAGTTGCCGGATCATAACACATAGTAGGTGACTATTGACTTGCAAGATAGGATCAACAACTCACATATATTCATGAAAACATAATAGGTTCAGATCTGAAATCATGGCACTCGGCCCTAGTGACAAGCATTAAGCATAGCAAAGTCATAGCAACATCAATCTCAGAACATAATGAATACTAGGGATCAAACCCTAACAATACTAACTCGATTACATGATAAATCTCATCCAACCCATCACCGTCCAGCAAGCCTACGACGGAATTACTCACGCACGGCGGTGAGCATCACGAAATTGGTGATGGAGGAAGGTTGATGATGACGACGGCGACGGATTCCCCTCTCCGGAGCCTCGAACGGACTCCAGATCAGCCCTCCTGAGAGGGATTAGGGCTTGGCGGCGGCTCCGTATCGTAAAACGCGATGAATCCTTCTCTCTGTTTTTTTTCTCCCCGAACGTGAATATATAGAGTTGAAGTTGAGGTCAGTGGAGCACCAGGGGGCCCTTGAGGTAGGGGGCGCCCCCAGGGGGGGTAGGCGCGCCCCCCACCCTCGTGGACAGGGTGTGGGCCCCCTGGCCTTGATTCTTTCGCCAGTGTTTTTTTATATATTCCAAAAATATTCTTCGTGAAGTTTCAGGTGATTCCGAGAACTTTTATTTCTGCACAAAAATAACACCATGGCAATTCTGCTGAAAACAACGTCAGTCCGGGTTAGTTCCATTCAAATCATGCAAGTTAGAGTCCAAAACAAGGGCAAAAGTGTTTGGAAAAGTAGATACGATGGAGACATATCAACTCCCCCAAGCTTAAACCTTTGCTTGTCCTCAAGCAATTTAGTTGACAAACTGAAAGTGATAAAGAAAAACTTTTACAAACTCTGTTTTCTCTTGTTGTTGCAAATATGTAAAGCCAGCATTCAAGTTTTCAGCAAAGATTATGAACTAACCATATTCACAATAACGCTTAGGTCTCATGTTTACTCATATCAATGGCATAATCAACTAGCGAGCAATAATAATAAATCTTGGATGACAACACTTTATCCAAACAATCATAATATGATGTAACAAGATGGTATCTCGCTAGCCCTTTCTGAGACCGCAAAACATAAATGCAGAGCACCTTTGAAGATTAAGGACTGACTAAACATCGTAATTCATGGTAAAAGAGATCCAGTCATAGTCATACCCAATATAAATTAATAGTAATGGATGCAAATGACAGTGGTGCTCTCCAGCTGGTGCTTTTTAATAAGAGGGTGATGACTCAACATAAAGGTAAATAGATAGGCCCTTCGCAGAGGGAAGCAGGGATTTGTAGAGGTGCCAGAGCTCGATTTTAAACCAGAGATAAATAATATTTTGAGCGGCATACTTTCATTATCAACATAACAACCGAGAGATCTCGATATCTTCCATGCTACACACATTATAGGCGGTTCCCAAGCAGAATGGTAAAGTTTATACTCCCCCTCCACCAACAAGCATCAATCCATGGCTTGCCCGAAACAACGGGTGCCTCCAACTAACAACAGTCCCGGGTGAGTTTTGTTTGCAATTATTTTGATTTAACCAAGAGCCCATATTACCCTGTCTTCTCCTTTGTATCAGATGCTTGCAGATTCCAGCTTAGTCCAATGCATGTACACTATTATTATTATTCACACCATTCGGTCCTGCAAGTGAAACGCAATAATGACAATATATGATGGACTGATTGAGATGAGAAAAGCTGGTATGAACTCGACCTCTCTTGTTTTTGTAAATATGATTAGTTCATCGTTCCTGATTCAGCCTAATATGAATGAACATGTTTGCAATGACAATTAGAGATTATAATTGCTTATGCCATGCTTGATTAGCTAGGAGTTTATAATGGTTTACCTTGCGTGCCAACATGCTATTAAAATGGTTGTGATGTGGTATGATAGGGTGGTATCCTCCTTTGAACAATTCGAGTGGCTTGACTTCGCACATGTTCACACATGTAGTTGAAACAGAATCAACATAGCCTCCACGATATTTATGTTCATGGTGGATTATATCCTACTCATGCTTGCACTCAATGTTTATTAATTTTAATGCATGTTCATGACTGTTGTCGCTCTCTAGTTGAATCCTTCTTGCTACTTGATTGGATAAAAGTCAATGTTTTTGGATGCAAAGTAGCGTAAGTATTTCCCTCAGCAAAGTACTTTTATATTAAGTAGGGAAATACTAACGCTACTTTTATATTAAGAGGGGAATACTTACGCTACTTTTTTTATTGGGCCTTCCTTTTTTTTATTTGGCCTTTTTTTTGGGACAATGCTCTATTAATGATGATCATCACACTTCTATTTATTTACAACTCAATGATTACAACTCGATACTAGAATAAAATATGACTCTATATGAATGCCGCCGGTGGTGTACCGGAATGGGCAATGAATCAAGAGTGACATGTATGAAATAATATGCATGGTGGCTTCGCCACAAATACGATGTCAACTACATGATCATGCAAGGCAATATGACAATGATGAAGCGTGTCATAGTAAATGGAACGGTGGAAAGTTGCATGGCAATATATCTCGGAATGGCTATGGAAATGCCATGATAGGTAGGTATGGTGGCTATTTTGAGGAAGATATAAGGAGGTTTATGTGTGATAGAGTGTATCATATCACGGGGTTTGGATGCACCAGCGAAGTTTGCACCAACTCTCAAGGTGAGAAAGGGCAATGCACGGTACCGAAGAGGCTAGCAATGATGGAAAGGTGAGAGTGCGTATAATCCATGGACTCAACATTAGTCATAAAGAACTCATATACTTATTGCAAAAATCTACAAGTCATCAAAAAACCAAGCACTACGCGCATGCTCCTAGGGGATAGATTGGTAGGAAAAGACCATCGCTCGTCCCCGACCGCCACTCATAAGGATGACAATCAAAGAACACCTCATGTTTCAAATTTGTTACACAACGTTTACCATGCGTGCATGCTACAGGACTTGCAAACTTCAACACAAGTATTCCTCAAATTCACAACTACTCAACTAGCACAACTTTAATATCACTATCTCCATATCTCAAAACAATCATCAAGTATCAAACTTCTCTTAGCATTCAATGAACTTATATGGAAGTTTTTATTATATCCATCTTGGATGCCTATCATATTAGGACTAATTTTATAGCCAAAGAAAATTACCATGCTGTTCTAAAGGACTCTCAAAATAATATAAGTGAAGCATGAGAGATCAATAATTTCTATATAATAAATCCACCACCGTGCTCTAAAAGATATAAGTGAAGCACTAGAGCAAAATTATTTAGCTCAAAAGATATAAGTGAAGCACATAGAGTATTCTAATAAATTCCGAATCATGTGTGTCTCTCCCAAAAGGTGTGTACAGCAAGGATGATTGTGGTGAACTAAAAAGTAAAGACTCAAATCATACAAGACGCTCCAAGCAAAACACATATCATGTGGTGAATAAAAATATAGCATCAAGTAAAGTTACCGATGGACGAAGACGAAAGAGGGGATGCCTTCCGGGGCATCTCCAAGCTTAGGTTTTTGGTTGTCCCTAGATTTTACCTTGGGGTGCCTTGGGCATACCCAAGCTTAGGCTCTTGCCACTCCTTGTTCCATAATCCATCAAAATCTTTACCCAAAAACTTGAAAACTTCACAACACAAAACTCAACAGAAAATCTCATGAGCTCCGTTAGCGAAAGAAAACAAACAACCACTTTAAGGTACTGTAATGAACTCATTCTTTATTTATATTGGTGTTAAACCTACTGTATTCCAACTTCTCTATGGTTCATAACCTCCGATACTAGCCATAGATTCATCAAAATAAGCAAACAACACACGAAAAATAGAATCTGTCAAAAACAGAACAGTCTATAGTAATCTGCATCTAACGCAAACTTCTGTTACTCAGAAAAATCTACCAAAATAGGAAGACCTAGGTAATTTGTTTATTGATCTACGGCAATTGGAATCAGTATTTTATCACGTTCTGGTGATTTTTAACAATTGTTTTTGTGAGCAGAAAGTTTCTGACTTTTTCAGCAAGATGAAATAACTATCATCCAAGAAGATCCTATAGGTTTTACTTCGCACAAACACTAATTAAAACATAAAACCACATCTAACCAGAGGCTAGATCAATTATTTATTACTAAACAGAACCAAAAAGCAAGAAACAAAAATAAAATTGGGTTGCCTCCCAACAAGCGCTATCGTTTAACGCCCCTAGCTAGGCATAAAGGCAAGGATAGATCTGGGTATTATCATCTTTGGTTTTAATTTTTTAGCGGAGTCATGCTCGAATCCGGGAGGTTCTTTACACTTCCCTTCATATTTGGAAATTTTTAGATCTAAAGAATCCAACCGCTTATTGCAAAGAGTGATCAACATATTCATGCGGTGAAGATTCCCGCTAACACTCTTAAGAGGTTCAAGAGATTTTTGTAAAATTTTCGTTACTTCGCAAATTTTCTCAAAAACTTGAGTTTCTTCCTGGGTATGATGATGCCCTTTTTGTTGAGGTAGTGTTCCCACTATTCCCTCTATAATTTCATGCGCAATACTGGGATCTATTTCGATAAAATTTCCTTTGGCAATGCAATCCAAGAGTTGTCTATGGGACATATTTAGTCCAACATAAAAATTGTGAAGTAAAATTATAAAATTCACCTATAGGGTGCAATTACTATAGGATTCCATCATCCTAAACCAAGCATCTTTTAAGTTTTCTCCTTGTCTTTGTTTGAAGTGAAGAACTTCAAACCCGGGAGACAAAGGAGTAGATAAAGGACTAGCCATGACGGCACACGGGACACAAGAAGCAAGCGAAAAAGAGGCGAACGGACAGAGAGGGCGAATAAAACGGCAAGGGTGAAGTGGGGGAGAGGAAAACGAGATGCAAATGGCAAATAATGTAATGCGAGGGATAAGAGTTTGTGATGGGTACTTGGTATGTCTTGACTTGTGCGTAGACTCCCCGGCAACGTCGCCAGAAATCCTTCTTGCTACCTCTTGAGCATGCGTTGGTTTTCCCTTGAAGAGGAAAGGGTGATGCAACAAAGTAGCGTAAGTATTTCCCTCAGTTTTTGAGAACCAAGGTATCAATCCAGTAGGAGGCCACACGCAAGTCCCTCGTACCTACACAAACAAATAAGAACCTTGCAACCAACGCGATAAAGGGGTTGTCAATCCCTTCACGGCCACTTGCAAAAGTGAGATCTGGTAGAGATGATAAGATAATATTTTTGGTATTTTTATGATAAATATTGAAAGTAAAGATTGCAAAATAAACGGCGAAAGAAATAGCTAGTTGATGGAAGATTAATATGATGGAAAATAGACCCGGGGGCCATAGGTTTCACTAGTGTCTTCTCTCAAGATAGCATAAGTATTATGGTGGGTGAACAAATTACTGTCGAGCAATTGATAGAATAGTGCATAGTTATGAGAATATCTAGGCATGATCATGTATATAGGCATCACATCTGCAACAAGTAGACCGACTCCTACCTGCATCTACTGCTATTACTCCACACAGCGACCGCTATCCAGCATGCATCTAGAGTATTAAGTTCATAAGAACGGAGTAACGCATTAGGCAAGATGACATGATGTAGAGGGATAAACTCAAGCAATATGATATAAACCCCATCTTTTTATCCTCGATGGCAACAATACAATACGTGTCGTTTCCCCTTCTGTCACTGGGATCGAGCACCGCATGATTGAACCCAAAGCTAAGCACTTCTCCCATTGCAAGAAAGATCGATCTAGTAGGCCAAACCAAACTGATAATTCGAAGAGACTTGCAAAGATAACCAATCATACATAAAAGAATTCAGAGGAGATTCAAATATTGTTCATAGATGATCTTGATCATACACCCACAATTCATCGGATCTCGACAAACACACCGCAAAAAGAGTTACATCGAATAGATCTCCAAGAAGATCGAGGAGAACTTTGTATTGAGATCCAAAGAGAGAGAAGAAGCCATCTAGCTAATAACTATGGACCCGAAGGTCTGACGTAAACTACTCACACATCATCAGAGAGGCTATGTTGTTGATGTAGAAGCCCTCCGTGATCGATTCCCCCTCCGGCGGAGCGCCGGAAAAGGCCCCAAGATGGGATCTCATGGGTACAGAAGGTTGCGGTGGTGGAAATAGGGTTTCATGGTGCTCCTGGATGTTTTTGGGGTACGTGGATATATATATAGGAGGAAGAAGTAGGTCGGTGGAGCTACGAGGGGCCCACGAGGGTGGGGGCGCGCCCAGGGGGGCAGGCGCACCTCCCTGCCTCGTGGCCTCCTCGTTCGTTTCTTGACGTCCACTCCAAGTCCTCTGGATCATGTTTGTTCCAAAAATCACGCTCCCGAAGGTTTCATTCCGTTTGGATTCCGTTTGATATTCCTTTTCTGCGAAACACTGAAATAGGCAAAAAAACAGTAATTTGCACTGGGCCTTGGGTTAGTAGGTTAGTCCCAAAAATAATATAAAAGTGTATAATAAAGCCCATTAAACATCCAAAACAGATAATATAATAGCATGGAACAATCGAAAATTATAGATACGTTGGAGACGTATCATGCGACAACACTGCACAAGAGTAGTTGTGCATCAACTGACCCCAGCGACACTGAGACTGCAGCTACTCATGATGATGCTATATCTGATCTATCTGGAATGAAAGATAGACTGAAAGGCGTGCTTACACATTATGAAGGTACATTAAAATATGCAATAGCCTGGGTTTGCCCACCCTTCTTGGAAGATGGCCTCTTGTTGGACAATGTGCCATTGAAGCCGGGCTGTGTGAAGTGCTACGTAACTGAAGTAAAGCCTGGATTCAATGAATTTGCCCTGAAGAATGTCCTAGGAGACTTCGATGAGCAAAGGACCTTGGGAGAAACACTGTTACATCACACCCAGTGACCACGAAAGGAAATAGAGTTCATCGATGAGATCCCTGAAGCCCTGCCAAGAGTAACCAATGTCGCCCCTCAATCGGTGACGCTCTCCTTGCCACAGCAGCTCTCGCGTGCTTCCCCCAAAGAACCTAATACTCGTAATCCAACGGCTGATGCATGAACCTGTGATAAGCCGGCCCGACTTTGTGGCGTACAGGCCATGTCATCCTCTGCCCCAAAGCAGCCAGTGGCAAGGCCTACAACTGTTGAAGACGCGCCACCGGTTCAGATGCCAGTCGCTGAAGCAGCGAGGGGAGACCCAGCTGCAGCACATGCTCAGCAGACCAACCTGGTGGAACGGACTTCTAAGTAGTCTGATGCTTCAGAACCGCCTACTAAGCTGTCTGTAGGTCCAGAACTGACTGCTCATCAGTCCGTCGGTCCGCAGTTGCATGATCAGCATACCAATGCGTCAGCACTTCTTGCTCAGCAAACCAATGTGTTGGCATGGCCTCCTCAGCACACCGACAAGTTGGCACCACCTGCGCAGAAACCTGACATAGCTTCAACGCATGGTCAGCAATCCGATACCTCTGCTCCTACAGCCCAGCAGTCCGTCACAGCAGCACCGCCAGCTCAGCGGTCCGACATAGATAAATCGTCTGCTAAGTTGTCCGTCGAAGCTTCACCGTCTGCTCGGCAGTCTACCTTGCAGCCAACCAGACGTTCTGCCAGAAATGCTTCCAGTACTAAGAAGGAAGTGGCCAAAAAGGCTACACCCATGAGGAAGCGCGGTGAAAGAGTGAAGAGGAAAGAGAACGATTGCCTCTTACTTAAAGCAGTCATCGCCCAGAACCAAATTAACAGCAGGTTGTTTGAATCGGGGAGTAATATTATTTCTGACGGCATGGATGATGAAGAAGTAGATTTGTTGCTTGCTAAAAGTAAAGCAGACATACTTGAAGCACGCAATTACGTCCATGGTCAGCCATTTCTTGTTGGCGAATACTTTGATGAGTGCAGCTCTAGTTGCCGCGAGTTACATGAATATTGCATGGATCAAATGTCAGCAGGTCATCATGGTTTGCTAGTCCACTACAACAGAGATAAGTTCCGACAAGAAGCTCGTTCCATCAATGTGAGTTTCCAGGACTTACATCTCTTCTTCAACTTCAACAAGCTCGATGCCACTCTTGTTAGATGCCTGATTTTGTAAGTACTTAACAAACTCTGATCAACTTCTCCATACAAGGCTATAAATGATAAATGGCTAACTGCATTTTATTCCTCTCAGGGGATTGAACGCGCGGAGAAGAAAAAGGGAGAGTGTGTATTTCATAGATCCTGAATTAGCAAATGGCACAACAATACATGGTAAGGACCTACGGGACTGGGCCGTTAACACGGCCATCCGTCTCTTCGAAAACACGTCCCATGCAGAATCATTTCTCTGGCCATATCATGAACGGTAAGTCAAGTAAACAACCACGCATACACTGATTGTCTTTCAGAATTTGACATAATTCGTAAGTTCATGGCTTTCTTAATATGTAGCAATCACTAGATATTTGTATTCATTGTTCCAAACAAGAACACAATTTACTACATCGATTCTCTCAAAGAGTCAACAAACGCTCAGGATCTGACGCATCTTCAGCAATTCATGGATATGTATTGAATTATATGATGTTGAAACTAATTTGCATTCATATTTGGTTCAATAATTGATGTTGTCAAAATTCATCTTCATTTGCAGTGTGCTCGCACTATGGAAAACTAAACCAGGGAACCTGTTCAAGAGGGAACTACCTCTGCAGCACGAGATCGTTTCTCCGGTAACAAAGCAAAATCCGTTATTTTCGGAAAATTTATCAAATAGTCTGCAAATACCTTTTCTTACGCTAGTCAAATGTTCAAGCTTCTAAATAAACCTCCTTCTATTTTTTACAAAGAAAAAATAATACATCTAACACCGGTTAGGTTGTTCCTAATAGGACAAATACATGACTAATTTTGTACAAAAAATTTCAGTGTCCTCAGCAAGAAGCAGGGACCAACCTTTGTGGATACTATGTTTGCAGACACATGATCTTCATCTGCAAATCTGCTGATAGTTGTGACAATCCTCGCGAATTAGTATCAGTAAGTCTATCTTAATTAATATCTTCTACTCCACTCATATGGCACATTCTGATCTTAAAAATACTGTAGCTCATCTTAGAACCGAGGACCCCTGAACCGCTCCCGGCTGGTGAATTACTGATGGTTCGGAGATTTATCAGCAACTTCTTCTTGAATCACTACATCAATCCCACCGATGATAATGAAGATTTCAGCATGCGTTCTCCTGAAACATTGAGTAAGAGTTAGCCACTAAACATATACGCATGGATCCATTGTTTTCCATCTGATGAGGTCTTCGTATTTCGTACACTATGATTAATTATGTAATGCATATATGTGTGGACAAATCATTGGAATTTAGCTACCATCTGTTCAATTGCAATTATTGCGAAATCTGATGAATGTTCTTCCTGTGGACACTATTTGTTCAATTGAATATTGTGGCGAATTTGCTTTTTGCGTGCCGATTCAAAATGGGATATTTTTGTTTATTTGTTCAATTGAATATTGTGGTGAATTTGCTTTTTTGCATGCCGATTCAAAATGGGATATTTTTGTTTTAACCTAGCAATTGCTCCGCATATGGTTCAACTAGATGAGTGTGTGCGATCCACATCGGAAAGCATACGTCAATCGTAGCGGAACCGTCGGTGATACACAACAGATCGCAAACGATTTGCAGCACTACTACGTGTGTGTAGGGTCTCCGGAACCATTCGTAATATCGCGTTATTGCACACGAGAACTCGAAGTAAACTGTGCCCAATGTAAAATACAATCCCAGTCGTAATTTTTTCAGGAAACGTGTGGGATCACAAACGAAAAGCACACATTACTCTTTCCGCAACCGTCGGTGATACACAACAAATCACAAATGGTCTACATCACTTGTATGTGTGCAAAGGGGCTCCTGACGGTAATTGTTGGGAAACGTGTGTGATGGAGTCTTGGCTGGCAGACAGGTTACGCAGAAAACTCGTGTGCGATGGGGCACAAATCGCACACAGTTCATATGTTGGCCCGTGTGCCTTACATACTGTTTCCCAAATGGTTCATTACAACACAACGTTTAGTTTCACTGTGTCATTAGAAACGTTTAATCACCGATCCCACACGTGCGAAAGAATTTAGTGTGTGCTGCATCACACACGATTACATTTTGGAAGGCCTCTGGATCATTGCTCCATATCCCCGGCGGTTTCTGGGTCGTGTGGGAAGGACCCCCTATCGCCCACACTCACTTGGCGACGGTTCCAAATGCCATCGTGGAATGGGGTTAAAAACCGTTTGTATAGCACCAACGCGTACCAGTGTGGGGAAGTGGAGGTGTCCGCGTCCCGTCATGCGCCACGCGTCGATCCTGGCCCGTAGGCGGTTGGGGCCCGCATCGCTTCGAGCTTTGCTCCTTGGCATCGCCTCGAAGCTAGCTCAAGCACGCCTTGGGCCCGAGGGTTACTATCAGTGTTCTGGGATCGGGGGTACCCAGACTTGCCTGCCTGCGGCCCAGCATGCGGCCTCATCGTCGGCCCGGTACGGCCCAGCTGCAAGACCCCCAAGACTAGACCCTCGCGAGGGCCCCTGGCCTCGCGAGGCGAACGACGCCAAGACCCCCGAGGGGCAGTGATGCGGAGCATCCTATGGACATCACCATGTCAAGAGTCCGTTTGGCAAGTGACGATCACACTACAAAAAAAATACACTTCCGTGATGATACGTATTTGTCACAGTAGGTCATGTTTTTTGTCATGCATGTACATCCATGACGATTTTATGACAGAATCAAGATAGTCATACATGTGCTGTCGTAGAAGTGTTCCGTGACATTACCAAAATTATCATAACGGAAGTGTCCACTTCCATGATGATAAATCGCGCGTCACAGAAGTGCTTTCGTCAAGGGTGACCGACACGTGGCATCCACCGTAACGGAACGCTGTTAAGCTATCGGGTCCGGTTTTGGATCCGATAACCCGTTAACAGCCCCGACCAATGGGGATTTTCCACGTGTAAAATCATCATTGGCTGGAGGAAACACGTGTCGGCTCACCGTTGGGACAGATGTCATCCACTCATTGGACCCAAGGCTCCTATGATATGTCGACACATGGCACGGCCGAAGAGACGCCCATTCCTGTGAAAAGGCCGGCCCGTTTGACTTGGTCAAAAGGTGGCGGGCCGGCCCACGGAAAGCCTGCTAACGGTCTGTTCGCATATAGCCCATTTATAGCCCGCTACGACCTCTCCGAATTAGGCCCAGTACCGTCATCTGGGCCGTCCAATATGATTCTAGCCCATTTTAACTTCCGGCCCATGTATGGCCCATGACGTCTTTTGGCCCATATGAGGCCATTTGTAACTCTTGGCCCATTAACGACCCGTAATGAACAGTGTATCACTTCATACCCATTAACGGCCCATTATTCCATTGGGCCATTTCTAGCCCATGTTATCTTTCGGCCTTCTCAGAGCCCATTTATTCTTGGGCTCATTTCCAGCATTCGGTTACTTACGGCCAGTTACTGTCATTTTCTGCTTGTGGGCCAAATTCAGCCCGTGGTTACAGTCGGCCCGTTTGTGGCCAGTTAATACCTTGGGCCGTTTTCATGTCAAAAAAAACCGTTGGGCTGTTTTCATAGAGTTATCAAATACGGCCTATTAACGGCCCGTTAAGGTCCATGAATAGTATGACCCATGATTGGCGAAATGATGATACGCCCCGTAGAAGGCCCATGGATCCTATGGCCCGTAAAAGGCCCATGGATCATACGGCCCGTAGAAGGCCCATGGATCCTACGGCCCGTATATAAGGCCAATGGATCCTACGGCCCGTAGAAGGCCCATGGATCATACGGCCCGCAGGAGGCCCATGGTTACAACAGTCTGTGTGTTGCCATGATTATTTTGGCCTAGTTTCCAAAAATAGGTTATTGTGGCCACTAGAAAAACACAAAAAAAGAGCTGCAGTGACTACAAGCAAACAACTAAACAAGACAATATGGAAATAAATAAGCAAGCAACTAACGCTAGCCTATTACCGCTATTACACATATTACATCCACTGGGCATCAAAGTTCACCACCAGTGCAAATATAGGGAACAAAGCAGCATATTACATACAGTGGCCGTCAAAATTGGCCACCAGTGCAAATAAACGCGGCAGCAAAACAAGAGCATAACTGAAACAACTTCAAAAGAGCTCAAGAAACGTTATCCTGGGTATCCACCATGCTGGCAATAAGCTTAGCAAGCTTATTAGCTTTGTCCTATTTGGCACTAAAATCCTCCAACGCTTGCTGTTGCACCAGAAAGTATTCATCTGAATGCTCCAGGGACTTCCGCAGTCCTTCCGCTTCTTATCGCAGCACAGCTGATCGATGTCTTTCAGCTTGTAGTTGAGACTCAAGAAACTGAACTGATTCAGACAGTGAGTTTGAATAGCTTGTGCAAGAGGTAGTGGCCAGTAACTCGAACACTAAACCAAGACAGGACTTTGGGGTTGTCTCACTGTCTTCGAGATAGTCTTCCTTAGTTGTTTTATCAGCTTTGTTGGAGACCAACAAGGATGTGTCACTATCCTGAACCTTGTCTGCATTACTTCCTTTACCATTGCTTAATAAGGCACTCTTCCCCAATATTTTGTCAGCATTCTAAAAGAAGAAACAAGCAGACACATAACAGGTTTAGCATGTACTAGTATATGAAACTCATTTCGGTGAACTAGTTCATTAGTAAGGTGGACAGGATTAAACTACCAAGTCTTTTATTGCCAAGTACTAGTACATAATAAACGCATCAAACAAACATATATCTATGTCCTATGGTCACTGCATTGTCTTGCCAAATCAAAATAGAGACACGGTTCAAATCATATCAGTTCAAGACAAAGCAGCAGTGAAAGAATACAAAGCGTGGGAAACTACATGGCACAACAAGATTTCAGATGGGTACCACGGGTCTACATGTACAACAACACTATTGGCTCTGTTGTGATGCTAGTAATGTGCATGATATGAGAAGTCAACTGTATACACAATTTAAATTGAAATCAACAGAGCTATTGATAAGAGCAAACCAGTTAAAGAAACATGCGTGAACATACCCGCTGTGCCATTGGAGTTTCGATTGGATCCTTCAATTCAAAAATAAGTTTGTATGAGTAAGTACAGTGATACAAGAGCAAAGCAGTATGCACGATAGCAATCATAGTTAAAAAAGGTGCGCCTAAGCGAGCGCTTAAGCACGCCTAGGCTCTAGGCGTTGGCAAAACGCATTGCGCATAACTACGCTTAATCTGTGTATAACTGTGCATAAGCATGCGCTTTGGTCAGTAAAGCGCAAGGCGGTGGCAAAACGCACAATTAACGCCTAGCGCTTTTTTGAACTATGATAGCAATGGAATCTTAAATTAGAACAGTTGTTCTTCAGGTTTAGGCACTTGTTCTACATGAACAGAGTACAGTAAGACGCAAGAATATAGTACTTAAAAATAGAAAATGAGCTCATAGACCTTACCACATTCTTGGTTCGGGACCAGTACAGAACAAGGCGTTCCCAGTCATCGTCCAGTAAATGTGTCTCAGGAGAACATAAGGGAATTTGATGAGTTTCTTTGCTGGTGAAGTACGTTTTCTTTAGGTAATTCTGATACTGCCACCAAGCATTCTTGAAGATATCAGAGGTATTAGCACAGGTTACCTCATCCTGAGTTTCCAAATCGGTCCTTCTCTATAGAGAAAAATGGGAAAATTTGCTGTATTATAACCATCATGGAGGTAGGATGTATGGGACAAAGCAAAGTAATTGCCATGAATAACATTACTTACACATAACTCCTGGACAAACACCTGCAACTGGCATTTTCCTTCATCTTCAACATAATATTTCCAAGATGGGAAGATACGCACATACGATTTAACAACATCAAATGCGATAGATGCTAAACTACGACTAGCTGGTTGTGCTTCCTCCACATGAATAGGCGTAGTAACTGGTGGAGTTGGGGTTCGCCGTGGTAGTACTGGCCCTTTGGGCACTGGAGCTGCCTTACTAACTGCTCTTGTTTGGGAGCTCTGTGGTGGAGATGGTGCTGTGTCAACAGGAACTGGGTTACTATCTGCTGGGGTTGGGGTTAGATTGGGTGAAGCTGGTTCTCTGTTCATCGCAGTAGGGGTACAATCTGCGAGAGTTTGGGTTATGTGTGGTAGGTCTAGTTCTCGTGCATGTACAACCGGGGTGCTATCTCCACGAAGAGGTAGCACTATTTTATTTGAAGACCGTGTTTTTAGTCCGCTAGATACTGGCATCACCCGCTCCAATTCAAATGGCTAATAAATAGGAAACATAGTTGAATGTATAGACATTGTATGAGAGACAGATGCAATAGATAGTGTGGAAAAAAGAGGGCATGAAATAGTTGACATGTATATTGTTTAACTAAAATGGATAGCATGACATAATTTCACATATATGATGTTTATCTAAACTGGATAGCATAGCATAACATAATTCAAAGATATGATGAATAACTAAACAGGATCGCATGACATAATTCACCTACATGTTATCCAAGTAATCAGGATCACATCATTTAATTCACATATGTGATTTATATGCTAAAGAGAGGGCATTCGATATGATGTCTGAACTAAGAACATGTTGTTGAATATTGTGTATATGATGTCTAAACTATGCAATGCAAGACACCATATGCATGATATGAGCAGTATAACCATGGCAAGTTAGAGCATACACCTTGGTGGGGGAATAGGACTGGTCATCTGTCTCTGAATCCATCTCTGAGGAGCTATCGGGACCCAACAAGAGATCTGCTTCGACAGGTAGCACTGTCTGCTCTGAAGGCCTTGTTTTCACTCCAGATTTTTCCATCTCCCACCCAAATGGCTGATTCACAGGAAGAGTAGTTTAATGTACAAACATTGTCGAAAAATGGAAATGTAATGAAGAAAAGGATGGGCAAGATATCATTCAAATATATGATGCTTGGTTAAACAGGATGGCATTGCACATTTCACATATATTATGGCTGGCTAAAAGACATGAGACTGCATAATTCCCATATATGATATAGAAACTAAACAGGTGGCATTACAGAACATGTCTAAACTAAGCAGATGACATATATGATGTCAAAAGTAGGCACTGCAAGGCAACATATGCATGATATGACTAACATCATCATGCCAAGGTAGAGCAAACACCTTGGGGGTAAATAGGAGTGGTCAGCGGCGTCTGAATCCGCCTCAGAACAGATATCTTCCTCTGGATTACAATCTGGAGAGGGGTGGGGAGGGATTGCCATTGAACCCAGCATGGAGCGATGTCTGCATGACATTGTATTGCCGCGCAAAACTCTTCTCTTTTTCTCTACATGTTTAGCATGACTGTGTACAATATCTGACATGCATACGAAAAAAATATGGTGAGATTATGTAAGGAGAGCATGCAGAAATTTAGAGTGATGGTAACAACCAGTGGATGGATCCAAAAATAATGATAGCAGGCTGATGATTGCTTTAATTTAATAAAAAGACAGATGATGATTGCTTTACTATTTATTTCCCACCCAAGATGAACAACATAGGCATACCCTAGGTGAACTAGATATTAGACAGAGATACTATTCATTGCTTCCTTGATATGTGCCCCACAACTAATTTAGAACTCAAGTTTGAACATTAATTTGGACCTGACATGGAGTCCAAGAGGTGAACAGGACGATAAAGTAGCAGGTAATTTTAAGCAATGCATAACATAAGCAGAAACAAAAGAGTGCGACCTCTCTTGTGGACCCGTGTACTCCTCAGGTTCATCTGCTGAGTTGATGATGGTGATGCCGTTGCGGTGGGTGCCGACGGCAGGGAAGGAGATCTGAGGCGGCGAAAGACGGTCAGGAGTCCTGATGTCTGGTTTGGTGGATGTTTCTGTCGATGGAGTAGCTCAGGTGAGGTGGACGACGTCGCGGCAGGAGCAGGACAAACCACACAAAGTTCCCTTCGACACCTACCTGTAACTGAAGTAATTTTGTCAGGGCTCTTTTGGCTTGCATGATTCTAAAAATGCAGGGATAGGAAAAACACCGTAATAGGATAGGAATGCACATGGTAAACTGAGCATTTGTAAACACAGGATTTCTGTCAACTTGGGTGTTTGGTTTACAGGAATTGGAAGAGCAGAGGAATGCAAAGAAACATGGCCAAAATAAAGTGAAACCATATGAAAGCGTGTAAAGTTAGAATGTTATTCTGCCACTAATGCACTTGGTCTTGTTTTCATGCATAGGGGGGGGGGGGGGGGGGGGGGGGGGGGGGGGGGGGGGGGGGGGGGGGGGGGGGGGGGGGGGGGGGGGGGGGGGGGGGGGGGGGGGGGGGGGGGGGGGGGGGGGGGGGGGGGGGGGGGGGGGGGGGGGGGGGGGGGGGGGGGGGGGGGGGGGGGGGGGGGGGGGGGGGGGGGGGGGGGGGGGGGGGGGGGGGGGGGGGGGGGGGGGGGGGGGGGGGGGGGGGGGGGGGGGGGGGGGGGGGGGGGGGGGGGGGGGGGGGGGGGGGGGGGGGGGGGGGGGGGGGGGGGGGGGGGGGGGGGGGGGGGGGGGGGGGGGGGGGGGGGGGGGGGGGGGGGGGGGGGGGGGGGGGGGGGGGGGGGGGGGGGGGGGGGGGGGGGGGGGGGGGGGGGGGGGGGGGGGGGGGGGGGGGGGGGGGGGGGGGGGGGGGGGGGGGGGGGGGGGGGGGGGGGGGGGGGGGGGGGGGGGGGGGGGGGGGGGGGGGGGGGGGGGGGGGGGGGGGGGGGGGGGGGGGGGGGGGGGGGGGGGGGGGGGGGGGGGGGGGGGGGGGGGGGGGGGGGGGGGGGGGGGGGGGGGGGGGGGGGGGGGGGGGGGGGGGGGGGGGGGGGGGGGGGGGGGGGGGGGGGGGGGGGGGGGGGGGGGGGGGGGGGGGGGGGGGGGGGGGGGGGGGGGGGGGGGGGGGGGGGGGGGGGGGGGGGGGGGCCTGCAGTTCATCTTCAACCTGCACCCCCCCTGAGCCGCCAGCCACCACCGACCGAACCGCCGGCCCCAGCGCCGCCTCGCCGCCCCGAAACAACTCCCCACCACCGGTCCGCCGCCGCCCCGGCCAGCCCTCTAGGCCGCACGCCCCCCACCCTGAACCCTAAGATAGATAGTGGGGTACCTCTCCGGCGAGCCCCCGTCCCCGCTGCTGGTGGTTCTTACTTAACTCCGGCGAGCCCCCCCACCCCCTGAAAATCGACTGACCCAAAAGTCAATTCAGTCGACTGAAGTGTAGCTAAATCAGAGCGGAGCAGCAGCACGAGCGAGGGGGAGAGCAGCAGCAGCAGCGTGAGCAAGAGCCGGAGTAGCAGCAGCTGGGCGAGCGAGCGATCGAGCGAGAGCCGGAGCCGGAGCAGCAGCGCGAGCGAGCGAGAGCCGGAGCAGCAGCAGCAGATCCGGCTGGTATGGACGCCGCCGCCAAAGGGGCCTCGCACTGGGGGAGAGCCGTCGTGGACATGTCGCCCGCGGCACCGGCTTCAAGGTAGCCGCTCCATGGGGGTGCGGGATGGAGCACCGTCGGCGC